>VWZS01000851.1:453239-733695 GCA_013397075.1 Rhabdornis inornatus
AGTTGATGGGGTGTGTCACACAAGTTTGGTATCCCTCATTGCCTGACTGGTCAAGCCATTTTAGAACATGCTCACGGTACTCTGAAGCGGGTTCTTGAAAAACAAAAACGGAGAATGCAGGGTGAAACCTTGCACAGTCGGTTGGCAAAAGCTTTGTAGACCATCAGTTACCTTACGGTGCCGCAGAACTCAAATAATCCTGTCATTTTGAATCACCACTTCTTGTTACAGGCTTCAGACGAGACACACCTGCCTCGAGCCAAAGTTCGGGTGCGAAATGTAGTCACCAAACAGTGGGAAGGTCCTTATGACCTTGTTGCTTCAGGGTGTGGGTATGCGTGTGTGTCCACAGATACTGGGATGCACTGGCTACCTTCAAAGTGTCGTCCTGACCTGCAACCCCAGAGACAGAATCCGGCCGACAGGCAAGATGGAAACCATGACCAAACTGAAAGTCATCAAGTGGGCGACTCATCAAGTGAGGACTCAGATGCAGATGACGCGAGTCATCACCCTGATGAGCCGACCACGAGCAGAGACTGATCATTGTTAATTTTCCCTTTCTACATTGTTCATGTTCCTTTTTTCTTTTTCTTTTTTAAATCGTAAAAGGGTGAGATGTTGCCTTTGTGTTTCAGCTTTCTGATTGTTGACAGATTCTTTTGCAGTTTCTCACACTTTGTTCTTGTAAATAATGAATGTTTTGCATTCCTCTTTGGAGGAAGAGAGAATTGATGGACTGTTGATGGGACCTATGGGGTCAGGAGGTATTATCCTCACTGTCCAACCCATGTCAGTGTTGGAATTCTATAAATAGACATGAAATGTAAATAAAGTGGTTCTTTTCCTGCTTGATTCCTTGAAGTCAGTGAGTGTGAGTGTCTTTCCTTCTGTGTCATTTCTGTGACAGGATGCTTTTAGAGATAGTGGGATTTTGCAAGCAGGGGGTGTTTTCCTGGCTTTCCCACAGACTTCCTCAGTGCCCTCAGGCAAGTTTCTTTGTGAGAGTTTTGAGTGCAATATAAACTGTTTGCCCAAATGTGAAATATGTCTACATTGCTAACAGGCCTAAGCACACCTTTGCAATGCCTTATATGCAAAACATTTCAATACAAACTAATGAGGTAGGAGAGAGTTTCATGTTAGCCTGGTGTCAGGGGTCAGGGATGAAAGGTCAAAACCACACTGGAACGCAGGAGATACTGGAATCTGATGGGAGAGGTAAGTAGGGAGTGAGTGAATATGAAGGGAGTGCAGAACTACAGTTTCCTCTGCATCCCCTGATGCCCCTCTAGTGTTCCTTTCACCTGATGCCTGTTAGTGAGTTGTCTGCAGCTGGAATTTTCCTTTTGCCAGTAGCTCACAAAAAACTTTGCATCTGGCACATTGACCATGGTGGAGTGGTGTTGTGAATACATTTTGAATTGCAGCTTTGTAATTTTTATTTTGGATGTACATATTGTGATTAAATAGAATGTTTTTCTTTAGTCATCAGTTGGTCGTGTTGGTCACTGTTGTCGATCAGTCATCATGTTGGTCGTACCTATTTTTACCATTTTTATCAAGCAAAAGAGGTGTTAAATTTTGTTGCGCCATTTTTGCCAAAGGGCAAGTGAAATGTCATGAAGAAATAATTTTTATAACTATCCCACTTTAGATTTTGGCTCTCTGATTATTTTGATATTCTTCCTTAATGGATTGATTTTATTTAACTCAAGCCTACTGTGAATTTTCAGCTTAGAAAAGATGGTTATAAATAAATTAATGGAAAATGTACACTTAGAGTAACAGGACTTTTTCTTTAAATGGAAACATTTGGGAGATAATCAGCAGCTTCCATGGGAAAAAATAAAGGATTAAAATGGTTTTGCAGTTGGAAAAAGACAATACTTGGAAATGCACCAGACACAGTAATAAAAGCACTAGGAGAAAGTCCATAGAGCAACAGAATTAAGCAATGACTGTCTAATGAAGGAGCTGATACGTGTGTAATATCAGCCCAAAAATACTTTGTAGGGGGTCCAGCCTGACCTGTTTTGTTTACCAAGATTTGGTCATTTGTAGCAATGGGGAACAAAGCAACAGGGACCGCCTTATGCATCCAAAGGAGATTACTTTATTCTAGAAATCGCACCCTTTTTATACCTTTAATCTCCACCTAACATAACTGAAACCAAACCAAAGCGTAACAGAATTTAACAGGAAGAGGGCACCCATTGGCTGGCTCAGCTGCAGTGCAGCTGTCCACGCGTCCTTCCATCCAATCAGCTTCCCGCTCATACGCTGTCCCCGCGTTTCTCCAGCCAATCACAATCTCACTTCCAGCTGTCACTGGCTGACTCCCCTCACTTATAACCATTGCTCCCCCCTCAGCCGACTTCTGACCGTCCAGCCTGCAGCTGTGCCTTTCCCGCAGGGCCTTCTGGTGAGCAAAAGCCTTAACCACTTTAACAATTATAACCCCATATACTACAGTTATTTATTACCTTTGTGGGATAAAATAACAATATGGAGCCTAAGTTGAGAGTTTCAAAAAAGATTATCTTCACCTTAGGTGCTGAACTTGTGAATATTTGTACATATGTATAACTTACCTACTGCGAGGAGCCCTGATCACAGGGGTGGGTGGTAGCTTGTTGCAGTGCAGTTACCCACAGGGCTGCTGCTTTCCTCCTGGGTGCTTCCCTATCAGCAGGGATAGGGATATTCCTGGGGACCAACTTTCTGGGAAAGTGGTTGGTAACGTCACGGGCTCTGTCTCAGGTCCGGGTCTCTTCCTGGTATGTTCAGCTGATTCCTCTCCATCATGAAAGCGGGGTTAACCCACCTCCTTCTCCTCATGAAGCATTAGTACATGGCAATGTCGCCAAAAGTGCTGTTTGTATCAATGGAACTGGAAATGGTTGTGTTGGTCTTTCAGAAAATTAACATCTTTTTCACTGGTGGTGCCAGTAAGGGGAAAAAAATTGGACCAGTTCATCCCAGCAGAGTTAATTTTATGAACTTGGCATGGGACTTTGTGAGACTATTTTTGTATTCAGATTCCAATGAGGATTTTTTGTTAATCTTTTGCTGGCTTGTTTATTTAAATTAAACCCTTATTAACTTAAGCTTTCTTTGGCATTTAATAGTTTATCGGAGTAAAAGATTATACTGCCAAACCGCACACACTTTTGTCACACAGCTGATTGTGAGGCAGTAAAATTTCCTATGCTCCGTTTCACCTACTGCACAGAAGGCACTTTATCATAAAATGATTTAAGGCACATTTTTTGCCAGTGTCCTCTGGAGAAGCGGAGTATCTTGTGGGTATAAGGTTAATGACCAGTTTGCATGTGGTTTATGATGCTGACATTTGTTGTCTATGAATGCTGAACCTCATAGGGACTCTGGCCTGTAGGTGTGTGCTGATGTCAACAAGAGTGGGGTTGTAAGTGGAAAAAGAAAATAAAAAACATATGGAAAGTTTTCTGACTGTATTTACTAGCTCATTGTAGAATGGGTCAAGCAAAGCTACGTTAAAAGTAAGACTTTGTGCTGCCAGTGAATGTGGTTTGTGTCTCTCGTTTCCCTGCACACAAAGGTGCTGGTGCCAGCACTGCAGTGGTAGCTGGCTGTGACCCCTGGGCTCTTGCTGGACACAGAAGTGACCCCAGGGTATGAGTGGGCCCAGGGAATGCTGGTTGACAGCCTGGGACACTTGGGCACCATCCTTTTAATATCAAACACAAACCTCAGCATCCATGAGGCCTTCTGAATTTGCAAGTCAATGTGCTTTCTTCCAGGTTATGTCTGATTTATATAACTTTTTCTTGGAAATCTTCCAGGGTTTAAAAAAAATGGAGAAAAAACAAAATTCGATAAAGTATTTCTGCTTCATCAGGTGAATATAATGTGTGGCCTATGGCCATTCAAAATTATTCATATGACAGGTATCAAAAACTATTAAAAATAGTTTAGAAGCTAACTGCAGAAGAGAAAGAAAGAATTTTTGAATCCTGAATGAGTGTTTCAGCAGACATGGAAAGAAGTGTCTGAATTAAAGATCCATTATTTTATATTTGCCTAGCTTTATCCTTCACCAAGGAAGGGAAGAATAAAAAAGTACTGTAGAGATTTGGAGATAAAAAAATGCTGGCTAAATAAACCCATGTGATCTGTTGAAATTAAAAATGCTCTGTTTTTCAAGCTTGTTAAGTCAAAAAGGTATCAAATAGACTGGTGTATCAAAAATTGTATAAATAGATTTCTGATTCTGATAACTTAAGCATGAGTATATTCAGGACCAGGTTTGATTATTTGTTTTAGTTGTCTGGTTTGTACCTGAAGATTTTTCGTGGCTCAATCCTTTTTCTTTTCCACCTGCTTACTTTGCACCCCTCAGGTGCTAGAGGGGACGCCTGGGAACAAATGTCCCTCTGAGCACTGTTACAGAGGTTGTCAGCAGAAATTGGGAAGCTCACTGTGAAGGCCCATGCAAAATCAGTGCACATATGTGCAAAGTACGTGTTCCTGGAGCTCCCAACAGCATTGCTGCTGCACAAGATCCACTGACCACTGGGGAGCCCTTGAAACGGAAATCCTGTCCCATTAGGTCAGCCAGGAGCAGCCACTGCTTCCAGGGGATGCATTTTTGTGAGGTTCCTGGTACTGGTGGCTTTGCCAGAAGGAGCAGCTCTGCCAGGGTGAAGTTTGTGGGGCTGCAGGAGGACTCAGAGTGTTTGGGACAGCAGGGTCAGTTCCTGGCCTGTCCTGAGCAGGAGATGGCTGATTTGGAGCAATGAGGTTTGAGCAACAGTGGGCAACTCCAGAGTAGCCATTCCCACTTTTGGGGTGCTTGCCACCTTCACCCACACTTCTAAACAGGTTGGTTGGTTGGTTGGTTGAAGGTGCAAAAACTGAGCAGCAATCTCCAGAAGACCCACGGAGAAATTACTATAAATGGTTTATAAGAGATCTCTTTCTTCTGAGAGAGGGATGGGAATGATAGGGAGCTGGATATGTCTCCTTCAGGAGCCCTGCAGGAGTCTGCAGCCCCAAATCAAGCTCCTTTTGGTTTTGCATTAATTTCCCATTCACTCAGCTTAAAAAGCCTCATCTCAGATAGTAAAGTCTGAATGAAGGCTGAAGCTGTCAGCAGGCAGCAGCATCCTGGAAGGAGTGCAAAAACACAAACAGGAGCAGGGGCTGAGCTTGCTAGGTTTGCTGGTCTCACCAGGTTCATGCTTGAGAGCTCCAGTAAATATTCCTGCTGGAAAGGGACTGGTACAGTCATTGCCCTGTAAGTGACCTAAAATATGTACTCGTTTAAGCAAGCAGATATTTTCTTTTTAAAATGTTGTAAAATCATATTATGGTTGAACTTGTCTCTGGGCTGTGGCGGTTCAGCCTCTTGTGGACCCAAACTAGCTAAAGCAGCCCTGCTTTAGGTTGCTTTAGGAGGAAAGGAAGGAATCCTGTGCATGAAGGCATTTCTGTGGGCCACTTTTCCTTTTTTCCAGGACTGCTGTCAGGGTTTAGTGAATTACTTTGCATCCTGTATATTACAAAATGGAAATGATACAACACCACAGAGCCACAAGTCCTATCCCCTGCAGCACCTTAAAGACCCCCACAACTAATCCTCAACAGGTGTGGCAGCTTGTGATGAAAAGGTGCTGAACAGAACGACGGCAAGTGTGTTTTGCCTTTTCTCTACAGACTAGCCTGTGCAGCTGCTAGGCTTGAGACACTACCAGCAGGAACAGAAATCAGATTTCATGCATCTAACAACCCATAATACCATTATAGTAGTTGTTAACAATCCAAAGTAACTCTTGAGCTGTAAGCAAGTAGTCTGAATTCTGGACTCAGAGGGGAAGCCAGGGAGCTGTTTTCTGGCAATGTAAGTAGCTCAGACACCCACTTGATACCAAGAAAATTCACAATAATCTCTTTCCCTTCCCTCCTCTCTCTCTCCCACTCACCATTACTAATTTATCTTGATTGTAATGGCTTCTGTTTGCTCTAAGCAGATCTAGTTCTCTTCCTGGGAAGAACAGCTACAAGGACATAATATTCCCAGTGGAGAATCTGTGCTAGGATTCAGACAGCTGCAGGCAGATATAATGATCTCTTCATAGGAGGCCCCCTTTTCGATCAGCCAGCCCATGACCATTTTAATGTGATTGTAATCTGAAATAAGACACCAGGAGCTGCATCTGGAGTGAGCCCTCCCGTGGTAAGGAGCTGCTGTTTAATTTATTGTCACAGGGAAACATTTTGCAAATGTTTTATGTCTCTTCAAAAAGCCCAGCTGACTTGCTTGTATTTGCTTGCTGTTGGGGCTAGAGGCTGTGTCATGGGTGCTGAGTGGCACCAGAGGGTGGCTCTGCCACTTGCAGGGATGTGGGGACAACCTCATTCTCTGTACACATCCACCCTAGCGGGTCACTCTGTAGGAGAGTTTAATCTTCCCTGTCCATTCTGGCTGCAAAGCAAATGCTAACAATGCCCTGGAGCACTGCTACTGACTCAAAAGGATTCTCTGCTTATTTCTGAAGTTTCTCTGCATTTGTGTCTATCCTACTGTCATGGATCCTGTCGCCTTCTGCTAGGAAGGCGAGGCGACCTGGTCCACAAGAAGACAGCACGGCAGCCCAGCCTCACCCGGGCCACTCGGTCCACGACACACAGACACCAGTATGGTGGATGGTCAAATGGCGTTTATTATCTTATCTCATGGGGTTAAATAGTCAAGGGGGTTGTTCTGCATCAGGAAGGGGATGGTGGGATACTTGGTTAGTGAGGAGTGGAAAACTACTGGGGTTAGGAGGGGCTGCATACCTAGGGTGATTGCATATCACAGAGGCATAGGGGGAGGAAGGATTCCATGCTGCTTCTGCTTTCCGTCACATCGCGGGATCTTCCGACCGCCTGTCCCTATCTACCACAGGATCCTGGCTGGCTTTGCAGCCCTGTCTCTGTGCCATTTTTAAGCTCCTTGTGAAGAGGCAGAGCCTCCTACTTAGGGGAGGAGGCAATTGAAGCTGTCTGAAGTTGGGCAGCTGCTCTGTGTTGGGCCCTTTGTTCCTCTGTAGCCAAGGGAGAGAGAAGTGGTAATGGAGGACAGTTCTTCCCATCAAGCTGAGTGGGATAAATAGCTCTCAAGATGTTCTTGCCTTTCTCAGCTGGGTACAGAAGGAGCCTGGGCACCAAGTGTAAGAGAGCCATTTACGTAATGGGTTCCTATATTGATGAGGGCTCATTAATGGAACAGCCAGCATCACTCAGCCAGGACTCTCTTTATCAGTCCTGTGTCTGCTTTACTGCTTTCATTTTGATTCCAGTGTGACATTGGGGAACTAGGGGCAGCTCGGCGGGATGCCACTCCTGGAGCCCAAGCCAGCATGCCTGGAGCTGCCTTGGAGGGCAGTGCTCACTCCCTTGTGCACTAGAAACATTTTGGTGACATGGGGGTGTTTGAGGAGGGGGAACAGACAAGTTTCCTGGGGACAGAGGCTGCCAGACTTCCAGAGAACTCCACCTCTCCAAAAGGCACTTTAGGCCAGCCAAAAGCCAAGGTGGAACAGAAGCTACACTGTGTGCCTCCTGGCACTCAGCCCTGCCTGCTCTCCCCTCCTGCTACTGCTGCTGGAAACTATAAGGCTGTCACCTCATCACAAAGTCCTAAATTATGCTCCTAGTGCCTGCTGTCAGCTGGGCTGTCAGTTCCAGAGCACTGTGTGGTGCCCTTGACTTTATGCTTGTCTGCACCACCTTGACTGACTGGGGGCATCATATAAGTAATAAACACTAATTCGCCTTAATGCCTTCCCTCTGTCCTGGGTTTTACAGCAGCACAGTAAGCCATAGGTCATGGGTGCAATCACATCCCTGTCAACAGTGTAATCTGTCTCCATGTCACATCTAGACAGGCCTAATTTAACAGCGATGTTTTTTAGACCTAGCTAATAAATTTTTTGCTCCATGTTGTTCCCAGCCCTGCTCTCAGCACTCCCATCATCCTGGTATGTGGCCCGTGACTGTTTTCAGTGACTGGTCTCTGGCTTGTTTGGTTGTGGAGGGACTCAGGGCTCTGCTTGGGTGCAGTTTATCTCTGCAACAATGAGCAGCACCATGGTACGTGTGGCTGAAATGTAATACCTGCAAGGGCCAGGGATGACAGCATGTGGATGTGGGTGCTCCAGTTAAACAGTGTGTTGTGATCACTGCTCTGTCCCAGGCTGGGGCACAGGCATAGGTTGCCTCACAGAGCTTCTGTGCAGCCAGACCCGCAGTGAGGGATTGTGGCTGATTGATTGTGTTTTGTATCCTTGGAAACTGAAAGGGCATTAAAATTGCATGGTGTGTGCTGTGCTGATGCACTCTGCTCTTTGTAGTGCAGCTTTGGGCTTGGAGATGGCTTCAGCCTCCAGCTGCAGGCTGTAAAGGGCACTGGTTTGAGAGAAAAGCCAAGCTATAACTGAACACCAAACTATTTAGAGGGAATCCAACCAAGGCCAGGTTAGATGGGCCTTTGAGCAACCTGGTCTAGTGGAAGGTGGCCCTGCACATGGCAGGGGTTTGGAACTGTGGTTCCCTTTCAATCCAAACCATTCCATGACTCTGTGAAATACCTTTCTGAATTGCAGTGCTGAGGTCCAGGAGGGTGTCTGGCTCTGAGACATCCCTGACCATGGCTCAGTACCTTCTCTGTTTTGTTTCTCACAGAGTTCCTGTCCAAGAGGAGTTGCCTGCCTCCAGACCATCCCCCTCACAGCCATAGGGACTGCTGGGGCTGGGGCCAGGCCTAAGGTGAAGTTCCTGCGGCTTGGAGCATGCACAGCCTGAGGAAGAGGACTTGCAAAAAGCCCAAGTATCTGCTTGGGGCTTCATTATCTAACACTGAAAGGGAGTGAATATAATCCCTCTGGGGTAGAGACTACAGAGAGTACAGGGTAAAAACGAAGTCGTTCTCCAGCCTTTGCCTCATTTTGTCTCAACTTTTATGCCATAAAATAAATTTACTAAATCTGAAATACTTGCTCCAGTGGCTGATGTGTGGATGTTTGTCACCTAGTGCAGGGTGTGCACAGAGCTCTTGGGCAGGGCTGTCACCCATGTTTGGCTGTACACAGCATAGGGTATAGGCCAGCACTGCCTACACGAGAGCTCCCCTTGGCTTCCCAGTGTGTTACTGGCTGCTGGATTGGACCCTGCTTGTGGAGTCCCACAGGTGCTGCCAACAGAAGAGAAAGCTCTGAGATCAGCCCTGCCCTCACCTGTGCTCAGGTGGTTCTCAGGCAGCTCTCCTCAGCACTACCAGCTCTGGGGGGAAAGAGGCTTCTCTGGAATCGCCCCAGGGCCATGGGAAGGAGTGCTGAAGGGTTGTCCCCAGTCTGGAGCTGCCATCAGCCAGTGGGGGCTGCTCCCAGTGCTGCCATCAGTGTACACAGTCTCATGGCATCTCACTAGCACCTGCCATCCTGTCCTCAGTCAACAAACCTAATTTTGCATCAAATCTGGGTTACTGTCTCTCAGACACCAGATTTTCCATTTTCTAAAATGGTACCAGAACAAAGGCTGTCCTACCTTCTCACTTGCTGCTAATTAATGCCATGGCTGCCTAGTTATGTGGTGGGTGTTCATCTTTATGCATGTGTTAAGAGAAGATGAACATAATATCTGCATCACAGGGTCCTGCAAGTTGATTTGCTGGGGAAGAGAGGTGCCTGATGCTTCAGGAATTCCTCTAGCTACGACAGAATCTGCTGGGTACCTTGGTGGTCTCCTCAGCTCTGCACAGCCCTGCAACTCAAGGCACTCTGGCTGCTCCTTGTTGAAGGTCATGCCAGGAAATGTCCACTGTCAGTGGGCCTTGAGCTGCTCCTGGAGATGCTGCCGGTGGGTAACTCACAGGATGTTGCTCAACTCACAGGATGAGAGTGCTCTGTGCCTGCTTGAGCGTGATCAGACCTGTGGAAGAAAGGGAATGGGGCAACTGTGTGTGTGAGTGCATGCGGAGGAGAGAAACACAGTGAAGAGAAATCACAACTGGTTGTGGGCTTCAACTACTGGGCATGGACTACTCAGAAATAATTTGGTGAAGTGTACCAGATCCCCACAAAGCCTTGCTGGCAATAAGTCACTGATTAATGTACCACTAACTTGGATTTATATGTTTAATATTTTTCTGTTGCACTGTTGCTGTGTAAATTGCTTCATCAATTTTCTTTCCTGTCCTGACGTATGTTAAAGTATGATCTTTTGGGGTTGTTATTTTTTAATAAATAGATTATATTTCCAAGAATATTGAAAAATTTCTTTGCCATTTATTCCTCAAGACTCAAAATGGTCTCTCTAATGTCCTAGTCCAATTTACAAGGTGGCTAACTGTCTCATGCCTATATAAATCTCCTTTTTCTGAGGACCTAATGAATATAACAGCCACTCTCAATGTGTTTATTTCAATAGTAGTCAAGAAGGAGGAGCTTTTAGTGAAACCGTCTTTATTTTTAAAAAAACCCACCAACATAGTAATAAAATTTTAAAAAGTGTCAGTATTCCTCCTTTCTGTGTCTGACTGAATACAGGCATTTTACTCACTGTTTTTAATAATATACATGTCACTTTTCCCTTCCAGAGATCAAAACTCTGCTCTGGCAAGAGATTTAAAAGTAGGTGCTCAAACTCGGCCATATCCCACGGATCCAGGGAAGAGTGGCTGTGTGCTGGCGTGGTAGTGACACTCCCTGTTTGGGACAGGCTGGGCAAAACTGGGACTGGCAGTCCGAGGTGTCTGTGCTTGCACTGTTGGATGTTCATGGCCACTCGGGCTCCTGAACACTGCGATTCACCCTGTGGAGCCCAGAACCCACTTGAGCAAAGTGAGGGAAAATGGATTTAGGACTTGTGGTATTTAAGTTGCTGGGTATTTAATGTCTGTAATTACTAATTTTTGAGACTGTACACGCATCGTATATACACACACACTATACATATATACACACAGACACATACGTATGTGTGAGCATGTGTATTTGTTGGGTTTCATGAGTAAGACGCCTTCTGCTACCACTGCCTCTTTCCAGACAGGCTGGTGTGGTGCAGGTGACCCTGGGGCCGTGCAGAGGCTCTCCAGAAGCGCCAGGAGCACTTGGCTCCTCCGGTAGATTTCAATGGGAACGAAGCCCTCAATTCAGTAGTGAGGAGCCTTAATCTCTCCAGAAATGAGTCTCGGCTTTAAAACACAGAAGGCTGTTGCGCACCCTGCTCGACGCTCCCTTTCCCTTGGCGAAGCGCTGAGGAAGGTGAGCTCTCCCCGGCCGTGGGCTCAGCACAGTTTCCCCCCCCAGCCTCGGGGTTCCCCTCGGCCTCCGGGGATCCCTTCAGCCCCGGGGATCCCTCCGGCCCCCGGTCCCCTCGGCCCGGGCTCCCCGGCCGCCCCACACGGTCCCGCCCCGCCCCGCCCCTCCCGGCTCCCGCACCGCCGCGTTCCGGGGTTGGCGGCTCCTCCCGGCAGTGCGGTACCGCGCGGCCGCCATTGCATCACCGGCATCCGCGCCAGCCGCGCCTGCAGCCCGCACCCCACACCCCGCACTCCGGTACCGGCACCAGCTCCGGCTGCGGCTCAGGCTGGGAGCAGCGGGACGAGCGCGGGCTCCCCGGCAGCTGGGGAACAACGCGCGGCCGGGCTCCAACGCCGGTTCGACGGCTTCGGGGCCGCGCCGGCAGCGCCGCCGTCCCCCCGGCCCCGCGTTCGGCGCAACGCTGAGGCGGCGGGAGCTTGGAGGGATGCGCCGGTGGTGACGGGGCAGTGGCAGCCGCGCAGGACCAGCGCCGCTCGCCATGGGCCTCGCCTGAGCGGCGCGGCCGCGGCCGCTCCAGGGCCCGCGGACAGGGCATGGGCGGCGCGGCGGCGGGCGGGCGCTGAGGAGTCGGCGGCAGCAGGATGGAGGCGATCTGGCTGTACCAGTTCCGCCTGATCGTCATCGGCGACTCCACAGTGGGCAAGTCCTGCCTCATCCGCCGCTTCACCGAGGGGCGCTTCGCCCAGATCTCCGACCCCACCGTGGGCGTGGATTTCTTCTCCAGGCTGGTGGAGATCGAGCCTGGCAAGAGGATTAAGCTCCAGATCTGGGACACGGCCGGGCAGGAGCGGTTCCGGTGAGAGCCGCGGCGCGGGGCCAGGGGCTGCGGTCGGGCCCCGGCTTGGGCGGGGGGCCCGCGGCTGGGTGAGGCGTGTGGAAATGAGACAAAGAAGAGTAAAATTGGCACCTTTTGTGCCCCCCCGCCCCTCCCCCCCCATATCCCTGGGATCCGTGTCCATCCCAAATGGCCGAATGCAGGCGTGCAGGATGTGCAGGTGTGGATGTCGAGGAGCGGCCCCGCTGCCGCTGGGGAGAGGTACGAGGCCCGAGGCAGAACTGAGTCGGCGTTTTACCAGCCTGGAGGTGTCCGTGCATCAGCGGATGTAGCTGGCAGGGAAAGCGCCTGCTTCCCCCCGGTGGGGCGGCAGTGACCAGGATGTTTCACAGACGAACACCTATGCTGAGGCTCACGAAATGCAGTGGAGTATGTGTTTTGGTGCTCTGCTTCGACAGCGGAGCTCAGCTCTCCGTAGAACAGAGAAAGGTCGGAATAAACTCTTGGCTGTGGCTGTGCAGGGATGACAGGTGCTTTCTGGAGAGTACCACGCCAAGCGCTGCATGGGCACAGACAGTTTGGGAGCTTAAGCAACAGTAACCAAGTCTCGATGAAGTAAAATAAAGGCAGCGTGTGGGACCGTGCCAGGTTTCCCAGAGGACTGCGTGGGAAAAACAGTAGCCCTGGTTGGAGCAGGCTCGGCCCCAGCCAAAGAGGGGCTCAGACCTGCTGCTCAGACAGCGCTCATTTTGAAGGGGTGTCAGTGTATCTGCAGCTCCTGGCCTCCTGTTTGCTTGTATTTTTCATCTGTCTTTAACCCTGATCTGCTCTTCCATCCTGCTCCCTCTGGGATCACATCCTATGTTCCACATCTCTGTGTAGCATCATAGAGTTTCTAGTTCTGTGCTGTAATGACTTGCCTGAGGAATGTTTTGGTTTCATTCAGTAGATGAAAACTTCCCTATCCTCACCTCTCTCACCACCTTCCCTTGCATCTGTGGCACTGGTGTCTGGCCCAGGATGTGCAGTAGTTCGTCCTTATCCACTGAAAGGTTTTTCCTTTGCTACCTTGAAGCCTTGAAGGCAAGGAACAAGTGCTTTATTCCATTGAGAGAGGAGGTGCTTTAGCTTGCAGTTGCATCAGCTTCCAGCTGCATCAGCTTCCAGCTTTGGATCTCTGAGGTCTATAGAAAACCTGAGTTTTCTATAGACGCCACCTGAGTGATGTCCCCTCTTCCTGCCATTGCTGTGAAGAGCAAGAGCTGTTGGATGACTTCAATTTCCTTTCTTTTAAATATTAGGAAGTTAAGGGCCCCTGCTTGCCCTCGGTGCTGGGGCTGACCTGGCCAGGCACTCGGGTTGTCAGCATGATGAGCAGGTGACCTTCAGCTCAAGGGCAGCTGCACTGCTGTGGTGGGCAGCAGCCTGCAGAGGCAGGAAGAGTGCAAGCAGCAGGAGTGGTCAGTGACATTAAAAAGAACTCATTGTGCAACTGTGCAATGCCCTTGCCAAAGTGCAGATTTGAATTCCCAATGTGAAAACCTAGAGCAAACCCAGGGGCCTTTATGGTGCACTTTGAAATGTGGGGAAAGAAAAAAGAAAAACATAAAATCTGGTTTGTGTTTATCCCTTTCAAATCACTCAGCCCTGTGACAAAGAAAAATTGTGCCCCATGGAGAGAACTCTTGGGTTCCTCCTACAAGATATGTTTCTTGGCCAGAGACAAGAATTAGCTGTTACTGGAATAAGCCAAAGCCTCTTGGACTTGTCATAGGCAAGAAGCACAATGAAGCAGGTGCTGTCCAGAAACCTGAAACTTTTTTGTCATTTGTCAAGCACAGAGAATTTCTTAAGAGGGAAATCTGTAAGAATGAGCTCCCCTTTTTCAGATTTGAGCATTTCCAGTCTGCTTCACATAGTTTAACAGCTGTCCCATGAGGACAAACCACTGTAGTTATTTTGAAAACACCTTGGCATTCTCTGAGCAGCAGCTGTGTTATAGTTTTGCTCTTCCTGACCCCCTGTTGTGAGCTGTTTCACTCTCCATAAATTAGCAGCAATTTCTGTGCAGTCAAGGCTTAAATTACAGTTAAACATGTGCCACTCTGTTTTGCCAGACCAAGCTCCAAAACATGCTGCCTGAGGCAGTGTTGAGGCTGCTTTGGAGGTGTAGAAGAGCAGGGTCCAATTCTTCCCGGATCCAGCAGGTTTTGCCCATCTCTTGTTGCTCAAATACTGTTACTTCCTTGTCTGAAATGTGATGTTGTGTAATGCTAGCAAAAGCAAAAGCCTGTGCAGCCCTCGCTCCCTGGAACTGTGTCCCATCACCTACAGAAGAGCTGTTTCCTTCCAGCCAGCAGCTCTTCCTTAGCCGAGAAGGAAAAACTCAAGCAAACAGGCATGGACCCTGGGTGCAGGAGTCCCCACCATGGGTACAGAGCAGGGGACAGTTCTCAGACAGAGACGTTGCCTCTATTTTAAAATTTGGCCAAAGTAGGTGCAAGTCCCTGTACTGCTCTGCAGAGTGTGTGAGTGTGGCAAGAGGAGGGAAGGTAGAAATCTTGGAAGGGAAGTGGGGAGGGATGTGCAGCATGAAGACAATATACTTTGCCTCCTGCAGATTGGTGGGGAAAATAGTTGAGGAAAAGGCTTTAAGAAAAGGCACTGAGACCTTCACTTGATTTTACCTTGAGGCAGCATTCAGCTTAGATCTCATCATGTCTTTCAGAAATACCTGAGGCATTGTTGTTGCCGGCAGGAGGAGCCAGGGCTGATGGCACGGAACACAAGGGAGAAGCAGAAATGTCTGTGACAGTGTGGGGGTGAATTCTAAGTGCCAGTATCTGCAGCTGGCCAGATAGCAAAAGGCAGATCTTATTCCCTCAGTGCCAAATGTGTAGAGTGACTATTGTCCCTAAGCCAAACAGTTGAAGAGGAGAAATTATCCAAACATAGCCAACTATGTTTTTTCCCCTGCTTCTGGCGTTCTTCAGTTTTGTCTGTGAATTTTCACCCATCACTGTATATTTGTTGATAAAACAATTCTTGAAAACTCTAGTTCATCCTTTTTTGGGGCAATTTTGACAGATACACACACTACAAGACCAACGGCACCTAACAACAGTCTTTGCATAGCCAAAAAGAGATTTGTCCTAAGGTAAAAATGCAGCAGCGCTTATATTACTCCAGCAAGGAGAGTTCAGGCCTGAAAGTGAATTCCTCCAGGGACTGAAATCAATCATTTCTTCTGAATCTAGAGCAAATCCATGACGTGCAGAAACACTGCTGTTCATCAACTTCTTGGTTTTCCCTTATGTAGTCGCTGAGCTGTAGCTCTGCTTAGCCTCATGGCCTCAGCTGTGCTCCATTGCCCTGTGTTTGCCGATTTCCTGTGCTGCTGCTGGGCTGCCTTGGGCTGACCTGGCTCGGAAGAGCTATGGGAGATGTACTCCATTTTCCAGCCTGCAGTTCTGAGGTCTTTTTGGTGACTATTTAATGTTACCAGTATTTGGCAGGAACATGACCAGTGTTAGTGCAGATTCTCTTTGGAAGCTCTTGTATCATTTTGCTGTTTCTTGGAGGTCAGATGGGCTGCTCCTGTCAGTACCACTAACAGTAACAGTGTCCTATCACTGCAGTGTCACTTTAATCCAGTCATGTAGTGGAAGAAGCTGTATAGATGGGTGGATGTCCCCATCCCAGGGCCCTAGGTGTATGGAGGGGAGCTACAGCCCCATGGTCAGCCTTCCAGATCTCTGACCTCCTGCTTTTATGTGGCTGTAAGAGAGTGGGTGCTTGGTTTCAACTGAATCTTTTGATTTGTCATGGTTCTTCTAAATCAGTGGGTTAGATGAGGTGTCCAGAGAACTGACATGGTGGGCAGTGGGACTCAACAGCCAGGGGCATACAGAAATCCATGAGAGTGAAAAGTGGTGGGGGAGATTTTGAAGAGAGCCATAATAAATCAGTGTGGCAGTTACCCAAGTGTTAAATCTTTAAGCCAAAATAAATTTTCCTTTTAAATGACAAGTTCTAAAGAGCACAAGCTAGAAAGTCCTAAGACATTGCTTGAATGGCCTTGTCTTGCCCAGAATTCTGCAGGGTAGACAGGGTGGTGGTAATGCTGCTTTATTAAAGGACATATATTAAGACAGCTGTAACTTAACACTGTTGTGGCTCCTTGGCTTGCAGGTCCATCACCAGAGCCTACTACAGGAACTCGGTTGGAGGACTCCTCCTCTTTGACATTACAAACCGAAGGTCTTTCCAGAACGTCCACGAGTGGCTGGAGGAGACCAAGGTGCATGTCCAGCCATACCAGATCGTCTTTGTTCTGGTAGGTCACAAGTGTGACCTTGACACACAGCGTCAAGTGACCAGGCACGAGGCAGAGAAACTGGCAGCTGCCTATGGTATGAAGTACATTGAGACCTCAGCTCGGGATGCTATTAACGTGGAGAAGGCCTTCACTGATCTGACTCGTGATATATATGAGCTGGTGAAAAGGGGGGACATTTCAATCCAGGAGGGATGGGAAGGGGTAAAGAGCGGGTTTGTCCCAAATGTAGTGCACTCTTCAGAAGAAGTGGTGAAATCAGATAGACGGTGCTTGTGCTGAGCTCCTCTAGAGAGGTGAGTGGTGATGAACTCTACTAACCAAATGTACTTTACTAAGTGAACTCAGTGTGACAGAAGGGAGAGCAACACTCCCGTTGTGAAAAGCCTCCCACATTGTTTTGGACACCAGGACAAACCCTGGAAAGAAATGTTCTGTTCCAGATAACCTTTCAGAACTGAGGGCTACAAAACTGAAGGAGAATGAGTGAGGGTGTGTGTGGACGTTGTAAGGACATAGGAAGCAGAAATGAGGGGCTGCACAACACAGGAGAGAGTATACAGAGCTGAATGGGCTGGTACATGCCAGGGTACTGTACACGTTACCTTTTAAGTAAACCTATAGCTCCCTGCTGGCTTTTGGAGCCACAGGATGGATACTCAGGCATATGACAAACAGGCAGACAGAGAGAAAGCAGGAGAACATCTTGGTTTGTGTCAGCTATTTCTTTCCAGGAAGGTCTAAAGGCAGCACAGATACCATTTCCTCATAAGGTCAGTTCCACAGGAGAAGTTTACTGACATGGTATGCACACTTCTAAGTTTTCTTTCTTATGTTCTTGAACCTAGTTCGATAGCAAAGAATATTTTGTGGGATTTAAAGAGGAAAACAGTAGTTATTTGATTGGTAATTAAAATTTAAATTATTTCTCCCTTAACAGTGTTTTTCTTGCTGTGCTGTACCAAGACTCTAAGTGGCAACTCTTACTGCAGTAGGGATTATTCAGTGCAATTTTTACTCATTTACTCTCTGGGTGAGTACCTTGAAAGTATCCCAAATTCAGGGCTTTCCAGTTAAATTAAGTGATCAAGAGCATAAAGAGAGAACCATGTCCTCAGGTGTTACGTCTTAAGATTGGGGTGTTGCAGCCAGGTGGGACACATCATTTCTGTCTCAGTAATAGCACTGTGCTGACCTTACCAGCCAGGTCACAAGGAGGAATGGAAAGGAGAGAGGGAAAAAAGAAACCCAACAAAATAAGAAACTTGAAAGGCTTAACTCAGGTGCATCAGACATCCTAAAAGGTGTGATTTGCTCTTAAAGAAATTAAATAGCATTGAAAGTAACAGCTTCCATTGATACTTTCTGTTGTTAAAGTGTAATTCTCTGTCTTGGCCTCTGTGGAGGCAACTGGCACTGGGAAGGTGGAACACACAGCAGGAGTATCTGAGCAGGTGGAAAGGAAAGCCTCAAGACACACTCAAGAATAAAATTTGTTTTCCTCCTGACAAAAGAGGATCCATCTCAGGCTGGCCATCATGGGATGGCAGCCATGTCACAAAAGCTGTATGGAGGTGGATGTTTCCTGGGAATGCCATTCACCACTCAAAAGCTTTGCTTCTGCCAAATTTTAACCCAAGCTTTTGAAGTGCAATGGGGTGACTGTGCTCCTGTAACAAATTAGGGAAGTTCAGCCTATTGAAAGTGAACAAACAAAACTATAGTGACTTTTTAACTTGTGTTTGAAGGCTTTATACACCAACCTGCAATGGGCAGGAGGAAGGCAAAAGCTGCAGGAAGCATCTAGTATTTATTTTAGGCCTCTGAGTAGAGAAAAAATATTTGTTCCAGCTTTTTCATCTGTCCCACCTACAGAAATACAGGTCTTGTTTGCTGTTGAGTTCAGACTGTTTCTCCTGAACCTGTTCTCCCAGTTTGCAGCAGCACATGGGCAGGTCTGTACTAAGAAAAACATGTGGTTTCCCATATTGAAGCTGTAAAAAAACCCCAAACCCGCAGCAAACCCAACCCAACAACCCAAGCCCTGAACACTTTTGGTTTTGGTGTTTTAGGAACAATTTCAGTTCCTGGGCTCTGCAGGGGAGCAGCAGCACTGCACCTGCTGGGAGGGCACAGGGAGCAAATGCCAGGAAGGGGGGTGGCATTGGCCTGGTGCTTCTTGGTAAGCTTGTCACTGCTTGAATAGGCTGTGAATGTATCTTCGTGCTAAAGGTCAGTCAATGCCAGGCACTTGTGGTTGAGTGCCCTGAACATTAAAAAAAAAAAAAAAAGAAAAGTATGCCCTTTACAAAATCTGTTTCTGGGTGAGCAAAGGTGGGTGCAGGGAGCACCCCAGGAACCAGGCAGACGCCAGGGCACACTGCGGGGTTTGTTCAGACCAGCTCAGTTAGTTGCATTTCACAAAGGCAGGCACAGACAGTACCAAAGGGTCAGTTTCTTTGTTCTGTGGATGGAAAGTCCACCAAACAGCTGCTTCAGCTTTTCAGGGGCTAGCTGGACACTAGGTGTGTCTGGGGGTGTCTGGCTGAGGATAGCAGCAGCCACAAGGGCAGAGCCAGAATGTGACATGAAGAGTTGGATCAGGCATTTTAGCAATAGTCAGATTCTGTAATTCCCTATGTGAAAGCCTCGCCAGAGGGGAAAGACCACTTTTCACGAGACAGACAGTATTTTATTTAATGGGTTTTGGACATTCCCCTTTACTGCTCCAGGGAGAAATTCCAGAAAGCCTAAGCCAGTAAGTGCATTCAGGCCATCAGAGTAAATCTTCAATTTAAATACAGAAGTGTTCTAATTCTAAAGAGGAACAGTACAGAAGAAAATGTACATGGTCTTAACTATTTAGAGTTAATAAATTGTTATATTAAATGATAGAGAAATCATTATCTACATCTTTTTCTAATTCCTTGCATTTTCTAGACAGCTTATTAAAATATAGGAAATGTAGATTCATCTGTACAAAATTTGGAATGTTTTTTCTAAGATGAAGAACTTATTGGATATGCTAAGAATTCTTTTCTAACAACTGGTTTTAATGCTTTGACTTAGAGGGACTTTGAGAAATCAGAAGGTGATAGCTCTCACAGGCTAAAGGTCAGGAGCTCTTATACTCTAGGAGAAAAAAAGAAAAAAAGAGCAAAAGCTGACTTTGTGATCTCTACCACGTTAAAAATAATCTGCATGTTAAACTGAACTTGCTCAGAACCTCCAGAATAAAAGTGTACTTTACACTGTCCTCGCTTTGTTATGCACTGTAACGAAATGTGAAAATAATGCTGTATTTAGCTGTCTGTATGTGATTGAAAATATGCTTGTATTTAGCAAAATGGTTACTATGTGATAATGTGAAATTCAAAACTTGTAAAGAAACTTTGGTGGTTTTGTTTTTTTCCCTTTCCCCCTGTCCATTCTCTCTGTGTGTTCCCTGTTCCCTGTTCCTTCTCTCTATTCCAGCCAGGGCTGTATTCACCATTCCCAGGCACTCCTCACAGCCAATGGACGTTCTTCCCTGCAGGGCCTGCCTCACTCTGCAGAACCTGTCTTCTGCCTTGCTGAGAAAAACCAGACCAGCTGCTCTGAGACAAAACCAGCCCCTGCTCCCAGCAGTTGCAGCCACAGCAGCCTTGGCCCCTCCCAGAGGCCTCTGGAGGTGTGGTGGCACGGCAGCTACAACAGCAAAGGGCAGAGCAGACCTAGGCAAGGATCACTCATTGAGCTCATCTGTGAGTTTTTGAGTTACTTACCTCAGATCAAGCATAAAAATGCCAAACCCTGAGATACGGACACAGCCGTCTCCCATCCCCAGGAACCAGACACCTTTGAACAAAGGAGCCATTTCAGCTCCAAGGCTGTCACCATCCCCTCTGACACACAGCAGCAGGTTTCTGGCACTGGCATACGGTGGGGTTGATTTTGCTCGGTTCTGCTTTTGCTGTGCAAAAATGCTTAACTGGTAGTTTCGTTGTGCACAACAAAGGCAGGCAATTGCTGCCTTAGGACCAGCCAGGGATGGGGGCAGGGGCGGGAAGCACAGGCTGTTGGGATCTCATTAATCCAAATTGAAGAAAAAACTGGAAGAGAAATCAGGCTGTGTTTGCAGCTGCCTTTCCATCATTGCTGATGCTAGAAAAAGGAAGGCATCAGCCTGCAGCCTGACTGGCGCCACGTCCTGCTGCTGCGACAGACACTGAAACAAACAGCATAGCCCTGGGGAAGGATGAGCCCAGGCACCTACTGGTGACCAGTGCTAAGGGTTTACCTACTCTGCCCTTCCCTGCAGCTGACTTTTTGACAGGCACAGTGCTGATATATCACTTGCTTTCAGTCACCAATTCATGCTGACTCACACTCCCCCTTTCATTCACGCCAGGATCCAGCAGCCACACTTTTCAAAGTCTGCTGCTTCCATGGAATTTTCCCCCCTCCTCCCCACCCAGTTAAGGGAGGGAAACACTATTAGAAGATCACACATCACATTAATGACTTTCACACAAAGAAAGATGGACAAGAACAGCTGTTTGCCACAACTGTTTAGTTTTGCTATTTTAATATAATGAAATAAAAGTACAAAAAATTTACAGGTATATTGTTTCTTACATGAAGATTGAACAATTAACATCTGCATTTATTTTGCAGTGAAACCTGTACTCTCAGTCACAGAATGTGATTATTAGCCACTGACATCACCACTGTGCATTTCATTTTAGAAAGAAACTGCAAAGGTAAGAGGCAACAATCTCGCAAGGCTTCGTAAGGACCAAAAAAATACTCCAACTGTACCACCAGATGTCATGTTCCAGTCAACCATTCTGATTTAACACAGGTTTCACCACCTGGGAGGCTGTGTTCAGACATTTGAACTGGACATCTGGGCCAAGGGGGTGGAAATGGGAGGCTCTTGCAAGCTGTGGGCTCTTGGGTCCTTGTTCAACGCATTCGCTGAAACAACCAACGTATGCACATGTATGAAAAACAAGGGGTGAGACCCACAGGCTTGACATCCCCTGTGCGGCTCACTCCTTTCCCACTGCTCTCAGAGGACAAATCACAAGCTGCTGCATGTAAAGTACTGAGAGCTCAGTAACAGGCAGTAAGCTAACCCAGAGTTACTACAAGTTTATCCAAAATGGATATCCAGGAATGCCTGCAGACTGATGCTGCCATTAACTGACTGAAACAAACCCCAATATTCCACTCTATTTTTTGTTGTTTCCTGGAGCATTACAGTTGCACATCTTCACAGCCCAAGTCAAAGTTAACTTCATCAGCTGTACAGAGATGAAAAAGAAAAACCCTGCATTGCCTTAGCCTGTGAACATGTCAGGCTCCATTTCCTACATGCCCCTCAGCTTTTCAGACAGGCTTTCAGGTAGAAATTTATTTATGACAGACTGGTCTGATCAAAATACTACATCCTTTGCTGGACTGTGTAGTGCCTTTTCAAATAATTAATTTCATGAAGCATGCATGAAACCAAATTTTGAGTTTACAAATAAATAAAATGGTGCTCATCATTAGTTTTTATACATTTTACCGTTTACTGAAATGCTGAAAGTAAGTCAGTCCTGAATGAAGTTTGGGGGTGTTTAAATAAAAAATACTTGGAAACTGAAACCACATTTAAAATTGGAAAAATTATGCTTTGTTTTTGGAAGGGTCTTGCTTGTTTCTTCTCTTTACGTCCCAATTATAAACTCTAGCCATATCTGAGCATGTTGAATTAAGGAAACAGTTCATGCTATCAGAAAAGAGAGAAAAAAAGAGATTTTTTAAAAAGGAAAAAGCAGATTACAGACTCGGCAAGTTAGTTACAACATTCAGTATAGAAACCATTTCATGAAAGGGCTGACTTGGTGCAAAGCTTCAGATTTCAGGAACACTGGTAGCTGTTGATAACTGCAGTATTTATATCATTACTTGAAAAACCTCAGAAAAGATACTGCACAGAAACACAATTTTAGTTTTTCCTAACTCTTTGCTGATTTCTGTCAAGCTGCTCATATCAGCTTTATTTGCTTCTTTCAGGCATCCCAAACTCCTGCAGCACTAAGACAGCTCAAGTGTCAACTTGAAAGAACAAGCAGTTGTGCCTTCATTAAACTAAATCTAATGCTTCAGTTAACGGCTACACTCATTAAAATAGTTTTTAACTAGAAAGTATAAAAAACAACCCCACATACCCAGGAGGTGGTTCATGACAGTATAAAGAGATTTAAAAAAACACAGCACAGCCCAAGCCAGTTCCAAGTCTGCTGCAGCAAGGCTTGTGCTGCTTGGAGGCAGCTGCAAAGGGTGTGATGGGCAACAAAGAAAAATATTCATATGCTCTAGAAGAAGGCTCACTGTGCTTTAAGGTGGTAACCGGGCCATCAATCCACACTTCCAACTCACTCTGGAGTCAGTCTGGGTTGCAACCACTGCAGCAGATTTCATGAGGACACAAACACAGGTTTTGTTTCCTCCCACACACCAACCTCCAACTCAGCCCTGCAAACACAATATTCCATTTCATTGCTAGGACAGTAAAGTTCACAGGTGCTACAGAATTCTGAGGCAGCCAGTCTACGATAAAAACACATCAGAAAGTTGGTCGTTACCTGGATGTTGGCTTTCACATACATCTCCTCCCTCACATTAATGAAAAGGATATTGACTTCTGTAGTGGTGAACTGATCTCTGAGAAAATCCAGGTCTTCCTCTAGAAGATCGAGGTTTTTTGTGGCTGTTGACAAATTCTTCTCTAAAAGAGCCTGAGCTTCATCAACATCATATTCAAGCATCACATTGGCCTAAAAAAGAAAGATTGATAAAAGCTCCTACTCTTGCATTGTAAGGACTAAGCCACACTAAGTGTATTTTAGGCTGTTCGCAACTGATCATGTTAGCAACAGACTGTCCTGACAGGCCAAGACAAGATTCAGGACAGGCAATGTCCAGATCCACTTGAGGCCTCCACCCCTTCAGTAACTGAGTAATAAATCTCCCTAGTGACTTAAAGTTAAATTCTCTTCCTATAGCTAAGCAAGGAGGGATTTCTTCCCCTGCGGATCACATTCAGCCTTTCAGGTATTAGCATCTCATCCTCACTGTATCTGAAAAGTAAGAGACATTATATTTCTTAGCAGCACTGTTCAGGTGCCACACAGCTCTAGAAACAGTTTTTGCTGGATTCAAGATAAACCTCAGGCTCTGTGTGGAATGCTGAGGAAACAGCTAGCACTGTCAGTAACAAGAGCTACTACAGGTATTAAAGATACCAAGGTGTAAAAGTCCTCTCTGATGCTGTGGTGGTGGTTTTTAACCCACACATGGTTGTTTCAGGAAGAAGCTACCACAGGACGAGATAAAAGAGCAGTATCAGTTGAAAATGCACCAATGAAGCTTCATCCTATTCAAGAACTGTACCCTGAAGGAAGCCACAGTCTGTGACTGACAGCATCCCACAGATGGTTACACTGAGCTGCCAGAACCAGGCAAGTTGTTCTTTAAAGCAAGTGGAGGGGAGAGATCCCCAGTAACAGTGACATGCACAGCCCAACACAGACTGTAGGCAGCAAGCAGGAGAAAGGCAGAAGGCCAAGAACACCTAAATAAAATGAATTGTGCATGACATTTCATTACAGCTTTTCAGTGTGAATTGTCAGTAAGATGAACCTTCTCTGATGTCCTGTTAGAAAATAAACCTGGGATGCTCCATGAAAGTCAGTGTTTATGAATTCTGAAGACAGCCTCCTAATAGCAACAGGTATCAGAAATTGTTTTTCTTTTTATGATAGAGTGGGAGAGGTTGGGAGCAACTGTCCAGTTAGTCTCGATTGTTCATGTGCCAACAGTGTTTCTGTCCTAATCAAGAGGTTTTGTTCGGCAGCCAGCACTGTGACTTAGGAACATCCATGATTTAAAAGTCTCAAAATAAGTATCAGCAGGTTAATCTCCCCATATAATGAAGCCTCTAAATACAAAATATTCCAACCTGATATTGCTTAAGTACTTAGGAATCTGGGTTGTGAATGCTGATCCCACCAGGCTTTAGTGCAAAGTCCACTGTAAATGCTGGCAGATACCTGTGAGCAACAGAAATCCTATCTTTCCCTAAAAAGGTGCATGAAAAGGGAAAGCAAGATGCCGAATATAAGTAACATAGAGAAGATGGGAAGCTACTTGCCAAACTAAGTTATTTTGCTGGGCACATTCCCATGCCAGGCAATGCTGGATGTTGATTTGAACCAAGAAGTGACAGAAATTGTAAGGGAAATGCAAACAAGCTTTTCGGAAAGAACAATCCAGCAAAAAGACAATTCTCTGAAGTTTTACTGCTCAGGAACCAAATAAAATGGAACAAGAAATCTTCACTAACACACTGAAGTTGCCTGGTTAGATGCGCTCTGCTGCCAGGGCGCAGTGCCACCATGACATCGACAGAATCATGACTACTACAACCAGGGGAGACAGCAACCAAAACTCTCTTTCACAAGCCTTTTTTAAGTTATTGAAACACTTTCAGAGAAAGTTCTATTTTACTTACCCCCAGCCACAAACAAACTTTATCTGTAGGAGGAACTGAAGCTTTGCAGTAGAGATTATCTGCCAATAAAAATCTGGTTTCCATTGGATGTGTAGAATCCTTAAGACAAATGATAAAACTTACAATTGCTATTTTCACTGGAAGCATGTTAATGACATAGAATAAAGAGCACACTTTTCTGCTTTCTGCCATTGATACAGTATTAACTTGCGTGGAATTCTACATAACTTTACTTCAACATTAAAGTTAGAGCTCCAAGAATAATGCGTTTTTAAAATATATATTTAAAAGCAATATCTAAAAATATCTATAAAGAATGGAGATGAAGTCAAAGCTTAGCTGCAATCTATACACTATTAAAAATGAAGTTTGCAATACAAACATTAACTAGCTTTCAAAAAGTACTACATACCTTTAAAAACAATTCTGTTATTTATAAAGGCATATTAAGTGTGCTCTCCAAAACATTTCTTGTTCTGTTAGGGTGGAAAGGTAATTAGCTTTCCCCATACTCATTAGATATTCAAAATAATTTACCTTTTTCTTCTGCATGTGTTTTAAAATTTCTAACGTCTGTTTAATTTCAGGAATCTGACTTTTTAGCCTGTGAATTAACAACAGTCATAATTTATTATTTTACAGAGACACAAAGTTTCCTAAACAAGTAATCAGTTTTATTATACAGTCCACCCTCCATTCTAAAACTTGTTAACAGCTTTTTCCAGCTTACAAAATGCAGGTTTGAAAGACATGGCATGTAAAGGCAGCTCAGCTCCAGCTTCACCTGCCCCTCACCACACCGAGGCTTGCTGGCTTTGGAAGCACAGCAATCCACTGAGCTTTCACATCAGAACAACACACAGTAACAGTAACAGACCCCCTTTTCCTAAAATGGGACATTTTTCATATTTGTAATCTCCCAGAGGACAGGGAAACCTCAGTAGAAATATAGGTTGAAACCACTTCAAGTACAACAGAACAAGTGTTTTTTCTGAGGTTCATGGACTATTCTGACAGTGAGAGCCACAGGACTCTGCACTGTTCAAGCAAAAGCTCTCCAGAGCTGAGGGCATCACTCTCCCCAACAGGCCTGGCAGAGGCACTGGGATCCCCAGGGCCTTTGTGGCCACTAGACTTATTATTTAAAAAAACACAGAACTATGCTAAACATTTCCTAATTCTGCAAAAATTACAACTTACCTCCTCTTCTTTTGAGCAAGATTAAGTTCCAGAAATTTATACTTCTGATACTGCTCATCCAACTTCTTAAGAACTACATCTGCTGTCTCATTTCCAGGCTGTTTCATAAAAGAATCTACATCTTCCTTTAAGAGGAGAAAGAAACCCTCAGTGTTACAAGAGTTTTATGGAAATCCTAGACACAGACATGCTATCATCTTACTTCAGCTACATCTAGAGGGAGTTTGAAATGTAAACAAACTTTTTTCCTGGACTGGATTACAAAAGCATTTTGTTTCTTACTCATCCCTTCATTTCCCCTTCCCTGCTTTTTTCGGTAGGGAACTAAGGGATAGGATTATTTCATAACCATACTTGTGGGTACATGGTTAGTGGTGCTTTCAGTCCTAGTTGACGGTCAAGTGACACTGTACAGGAGTGGGTATCCATGTAGCATGGCTAAAACCTGGGATTCCTACCTGTAAAGCAGGGATAATGCTTCTCTGTGGCTAAGCAGACTATGAACTTTTTTGGATAAAACTGATGAAGGAAAAGAGCAGCCTGATCAAGCATGTTGTGGAAGAGAAATATGCAAAGGGGGGAAAACTGAGGTATCTGCTCAGACAGGCATTATGGAAGTGAACAGCCTGGTTTCAAAAGCTCCTTCTATAGTTAGCAGGAAGCCACAGAAACCTCTAGAGAGCAACTCCAGCCAGTCCTACCATCAACTGACAGTGAGAGCCACGGGATTGGCAGGAAAAGCTGCCAGAGAAGAAAGGCCTGAGCCAAGGACGTCAACCTTGGCATTTGCCTCCTTCAGAATCCCAGGAAGCAGCTCATCTTCTGGGGGACAATGTTCCCAGCTTCTGAAAGGTACATTAGGCCAGGGATCAACCACATATTTCTGGCCTCGCCATTTACACACCATTCACACACATAATTCCAGATGACCCCACTCCCCACCGAGGTAATTCTGCCCTTGTCTACACAAGTAAAACCTCAGTAAAACCTGATGGAAGCCCTACCACAGGCCTCTTCAGCTTCTCCTTTTGAACTTGGTGTCTCCATTCTAGAAGTTTCACACCAGAAAGACTGTAATATGTTACTAAAGTGATATCAGACATGGAGCTGCTCCCCCTCATTATGATGCCTTAACTCCCTTGGCTAAAGAAACTTAGTAGGAAATTACTGAATCTGGTAAGAAGTCTCTGCCTTCCTTATCATTAAGGAAATCTGTAGCAGAACATGAACTCCACAACCTGCAGCAGGCAGCACTGACCAGGTGGTAGATCCAAACTCAAGAGACCACACCTCAGACTGCCTGAAAAATGCCTCGAGCTACCTCCCAGTCCAGGAAGCATTCCTGCCTCTGGATAAAGCTCCTAGAGAAGCCTTCAACGAAGAAAAAACAAGGATTAGGTTTGGGAAAGTGTTGTTGAAGTGAGGCCTGAGGATACTGTGAAACGAAACTCCCACTTGTGGAAACAGCTCTGCTCGTTTAAACCTCCTGGGGCAGAAAGCAAAAGCAGGTGGGCAGCAGCTCCCCCCACACCCTGCCTGGCATCCAGCTCTGCCTCAGCTCCTGTCTGTCTGTGCACGTGGACAGGACACAATCCATGTCCTCCTGCAACTAAGACGCTGAGAAGTGAATCCAGAAGTAAATCCAGGCCCCGTATATACTGGTGATCTCCTTCCACTACAAAATGTCCCAGTTCAAGGTAAGCTCAGATTTACTCCCAGGGTTTTCCAGCTGAGGCTTCCAAGCCTGTTGGTCAGACTCTTGTCCCACCTCCCCATCTACAAGGCTGAGGCACAGTCACTTCTTTAGGCTTGACCAGAACAGCTCTGAGGCACAGCTGGCTGTCAAAGCCATTAGGATCCCCACTTTGTGGTGTATTACACAGCACCTCCACCGCAGAATTCTTAGAACACTTACAGGTTCTGCAAAGACCTGCCAAAACTCATCTATATCTCTTTAGGAAGAAAATTCACTGGCAAAGCATCATTTTGCAAACTTCACGCCAAGCCACAGGAATGTTCTGTAAAAGCCCTGAAATGCAGCAGGATAGCACATTCCCACGTGTCCCTACGGTTCTCTTCTGAATGACGACCCAAATAAAGAGCTGCAGGCTCTTTATTTGCAGACCTGCATCCTCACACCTGCTGAAGAAGGCAGAACAAAGAAGGCATTTTATTTGGAAATGTCTAAGCAACAGCTCAAAACCACCACAGCTGAAAGTTCTGTTTGGCGAGTCTGTTACCCAGTAAAACCCTGTGTCTTAACATTACTTACTCTGAGTCCCTAATATTGCTTGAAAACTGGAGCAGGACAAGAGTTCACAGAACAACTGCCTCAGAGAAGACATGAGCCATAAATTGTGTGAAGAGCCTCTACCAAACCAAGACACTTACAGAAAACATCTCTGATGACAAGATTCACAATAAGACTGCCCATGCAGCATGTGGGGGGGATATGCCAAGCAAGAGATCAGCAATTCTTTAAATGTTTTTGAAATAGAAACCTATTTTCTGAAATAAAAGAAGCTCTAGCAAAACCTACCCTCAAACCTACCCCTACAGTAGAGCAGAATACTATTACAACTTCTCAGTGCGGGCCTATTTTGAATAAAAGAAAGTCTATCTTAAAATCTACATCCAAATACTCTATGATCACCATTGAAGATCTCTTCTGCATACACCTGCATTTGATCAGAGCACCTCTCAAAACTGAGAATTAAGAAGCTTCCAAGATGTTTAGATCCAGAGGTTATGAAGATCCATAAGGTAATGAAGAATTGAAGAGAAGCACAGGAGGTAAGGCACAGCCCCAGAACCCTTGGAGCCATGTGATACAGCACGCAAGATACTTCAGACACAGGTACTGAAGGGAACTACATGGAACCAAACACAACAACTACAAAGGCAGCCACCAGCATGGAATGAGGGATGTGACAGATGCCCTTAAAGTGCTTCCTGCCAGGGTCGCCACCTGCACTGCAGAGTTAACACAGACCACAAGTTCTCCTCTGTCAGTGTCACGAGGTCTCACAGGACAACTGAAGACATGGCTGTTCCCTTTCACTTTCATCTATGCTGGTCTCCCATGAGGCATGGAAGGAAGTTAGCCAGAAACACCAACGGTTTTCCAGCCCAGTAAGGATTTACCAGATCCTAATTATTAAAAAATCTTAAAGGAGGAACTGGATCACTGAAAGTAAATGCACTGTACCTGTCTGGTCAGGCCCTATGCCCAGACAAAACACATCAGCAGTACAAGCACTATATCTAGAAACACCAAAATGCAAGAGAAACCAATTTATTTCTATAAAAGCAATTGTATCAGATGGGGCAGACATCCAGTACTTCCCGAGATTACCAAACTAGCTAGGTACAGCCACTCTGATCAATAGTTATCGATTAAAGGAAATAAAACAGCAAGCAAGACTGTGTACCAAGAGTGAGCTCACAGCTAAAAGTGAACAACAGATGATTGTGAGATTATGTCACTGCATAAGTCACTGATTCCGCTCAACAGAATAATCAAACGCTCGGTACATCAGTTTTAAAAGTAGAGTAAACAAGTTCGGCCTGTTTTCCAGAAAATACACATTTACTGGTTTTTAAGAACACATGGGCGCTTCTGAATAGTGAAACTTCTCAGTACTGTAAAACTTGTTAAGAGAGAAAGATGTATGGAAAGGTGCTTGGAGAATGGCACGTTACCCGTGGAGCAGGAGCGGCAAGGCATGCTCCGTACACTGTGTGCCGGGAGGGTTCTCACAACACGCTGCTCACTGCCTTGAGTCTGTCAGTGCGGTAACACGATATTGCTTAATACGGGGAGCTGAGCTTCTTGTAAGGTAAAGCGCCAGTCGGGATCGAAATAGGGCAACGCACCCGGGAAAAGGCCCAGGACTGAAGCCGTGAAGGGCCCCCGCCATCCGCGCCCCGCGAGGTGCCGCCTCACGGTGGCCGAGCCCGGCTGGCGCAACACGGCCCCCACTCCTCAGCCCCACTCCCCATGAACGCCGCCTCGGGGATGCCCAGCCCTATTCCCGGGACCCTCTCCCCAGGAACACCACCTCGGGGTTGACCTAGCCCCGCTCACCAGGAACGCCGCTTCAGGGATGCCGAGTGGGCCGCGCCTCCCGCCCGCCGCCTCCTCGCTGCCTCCGGCCGCCGCCATTTGGGAACGAACGGTGCATGCGCGGCGTGCGCCAGAATGCCGGGGCCGTGCGTCAGCACGTCGGCGCCGAGAGGGGAGCGAGGCAGGGTGGGCGGGGCATAGCAGCCCCGGGCACCGCCCCTTGCCCAGGAGGATGAGGAAGGCGGGGCAGAAGGGGGAAGGCTCCGGCAGCGGGGACTGCTTGGGATGGCAGGGGCTGCGAGTACCTTGCTTGCCGTGTCCTGGGAGGGAGATATCACTTATCCCACCCTCTGCTTCTGCCTACGGAGAAACCGCCCTTGTTTCTAAACGCAGCTGCTCTGCCTTTCCCACAGCGTAGGTGACAAGCCAAATAGGGCAAACAGGAGCAATGCCTTTAACAATTTAAAATAAACATTTCTAAAGGATTACCAAGAATGCTTGCCCTGTATTCACACGCATAAGCTGCTCCCTGCTCCTCGCCCCTTGCAGTCAGTTCATTGAATTGCTGACTCTCGAGGGAAGGTCGGAGCGATGCCGCTGTGACAGCTCCAGGCCGAGCCCCTGGACTCCACAGCTCATTGCTGCTGCCCGGTGCTTCAGCACTGATATGGAAGACGAACACGAGTGAACTATTAAGTGGTCCAAGCTCACAACTGAAAACAGATCTCTGAAACCTAAAGAAATAAAAATACAACTATTAAAAATAGAATTTTCTGATTTACAAAGAAGGAGCACCTGCAGCAGCCACACTTCCTTAGCCTCTCCACACTCTGCTGCAATGGCGATGGCTAGGGAATGAATCCAGCTGTAGGCAAACTCAACCAAACTCAGTCTGTAAACACAGAGGAGGAACAAGCCAATTAAGCATCCTAATTCAGCCATGTCTTATCAGCATTACAGAAAGCCTTAAGCCTGAGAACACAAAAAATGATCACATACACACACCTTGCAAATGCCAGAGTTTATTTTTTTCCAAAATTTGTTTCATCAAATATGTTCATATGAGCAGTCCTTTAAAAAAATGGACAATTTGCATTTTAACAAATTGTGAAGCTCCACAATTAAAATATCAACACAGCCAGTCTTGTGCTTAGGCTTATTTAAGAAAAAATATTCATAGAACATAAATCCTTAGATTTTTTTCCAGTTTGTGGCTAGTATGTTTTCCACAGATTCTGTATTCTTATAAAATGAAGAAACTCATATAAAGGAACAGCTGTACAAGAACACATCTGAAAAAAAGCAACCTAAATTATCATAGCTCCTTTTAAATAAATATTCAAGAAAAGGCACAAACCTGTTATGGGGGAAAACATAACATACAAAACAAGACTTATTAAATAAAGTGTGGGTTGGGGTGAGGGACCTCTGTTCCAGCACCTATTTTTTCATTGCTCCAAGATGAGATTCCAGCCAAACATTTGGTAAAGGATTAAGCTTAATCACAAGGATACACATCTAAGATTCAGTGAAAGACTTGACGTTACAATTCCTGTTGTAACTGTACCAGTTACTACAATCTCTTTAAATAAATGATCATGAGAATCTGCATACAGTAGTGATGCAGCAATGTACAGATCAATGACAAGTTAGATACATCTTCAGAGTCATAGCAACAGGTTTTCTATATTCTATCAGTAATGTATAAATGATAACACGTACAGTTTCCATTGCTCAAAAATATAATCTTTTCAATGGAAATAAACGACTGATACAGTGCCTTTAGATGTTACCCTTACAATACAAACTACCCCAAACAAAGTTTTCCTTTTTATGTACAAACTAAGCACCGATCCACAGCGCATACTATTCTATTTGTAACTCCCTGTCCCTGCCACACATCAAAATATCCAGCTGGGGATAGATGCACCCTGTATTCAATCTTGTAGTCAGAAATTTTGTCGTTGTTACTTTTGCGTGTGTGGTTTTTGCTGTTGGTTTTGTTTGTTTCTTAAACACAAGTCCATTTGTTATTTTACTTAGAAATATTCCACCACTATGTGCAGAGAACAGAGATTTTTCTGGTACACGTGTTCAAAGCCTTCCTCCTTGTTCAGACAAACAGAGAGACATCTTAGTTATCAGCTTCCTGAAGTATTCAGAACATGATTCTGATCCAATGAGTTGGAAGGAAAGTCACATTTATATACATGTCTCTTCACTCATCACAATTACTGTTGGCAGCTTCTGCAGGCTGGTACAGTCTCCCTCAAAAACAACCTTGGTGTTGAAAGTGGTTTTTCTTTGTGGAGAATAGCCATAAAAGCCTTGACAGTATCCTAAGTCCTTGGTTTTCACTTCTTGTGTGTTATTTAAACACATACCATGCCATTTTATGTGTTCCAATACGTGCACAAGGAAGAGGTGGGCAAAACCCAGTCCTGTGCACTAGTGTGCAGAGAGAAGGGACAAAGCAATCTTTGCTTCACAAGGACCAAGCTGAAAGCTGTGTTTCAAAGCATCAAAAGAAGGCAGGTTTTAAAACATACTTTGTGGCTGTTTCTCCTTTTTTAATACTAATAAATTAGCATCAGACAGCTTTGCTACAAGAAAGCAGACCACAAGAACCATTAAAAGATCCAAAGCAGATCGGAAGTAGTGCAAGCTACTATCCAGAACTAAATCCATTTCTGAGCCAGGTATATTCCAGGTATTCAGAATGCTCTGAAATAAAGTTATAACAAATATATACTGCTTGCCAGGCATTTATTTGCATATTTTATTAATAAAATGTGTTTTACTTATACAACTCAGTATAAGAAAGAGACCTAACAGCTTACAGAGCTAGGAACTGCCTGCTTGTAGCACTCTCATTTCTGCCATTAATGCCCAGACATTTATAACTAGATGGACTGATCTAATTTGAACACAAGACTTTTGATTATTGAATGAATCTATAGAATTCACTATTTCTTAAATAAACAGTCCCCTCAACACAATGACCCATCTAAATGGCATCAATTCCCTCATCATGTGGAGGGCAACTATAGGCACTGAAGAACTCATTGGCTTAAATTGTACAATTGTTCAACCCAGTAAAGGTGTATTAAAGCTTGAAGCCCTTTGTAATTCCAACTTGAACATTAAACTACCATATACTGGTTCAAATTCTTTCAAAATCAATATACATCAAGGAACACTGAGTTTTAAATTTCTGCAAGGTTTAATTTTCCAGAAAATTAGCAGTTACAAATTTCAAGGGTTGGGGAAAGGAGTTTTGTTTCTTTTGTATTGATTCATTGGGCAAAGTATTTACCACAGTGTCAATAGATACAACTTTTGCACTCTTTGGACAGAATTAAGCATTTGGAAAAATAGAAGGGTTGTTCTCACTCTGAGGAATGTGCCTAATTTAGAAGTTCTCTACAGGAGTTTGACAAGATTCTCAGGGCTATCTGAATTTATGGTGAGAGTGAGAGACACTTCTGCAATTACAGACTCTCCAAAGGATAAAAGACATACTACACTGGAGGTCTATTTATTGTAACAATAAAAAACTCAGCTTTAATATTAATCATTATTTGAAGTAATTTTACAGCAGAGCTTTTCATTGCACTTTGCCTCAAAACTTCTGGAGGAAAGGTTTTCACTTCTATCTACTTAATTATAACAACTGGGTTTTTTTAATGCTATCACTTTTTAATCAGACAGTGAAAAATACAAGATAAGGCATTTTCATAGCCAATTTCAGTTCTGGAGGAAGATTCTTAAGTATAAAATATGTCCCAAAGTCTGTACACATCCGACCCATTGTGAACAGCAATACTTATAAATTAGTTGATTTTAAAGATTTTCCTGTCAAAAAGAGTCCGGATTTCTTAACGTAGCATTCTTACCTTGAAATTACTGCAGTATCAACGAAACAACTATCTAAAAGTTTACATGTATTTACACATTTAAAAATAATTATTTTTATATTGTTTACAACTAGGTTCTTATTTCAAAAAAGAAGCACAAGCTATTCTCTACAGCTGGATAACTTCAAAATAGTTGCCAGTTCACAACTGCCAGCATAATTGCAAGGTTTGAGTCTTTTGACCTAATGGACTTTAGAAAGAAGAATTGGCTCTCTTGCCTCTACTGCAGTTATCAACAAGAGTCTCAGACTGCTCCTGTTTGCTGTGGCACCAGACACTGGCTCCTGAGGTTGCTCTTCCCTGAGCCCATGGTGGGAGATCCCACCTGCAGAGAAGGTACCTATGGAAGTGCAGGTGCTGGCACCTCTTGGAGGCTGCATGAGCTGTTCTGGAACACACTTATTCCCCCTTCTCAATCACAGACTTGCAGCCTTGCAGCTGCTGGCTCTTTTTACTTAGCCCTGTAATACTGACATACCAATGGAGCAATTTATTATTTTTACTACATTTCTCTGTGCAATATGTGTCTTGTTGATTCACAGCATTTCAAACTCACATTATAAAGCTTGCAAATTACTAAAACCTATTCTAATGTGAAAAAGCTGATTTCACACAATGTTGGCCTTATGATAATGCAAGCATTGCTCTATCAGAGTATTTATTAAAACACAATTTTATTGCTCAACTTGATTTCGTGTTGTGTCTTGGTTACAACAGCCACAGAATTTATGAATAAAATAAATAGCTTTGACATTCTCAGTCAATTCCTAAGGTAATCCACTGATGATTAAGGTTGTAGAGCAATCATGTAACCTTCTCCTTGATTTTGAACATGATAATCCAGCATGCACCTTGAGTAAACCTCAATAAAAATACAGTTTTCTGCTGAGCAGTTAAAAAAAAATAAAAATCAGGAAACAAGCATGACTTCACACTGCAGTGACTGCTATAAACAAGAATCTCTAAAGCATTGCAGTTCAAAATGACATTGTATTATACAGGGAATAAACAGTTGCCCTGTTCAGGAATACATCATGGAAAGATCGAAATTCAGTCTTTTCATTTTTTTTACCAGTATTTGGTTGTTCTCACATCTTGTTGCTTTGGTGGCTCTACATAAACTGTATCTGTGAAACAAAGATTACATATTAATGCCACTTACATAGCAAATGGTTTCCCAGTGTTTTAGAGTAAAGAATCTATTTGGCTGCCTTGTTACTTTTTAAGTCTATAGGCTTTGGCACTTTAAAAAAACCTTTTTTTGGCACTTTAAAAAAACTTTAAAAAAGTATTTATAAAAATATCACATATTTTTTAATTAAAAATATGTAATATATAAGAATATGTATTTGGATGACAGGAGTACAGGTTCTCCAGCATGAATGATCTTTTGTCCATGCCTTTTTCACTCCCACAACAGTGAGAGGTAAAAATCTGATTTTTACTTTCTTCCTTGCTTCCTGCAATTTCATCATCTGAATTTGCCTCCTCACCAGCCCTTGACTGAGGAACCCCTCACTTTGACATGCAGAAATACAGGAGCATTTCACGAAGAATTTGGTTGCGTTTGCCAAGGCTAAAGTTTCAATGTCAACAAGATTTAAGAGCACCATTCACCTGAGTTTCAGAAACAGGTGCAAAAGGATTTGTTGGCCTCAGACCAGATTGTGTATACATCATTGACTGGGGTGCCATCAAAGGAGTAGTTCCAACCTGAGGAGTTACCTGTGAGAAAAACAAAAGCCCCACAAAAACAAATATATAAAATTCAAACTACTTCCACAAGATACATCTTTTTGCATTTTAAGTATAGTAGAAAAGAAACATATAGACACACAGAGAATAAAGTCAAAGCTTTTAAAAACTGTTGCTATATCAACCTCAGAGTCACCTCTTTTAACACAGGGTGAGAAACGTACCAGATTTCACATGCTATTGCCAATACATTTAATTTGCAGGATGGTTTGAACATCATACTTCATGACATGAAACCCACTGGTAGAGACAACTCAGTTTTCAGAAATACAAAACAAATCATGCTTCTTACCATTCCATATATAGGCACTTGAGGTGTGGTCAATGAGTATGTGATAGGAGCAGGTACCTTTAACCAAGAAAATTTTAAATTTTAGAGAAACTCATGCATGCTTAGTAATATATATATATAATTTTGAAAAATACATATTTTTCAGTACTGAAAATAACCAATGTATTTACAAGAAATTGACTTACATATCCAGGATAGTGTACTCCATTCTGGCATAGCAAAAGGATAAGATAGAAAATTATTTAATAGGTATTCATGCTGGAAATTCTAACTAAGGGGTGGATTCAAGTCCAGTACCATAACAGTTTTAAACTATGCTCATTTATTAAAACAATTAAAGTATGAGGAAAAAAGTTCAAGGACAGTAACATCAGTTATTATGCTTAGAAAGTTACCACTAGTACAACTTACAGCAAAATTAGAAATTTTACTACACTTAGCCAGATTTGAGTATATTGCTTGCACAAGCATGTGTGTGAGAAGCTTTTAGAGGGCATGGCATGCAATGCTCTTTCTTCCTCCCATTATTAGAGAAGTGCATAGAAAAGAAAGCTAAAAAGCCAGTGACTATTCAACTTAAGAAGTGAATAGCAACAGATGTTTAGTCAGGTCGATATTGCCCACATACTAACATCTGATGTCAGCACATATCACAATATGAAAAAAGAAAAATGAAGAGCATTTTAAACCTTATATCAGGTTATGTTCACAGGCATGGCAATGCACGTGCTTCCTAAAGCCATGCTTTGTTAAGCAGTGCTAATTACACTGAAACCAAAGTGCTGGATGAAACACTTGGCTATGGGATAGGATGCAGCGGTACATGAATTGGAGGGTTAGTTCTGAGTGCCAGAGGCCACCCAGGACACTGAGACCTTTGCAGTTCTGGGGCACAGATTTTAAAGAGGCTCATAGCTGAGCTAGATCTTCACATCAGTAATTGCTGGGAGTTCCAGGAAAATGCATGACCAGACACCTGGCATAAACCAGTCAAATGCTTAGACCTGATGAACACATGAAATAAAAACATATCTTTAAATCCACAGTGATCAATGGGTACTAAGGCACGCTCTATATTCCAGAAATAAAAATATACCAGCACTCTAACAACACATTCTAGAGTACCTAGAGGGGATAAAGAGATTGTATGGTCTCAAAAAATCTCACATAAAAGTGCAATACAACTGTGCCCTCTCCTCGAAATTTTTAATCTCATTTTTGAGTCCAATACTGGATTTAATATTGTACTCAACTTCTCTAATTGTGAATGAGCATAGTCATACAGGACAAGGATAATAGGCATTAGAGGCAAAACTATGCTTATTGCAAAATTAAGTCAGACAGCAGTCCAAAATTCACAGCAAATGTGGCAATTATCCTAGTTGTCTATGTAACTGAGATGAACATCTACTTCCCTCTAAGACAGCTATATTTTAGAAGTGATTCATATTTCTATGAATGTATTATGAATACAACACACTTGAAAAATCTCTTTTAAAAGCATAGGAAAATCAGGTGCCTACAAATATCCCTCCTAGAAATGAAAATTCTTCATTTAAATAACTATAAGAGATACGCTTAAAACTTTGTACTGTGTTAAAAATATGAAGTTGCTGTTGAGCATTATCAAAAGTCCAAAGTGCTGCTTGACCTCATTATTAACGTGCCTTGCAAAGATTGCAGCAGTGTTTCATGATAAAACTGAAAAAGGAGTAAAGACTGGAAGGAACAGCAGTTTTGCCCTTAAAACATTCTCTGAATTCTTAAAGGTGAATTTTTGTGTGCACACGTGCATGTGAGGGGGAGTGGGAGCACCTCAAACGTGCACATCAGGAATTTTCTGGACTGGGATCATTTGTTTCAATCCCAAAAGAATTTATGAACTGAGACAGGTAATCAGCCTTTCACCTGAGATGTAAGTCTTTAACGGACAAGCTTTTCAGTGAGAGGAAATAAAGCATGCTAAAACCTCTACCACATTCAGTAAGATCCTATAATCCTGTAAGCATTCCCTGCTACCTCCAGTATTGTATCAAATGCCTTTGCTATTCTTTATAAATTAATGCAAGCAGGGAAGCAGCATTTGCTAGAATGAAGTGTGATTTCACAGTACAGAAATTACCATGTGTGGAATAGTGGGTAAAGGAGTTGGGTTCCACGTGGTTGATGTGCTTGTTTTTGCTTGCCAGTTTGTTCCACCAGTAAGTTTTTTCTCTGTAGGCTGAGACCACTGCATAGCTGATCTAAAGTGAAACCGTGGTGTTAGTTTTCATGGAGAGGCAACAGGTAGAGTAAAACAACATAACAGGGAACCCAAACATGCCTTAATGCGTGCGCAGAGCTGTAATCTAAGAAGAAACACTCAGAATTTCAGTAATCACTTATGTATCTCTTCTCCAGCAAGTGTTAAGCCTGGGGGTTCTGTTTGTGTTAAAAGTGAACTATCAGTACTGCACTATGCATATAATGATTAACTGGAGTTTGATGTAACTTTTATAGTGTTTTAAAAAAGTAAAAATACTTCAATAAAAATACAGCAATTGCAAAACTAATTGAAGTGAGCTGCTTTAAAAGTTAAGGTTGGCCGTGTTATGGTGACTGACCACAAACACACTGTTCCAACGCACTTCTCAGTTATTTCAGATTGTTTCAAGAGATGAGACCCTTGCCATGTTAGTGCCAGAGACTATCAAATGTGTCAAATGTATCAAATGAGACTAGTCATGTGAGAATATTCTAAGTACATGGATGCACTTACTTTTTGGATGGAGTTCCTCCAAAGCCAAGATCTGTGGGGAAAAAGAAACAGACAAAATCCTTAAGAATTTTAATTTGAGAGGGAAAAGAAACTTGTTTTGCTTTCAGTAACAAATGGGAAAGTTAATTTTAAAAGCTTCACACTTACTTCCCACTAGATTAGCAAGTGAAGAATCGAGGTCATTTGCTAAAATTTTTCTACTTTGCTGGCTGGCTACAGTGGCTCTTTGACTTTGTGGTGGTACTGTGGGTTGCAATACATCATCTAGAAAGTTAAAACCTAAACAAAGAAAAAAAAGCAACTGTTAACAAAATAGTTACATTGCATTTAATAAAAGACATCCATAGGCCAAGGAGGAATTTTCTTTATAGAACACTAATTTGAGTATTTACGTGTGAAGGTTCAACATGATGGAAGCATTTAAGACTTTGATAGAAGCATAGTTTAACTTCTTATTTTTTATGGAATACTATATTGCACCTACTAATCTAAAAGAATCTTTAACTGTACTTCAACAATACTTTGCTATACAGAAGAGAAAGACTAACTCAGGTATTCTCCAATAAACACACAAAACCAGTTCTGTAGTTCTGCAAGTGCTGTGCCTCTGAATGGAGTCAGAGGGAAGTCATCACCATGTATCAAGAGAAAGCACAGAAGACAAATGAACATAAGCTTACCCATTATGAGACATCCAGTGGGCCATGTTCAAAGTTTGTTCCCCCAGAAAGAGAGGAAACAGTTATTACACAGAGAATGAAACCAGTCAAAGCTAATTTTAAAGTAAATAACTAACAACTGAACTGATTGCCTCTTATCAGCTCATAATCACCTTGCAAATGTATTGTTATTAAATTTTCAACTGCAATAGCAATTATGCTAAATTGTTAAGCAATTTTTGCCTGTAGGGTATAAATTAGTCGTAAGACAGTTTTTACCACTTGCAGTCCTGTACTCTGGTGCTGTAGATTTTCCTCCAAAAACAGCATCAAAGTCCACATTAATTGTTGAAGAGGTGGTACTCGGAGAAGATGAATGAAGAGGAAAACCTGAAAAATAAGTTAAGTAATGAAATACACCCATGAAGTAATATCACTCATTCCAATGAAACCAGAAAGTTTTAAAAAACAAAAACAAAAAATCAAATTACCATCAACAGTCACAGGATGATACACAGAAGCATATGTTGGTTTATGACCACTAAAGTCATCTTTGCAAAAAGAGATGAAAATAAGATCAGTTTTAAAGAGAAAAAGGAAGAGGGAACCAAACAATTAAATCTGCAGCTAAAAATTAGGGAATTTTACTATTATAAAAAGGTTTTTTTTTATTTCACAGATTTGAAAAGCCAAGTAACTCCTGCATTCCCCAGTACAAAAGAGAAAGGAGGTTCCAGTTTGAAAGAAATCAGCAGATTTCTGCAGTTTGAAAGAAATCAGCTTCAAGTCTTAGGATGTCTAGACTGGGCAAGCAGAACAAAGTAATAGTTTATTTCAACTACAGAAATAAACGTTTAAGGAAACATATAATTTACTACACCTGGAATTAATGCACCATTTTCAATTGTTAATAAAAAGTGAAGATTGGCCCAAACCACGAAACATGGCCCACATTATTAGCATTATTATCTCTGGTTGCAAATAAATTACATGGGGAATGTTTTTTTTACCACTAAACAGTTCCACTCTTTGTTTGGAGGAAGAAGAAGCATTGATGAAAGGGGTGGCAGATTTTACAGCTTCTTCAACTGGCTTCATGTCAAAGATGTCCAGATGAGGTAGAGAACCAACACAACCATTTGAAGATGAGAAAGAACCTTTCAGATGCAGAAGTAAAAGAAAGAATACAGAATACAAATAATGGAAAAGAAAATCAGACTGAAATGATTGAATATGAGAATCTCTAGATGAAGTCATATTGTAAATATTCCACCTAATGATCAGTCAAAGTTAAATACAAATTTTAGATAGATATTATCTAGACACAAATTTTTAGTTTCAGATAACAATCCTAACATCTCTCTATTTAGGGAAAATAATTCTAGTATTGACATTGGATGGGAGGGGGAGAATGACCGAACATATATCAAAGAAGTTAGATACTAAATTTTTAGCTTCAATAATCTACCTTTTAAATAGCATATACGAGTATCAGTTCCACCTATTTAAAGACTAACATTTACCATGGTGTTAGTACTGTCTTCTTTTGACATTTAAGCCATTTCTTTGACACCTAACCTGACCATTCTTTGGAAGGATGGGTGAAGAAATGGGAGGCTACAGCTTTTTTACAAGAACCCTGAAATTACCAACGCCTTTTAAGTGAGAAGTATATTAAATATCACTTAATTAAATGGAAATACTAGTCCAGGATCTTTTCAGTTATACCTGCCTAGGTTTTATCTCCCAGTATTTTTCAACCTTGATCTTTAGTTATAGTTGTTCTTCCTGTCGCCTTTATTGAGCAGTTCTACTCCTTTGCTCCATCAACACTAATGCTCTGTGTTCAAGAAAGTTTGTCAGAATTTTCAGATAATTTACTTCATATTTTGTTATGAATGTTTGGATGCAAAATAGTTAAGGTTTAAGACACAGATTTAATTAAGTGTGAACCTTGTATTCTAAGAATTCCCTTATCATTTAGACAGTCAAATCAGGGTATGAGCTCACCTCCCCAAGCACTGCTTGATGATGTTGATATAGCTGGAGTACTTTGCACGGTTGGAACAAATGCAGGCTGAAGATCAAAAAGTTCACTAGAAAGGTTGGGCATGCTGAATAAGAAATGAGAGAGAGAGAGAGAGAAATATGAAGATATGTAACAGACATTTTATTCTTGCTTTTATGAACACTCGTACCAATCTCATTTTCTCTTATTTGCTAGCAGCCCATCAACAACAGTGATACAACAAACTGCTAATTAAACACTTACTGACAAAATTCCTGTGGGTACACCAAGAAAACATCAGCAAAAGGTACCTGAGAGGCAACTAGGATCACAGTTTTGCAGTTAATTATGGAACTACATACAGGTCAGTGCAGTAATTAAAGTTTATTTTGGAAAGCAAAATATCTCTCACCTATTTGTTGTGGGTGCTGGTGCAGCAAAGAGGTCAACAGCTACAGTGGTATTTACACTTTTTCCTGATAAAGTGCTTGGGGATGCTGATGTGGAAGTGGAATTTGATACTACAGAGATTTCTCTTAATCGCTGCTCCTGAAAGATGAGAGAGGCATTTAGCATTTTAGTCTTATTAAATTATTAACATTTCAGTCCTGGAGACCTTTTACAAGAAGAAAATTTTAATTATGGTCTTAATAAATAAAACGCTTTTTCTTCTGTAAAGTCCTAAAACCTGAAAAATAATTGAAATTAGAGATAAGAGTATTTGTTTTAACAAAGCATATAAAAATCAAGGTGAGACGATGTTTTAAATAACTTTAAAAAAGTTATAAATATTTAAAAGTAAATCACTTCTAGTCAAGCTATACACTCCAGGCTCCCTCCACAGTCACTCAGAGAAACAGCTCAGTGGACCTTTGTTCAGGAAGACTCATCTCCCTACTTATTGAGTCTCTTCATGGTTCAACTGACATTCAGAAATCAGTGTGACAACACGCAATCCAATAATAAGGTAGCAACCTTTGTTTAAATTAATTTCAGGTTTACATCCCTCACTACTTCTAGATATGTTCAATGCATTTTGATGGCACCTGTCAAAGCACGGGTGTATGTTTTACACAGCTCACATAAAACACTGAGTGACCTTGCAAGCTTCCTCACCATACGCTATTTTATCCAATTACAAAAAGTCTTGGAATACCAAACTTGTTAAAAACATCTTACCTTAAGTGCCTGCAGTCTAACTTGTTCCTCCTCCAATGCCTGTTGCTTTTCTTTCTCATCCATCCGGCTGAATGACATTCCTGTATTGGTAAGTGTGGAAACAGCACTGGATAGGGCACTGGCTCTAAAAAGAGCAATAATTTTAAAAAAATTATTAAAAAACCCACAGTCAGTTATACATCACTCACAGTTTAATCATCAAGTGCCTTATCTAGTCATGTGCCACCCTCCTCCCCAGTCATTTATTCCCTTACTCTCTGGTACATAAGAGCAGACACCCCAAAAAAAGTTCGGTGACAAAAGAGGCATGAGTACAGAGTGACTCCCTCAAGTTTCAGCATGTAGGAACAGGAAAATGTGGAACATAACAGCTGTCTTTCCTCTTTTAAAGTTATCTAGACTAGACTGGAATGTTATTCAAATGGCAGAGGCACAGAAAGCTTGTTTGTACACTATGTAACAGCAAAGAAAGCATAGCATTATACATACACATTCTGCATATACAGAATATTGTGGTAGTGAATCCTTAGATTCTTAAAAAAAATAATCTGATGAGAAAGACAGCAAGTTGGAAACATTTATCAATATTTACCTGATACGTTTATCAATATTTACCAAGTTTCTGCGGGAGAATGTCTATGCCAAAAGAGATCTTTCATTATTCAGCCAGAAGTATTTTCATACATACTGATACAGTAATTGACAGAAAGAATAACATAATTTTTTTCAGCACAATACATCTAAGCTAATTTGGCTGTTCTGAGGACAGGCTGAAGAACTTTTATAAGAAGGTTAAAATTATATATTCATGGTCTACCTCTCAGACCATGAATTTATAAATAATAACAATTCAGATAAATACCATCCTATTTTGAGTAAGAAGAGTATCAAAATCCAAACACCTTATAAATGTTATAAAAGGGACAAGTCAAAGGACTTTAAAAAAGTAAAAGCTAAAAAGAATAATCATCCACGGTCTCAGTTCAGTGGTTTATTACAGCACAATCAGAAATCTGTCGGAGACACAGGCAGACATGCCTACATTTCAAATGTGGCTAAGCTATCAGACTATTGCTCACTAGACGTTTAATTTATATTTCTAGGATGATACATTCAGAAGTGAATAAAAATCAACAATACCACATGACTGAATCCTGAAAACTGTTAGAATGACAAATCTTAAGTATGAGCATTGTTGTAATTCATTGGGTGCTCACCTGCTGGCAGCAGAGACTTCCTTTGTTTTCTTTCCCTCCACAGAAGCCAAATGCTGTTCCAATGCCTCAAGCAAGCTGCTGGGTGCCTAAAATTAAAAGTATTTATAGAACTCTGCTTCTATCAACACATCACTGTTTAGTACACAGATTCGTTTTCTCACCAACTAAACACAAACAAAATCTCACACACCAGTAATAGTGCCTTTGGGTTTTGTTGTCATTCTACACACCCAAATTCCACCTACTCAGTGGTAGTTCCTTAAAAGGAGTGGAACCACAGAGGCAGGAAGGAAGGATTCCCCAGAGTGGCTCTGCTTCTGTGCACGCAAGCTAGATTCTTGGTTTTGGTAACAGTATTTGCTACATTAGAATTAACTGAAAAACCAAAGCTGATGAAGCACTATTCCCTTAAATTCACAGAAGCCCCAAAACAAAGACCTAGCATTTTTGATCTACTTTCCCAAGCAACAACAAAAACCCAATCATTCTCCATTCAAATATTTTCAGTCAAAGGCTTGCAGTAGAAACACATGACAACAGCAGGATGTTAGGTTGGATAAAACAGGGAATCAAATCTAATCTGATCCCAAGGACACTACTGCAGACTGAGTAGATATGCAACATGTAACTGTACAATAAACCAACTCCATTACTCTAAGTGAAATAAATCCTACTGCAGATTTATATGAAGGGAATGTACCTCCAAAATTTAAATCTATTTGCCAGCTCAGTCCTCCTCACCTCAGTTTCAGAGACATTAAGCCTCTCTTACCACTTGACAACTTTCAGAAGGTAGAACAGATATAATAGGCATTGTTTGGAGGAAAAACAAACTTGCCCTTGCTAGCCCTTCTGTACCAAAAGCTAGAACAAGGCATTTCCTGAAAAGAAGAAAATATTATTCACACAAGGCCTTGGCAGGCAAGCTTCCCTTTCAAATACTGAGCACAATTCTAGCTTCTCACTTTCACTGAAGGCAAATTCAAGCTACATTAATCAAGAGATGAAAAAAAAAAAAAAAAAAAAAAAGGCAATCAGAATAATCCTATAAAACTGCTTGTCTTAAAATGAAGACCTGAGCTTATATTTCTTAAGTAGAGTGAGGTAAGCTAAGACAGTGTATTTTCCTCAACAACAGGTCATGAATAAATTCAGTATTCGACCCAGACAACTAAATCCCAAGGTGGACATTTTGAAATACCCTTTTGGAAAGGTACCAAGGACAAAAACCCCAAACCAAACAAAAAAACAACCAAAAACAACAAGCAAAAAAACAAAACAAAAAAAAACCCAATCAAACCAAATCTCCCCATACTTTTACTTTTCAGGAGGCACAATAGCTTGCAAAAGGCATTGCATGGTACAGCTAGATAATCTTAGTAGCAGGAGACTATGCCCTAATTCCAGAAAGCTTTTCCTTGTCTTTTCTTCCTCCCAAAGCCATTCAAACTTATTTGTATGGAAATACATACTCTGTACTTACTTTTTCTAAAACCCTCTGAAAAACACCCTCAATCACAAGAACTAAACCAAAAATTCCAGTACCCTCCTCTGAACTTTCTCACTACTGCAAATGTCCTCCAACAAAACATCAAACTTGGAGTGAACAGGGTAGTTTTATGTCAGAACTTATACCTGGCTAATCCAGCCACTGACTTGAGAAAGGTTGTATTTCATGATTCACCTCCATCCCCCACCCCTTAAAACACATGACAGACTAAAATCCCTACAGAGGGAAACAACCCACTTATGTTCATGAAATACAGGAACAGCTATTAACAGAAAGCAACATCACTGTGAAAAAGGGCACCTACAAAGGAAAATACTTTCCTCACAGAAACAGGCAGAAGTGGCAGTATTAAGAAATTCCAGCAAATCTTTTTGAAGTGGCAGTAATGGATGTACAATTATTCAACTCATATTAAATGCCATGAAATTTTCTAAGTGGAATGTTTAATAGTGGCACTAAAATTGCCAAAATGCATAGGATGCTGAAGTCTACCACCAGCTCAGAAGTGCATTTCTCATATAAGTGCACTTAAAACAAAACAACTGAGCTATTAGAAATAAAATGTTGTAGGCACGGTAAATATTAAAGTATTTTCTCACTGAAAGTTTCAGATAAAAAAAGAAGCAAAATGAAGTTAAATACCCCTATTCCCAGCAAATAAAAAAACTCCACTTGCTTTCAAGAGCCTTATAATGACCCAATTAAGTGGACAAGTGCACACTAACCCAGTGAGGTATAAATAACTTCAGACTTGAGTATAATGTGATTAGCATAATACAGCCCAGCTGAGTACTACAGTACTAATTAAAAGACAAAGTATGACGCTAAGATCAAACATCAACAGAAAACTTCAAACTACTGTTTTAATCATTACCTGCTTTTATCCCGATGGTTTCGGTCATGTTTCTTTTATACCACAAAGGCAAGTTCTTGAAGTGATTAATATTAAATGCTAGGAGCAAGCATCAGAGATCTGTGCTTTGAAGCATGCATGATTCCAGATGGAATTCATACTGCAGGCAGTAATGAACACCACTAACAATGGAAGTCTGTGGCTTAGGTTTGATTTCCATTTTCAAAAGACACTGATTAAGGTTAGGCAAATCTTCACATTAGATTTTTTTTCATGATTAACCCATGAAATTTGATTTCAAGAAGCTCATGTAGGATTAGATGTGACTGTTCAAACATTACACATTAGATTTTTAGTTTCTCACTGACTGCACTCCAACAGCTCCAGTACATGAGCTCTAAGGCACTGCAGTTTGTGCCCGAGTCTCTTCAGGCTGTTTATTGTACCCTGCAAGTTGCTTGGTGCTACAGAAATAATGACAAACACTCTGCTCTATTGGGTTGGCCCTAGGTGAGAAATAAAACACCCTATAAACAGAAGGGACTCACAAAGAATAACCTTGTTGACCTCTGTGGACTACCAGTGTTTCCTGCTCACCAGGTCAAACCATACTGTCACCACCCTTCCTGCCTTTCAGTTTATCCTCACTGGAAGGTGTTTCCCTGCATTTCACCTTTCAGACTGAGTTTTCCAGCACACAACCTGCATTGCACATGTCCCTCATACTACTGAGTAAAATCAAAGCCAGTATTAACAGCTGATACAGAAACATCAAGTTTATTCTTCAGACTTAAGGGGACAGAAAAAAATTTCAACTGAACCAGCTGACTGTCATATTTAAGTGTGTTGGAAGACATTAGGTTAGAGTGAAATAGAAAGTTTTCCTCTAGGTATGGCAAGATACTTCTGGCTTACCTGCCAAGGAATCCTCTGTGATAAAAAACAGAAGTTCATGAAAAATAGTATTTTCTGTGGGTTTTATTGCTTTAAACAATCAAAAAAATCTCATTAAGAACTGCAAAGCATAAGTATTGAATACATTTAATCCATGTGAGAAGCTACTATACATATTTCCCACATATAAATACATAGAAGAGAATACAGTCTCGAGAAGAATGATTACTACGATACATACCAACCTTTAAAAACACAAAGAACAAAATAATGGGGTCAATCAATATGCAATGTACACTGACCTGAGTAAGATCTGGAATGTCACCCTGATCAATTCCAACTTGCTGGGTTTACAAAAAAAGAAGGAAAAAAAGAGTACATTACTACATGCAGTGGCAATGAAAGAAAATTGGAGTGTCTGAATAGAAGCTAGCATATTTAAAGGGGATATTCGTAACTTTCTGAACTGGTACAAGTTTCACTAGGAACACACCTTAAAATCACAAATGCATTAAATAGCATCTCAAGGCAAGCTCAGCTTTTCATCCAGCCTAATCTTCATGTAGAAAAGCCTGCTAGAAGCATTAGAAACAGCCACATTGCTTACTGAAACTAATTATCAACTTTTAAGTACTTACAGTAAAGGAGAGCCCTATAAATATCTTTAAATAGACTGTAATAATCAGCCTATACATTCTGGAGCATTCATGAAATTTATAATGATACTATGTGGTCTGGCTAATAAAAAGGATACCCAAGAATCCCACTCCATGTTCATAAGCATATACAGTCTTTAAAATACCTAATATCTAGAATACTTCCTTGTATAGTGAAGCTAGGCAAACAATCTGTTTAAAGGTGTTTCTATGAATATTGATACTGTACCAATACAGACAGCTAAGTTATATCCTTTCCATACATGTAGATTTATTTACCTCTGCTACTTTGAGGAACTCTGACAATTTGGTCATTCTGGATAGAAATTTTTTGTAAATATCCAAGCCTTCTTTGCACTGGTTCTTCTTCATATCAAAATATCTTTCTGAGGATGCAAATAAAACTCTTGTAAGATAATACCTTCCCCAGAAAAAAGCTGATACAGTATTATAGAAGTTAAGTTGACATAAGCTTCAATAAGAGAACAGATAGCAGTAACTCAAAACTATTCAGATTTTACAGGAATACCTGAAACCTTTCATAAGTCAGTCAATATAAAACCACTGATTTTTCTGTTTCATTAGACTATAATGCAAAAATTTATTAAACATGAATGTGAATCAGTGCAAATTGTTAAATTAGGTATTGTGGTGAATATGTTCAAAAAGTCAGCTTATTAGCTGGCAATGAGACAAATTATGTTATCATTTGAAAATATTCCTGGTATTTATTTACCTTTTTAGACCCTGTATCAATACAGTTTGATACTGAAGTGGCTACATATACTGAACTGACCTACCAAAAGGAGCATCAACCACATCCTTCACTTTTTTCACTATATACTTACAAATATGGCACTGAGTAAAAACTAATGGATTAACAGAACAAAATTATGGTTTCATTCATAAATTTGCTTAAATGATAATGAAAAGACTTTGCTAGGAGCTTATCACCCTTTTAAAAAAATCCCCTACATTTAATCTCATCAGCTCAGGCAGATTCAGGTAGCAGTCAAAGGTGACCAGTCAAATTTTAAAGAAAGTACAGGAAAACAGAATTCAGCCATACTGTGAGTATATTAAATACTCAAAACACCACATATCTCACCAAACCTTTACAGTCCAATTGCAATGGTTATCCATTGCACTTTCATGGTATTTTTGTTTCAGTCTCACCAATCACCCTCTCATTTCACTTTGTTTCAAGATGTATTCTTCCAGGTAGAAGTGGATGTGTAAGCCTATGTTCTTGGTCACTAAAACTAAGATAGGCTTCATTTAACAGCAATAGAACAGAGAGAATTTTTTAAGAAACTGCAGTCAGAAATTGTCTATCTTTTTTAGTTTTCTCAATATCTTTCACAAAATTCAAAAGCTAAAAAAATTCTCACATACCTAAAAGATTAATAATCCCCTCGTTGTATGCTGCAAAAAGTCTAATGGAATCTTTAAAGAGGAGCATAAAGGCAGCATTTATAACACCATTTGTTAGTTCATTTGGATTTGCCTGTGTAGAAAGCAATGAGAAAGTAAATTAGTATTTAACAAAATAATGAAACTCTCACTTCAAAATGAGAGAGTGTTACTTAACACTGAGCTTAAAGTACTTACATCAAAATCAAGGAGTGCATCAAGCTGGTTCTGTATGATTGGAAGGGTTTTCAGAAGCTTTTCAGGATTCAGAGTTCTCATCACTCCATCTATCCTACAGAGTAGAAGACACACATTTACACAAGATACAGAGATCTCACCCCACATTGTATTGTTTCAACAATACAGTATTGTTTCAAAGGACCAAAAGAAAACCATTCTATGACAACCTCAAGAAAACTGTGTTCCTCCTTGTCCCGCCCCCTGCAACAGGAAGGATCAAACAGAAGTAGCAGTAGTAGTCTTACCCTCTTTTCATTTTGGTGAAGTCAACTGCTACAAGTCTATATGAAAGTGCTTTTTCATTCAAGTATCTGCTGTATCGCCTAATGAAGGTAGACATATCATAGCCTAAAAGTTAAGCATTTGCAAATTAGACATTATGAAGGGGGTACAGTTTTTCAGCTCTTTTCAAGAACTGTCCTCCTACTAGCCTATTTAATGTTAGCTTGCATAAAAAGTCCTTCCTAGGGACTTCCCAGGATCTTGAGATGTGATGTTAGTTTCTTCCCAAGTTGCTAAGATTAGGAAAGCATTTGTTGCAATTAAGATAACAAACACCTAAACACATTAAAATATTAGACAAGAACTGAGCATAAAAGATTAGGCAAGCACCAAGCAGTCCTTGTTAAGATGTTCTTGAAATTAGAATAAAAATGTATTCCTAGTAAAATGATGAAGAGTTTGGTAACTTATCTGTCATCCCTCAAAACCCACATAAAAACCTAAAAACGTGTTCTATCACTAGCAAGTAAAGGACTTATCAGAGATTTGAAAAAGTTCTCTCTATTCATACAGCACATCCTAGTTACCATTCCATGCACCTTAACAGTAAATATTTACTCCTGAGGCTTTAAAATGCAACAACAAAAATTATTATTGTGCTGATAAATTCATCAGGTTTATTCTAATGAGCATCAAGAACTCACTTTGTAAAATTTACAGCTGTGTGTGCAATCCTACATACATTACAGACAGATTTCTAGCACTCACCTAGGTAACTCAGAATCTTACTTGACCCATGTCTACATTCTTTGGTGTCTCACGCAATAAAAATCAAAACACTCTTCCATTTAAGTGTTATTTAGCTCCTGGTGTGCACTGACACATGCACCATCACAGAAAAAAAAAATGAGTAGAGTTATTTCCTTCAGTGGAAGATCCTTACCCTGCATGGCACTTTTGTCCAGGTAGTTATTTAAGTTGAACAAAGTGTTCCGGGATGCAAGATACTGGATAAAGCGCTGTTGGTGAAGAAAAAGTTGAGAATTTAATTGTTGTGAGAGTCAGAACAGAAACATATGACAAGCAAACTACACTTATCTTGTAACTGTTTCTAGTAACCTCTATCTTCAATAGAAATTAGTTAAAAGGGAAAAATTTAGAGGAAAACCTGAAAATACTTACTAGCAAAGCCTCTGAAGTCCAAAACTAAATTTGGCAAAAATATAAATTTAAACTAAACAAAGAGACATCATTGCTTATGAATAACGTACTAATATTAAAATCCTAATAATCCTAAAGGAAGCTGCTTCGTTAACTTTGTACTTTAGAACAGACAAGCTGGAAAACACAAAACAAAAATACTACTTGCATTATCCAAGCTCCTGAAGTTTGACCTAGCTCAACTGCTGTAGTGTGAAGAGCACACTAAGTTTTACAGGTCATTTCCACCAAGTTCACATAGCTTTGCAGAGAGGAGGAACACCAAGCTTTCACAGCAGTTTAATGGCTGGAAAGCAGTTTTAAGAATCGTCATTTCAAAGTTACCAGTGGTCAACAATCATTTCTTAGGTCAATGACCACACACGGGTTCAGGGCTGTCATCTGACCAAAGTTTAGCTTTTTACATAAGGCTTGTGCAAGAGAGACTGCATTTCTAACTCCATGTTATTGACTAGGAAGCTTTTAATAAACTGTGATGAAAACTTAAGTGAATTAAATGCAGTAGAACGATGTTTCAGAGGAATGTTAATAGCAACAACATACAAAGACAGCCAATTAGATGATGTCTTGCAAGAGCAAATATTCTAGTCACCATATTTCTCTCCCCTTTAGCAAGTATTCTTATCTGTTATTAGGTTGGCTGCACATTTATGGAGTGTTAACAAGACTCTTCTGCTGTGCTCTTACTGATAAGCACTACCCTAATGAAATAAAGGTCATCAGAAGTTTTCAAGCCTTTATTCTAGAAAGGTCACTCACTATTCCCTCACAGACCAACCCAGATACCTGCAGGTAAATTGCAAACGCTGATATATTTTGGTATTGAAATAATGAAGGAGTATTTTCTTTCCTCTGGACAAATACTTTAGAGCCATCAGCAGAAGAAAAACAAAATCTTTGAAAAACTGATGTGCATATCTAATGCTTTACAGATTGAGACAATTTTTAAAAGCTGTCAAGTAAGCTTTAACAAAATGAATCATGTCTTACCTCATTTCCATACATCATGAGGTGGTGTGTTGTAATTACAGCTTTGAACACTACAACCCAGCTGCTGTTTGCAGTTCTCTCAAAGAGTGTATCTGCCAACTGTGGAATATTCACATTCATTTCATTTGTGCACTGTATTAGATCTAAGTCAAAGGAAAAAAAATCAAAGCATTACAATGAGTTACATGCTCAGAGGATCAACATGTTATTTTGTGGTTTTTATACTGAGAATTCATACTGGAAGCATTAACTTCAGTTCTTTGTTTAAGAAATAATTGAGCTCCTTTACCCTCCTTGCTCAGATTTACTGCATTTTACTGAAACATTCCAAGTATGAACTTCAAAGGCATTTCAATAATTTTATGGAGTCCAAATATCTCATCAATAAATAACCTGTTCCACTAAAATGGAGCCCAAATTAGTATCTGAAAGCCAGTGTGAGCAACCTTCTGGATGCTCAATGCCCGAGGTCACTCAATATAACCAAAAAAATGAAAATCTGAGAAGCAAGGAAAAGCTGAGACATCCCAACCTCATGAGATGAACAGGCAGCACAACCCTGCAACTCTGACCTAGGCCCAAGTACTCACACATGATGGGAAATGAGATGCTACAAATCTGTAAAATATGCCTCTTTTCTTTAAGAATTTAGAGCCAGAATTTGCACCTATCCACCCTTCCCCTTAGCTTAAAAACACCCAGTCACAATTCTACTGAGAATTTTGTGATGGATCATTAGTATATCTCAGGCTTTCATATAAAAAAAGCTTTTTTTGTCCTAGACTGACAATAAACTCAATAGTAGAGCATTAACTTGGGAGGTCAGAGAGGTTCAAGACTCTGCCTGAGATTTAATTTAGTACAAAACCAGGACAGGCTCCAGCAGACACATGGGAAGAGCACTTACCTGAGAAGGCTAAAGAAGGTACTTGCTAAGAAAAGAGTAGAGAACTGAATCTAGGACTACTCGAAACCTCCTCAAGACATGCATATCAGACATTTATTCTCTCTCTGTGCTAAATTTGGCTCAGGTGTGATCAAAGTACACCCTTAGGACTGGTCAAGGCCAGTAAAACAAACATCTGGTTTGAAAAGCTTCCTTTTGGCCTCTCATTTAAGCTGAACCTGTGAGCAGCCCATTGGTAGCAGAGCCCATTGCTATTTGTGCAGCTTGTCTGATAAGGACCTAAAGAAGGGCAGGTACCTGGGAAGCTGGGCAGCAACTGAATTCTGAAGTGTTGGCACCATTGACAGCCAACTGCTCTGCCTTAGCAGCAGCATGGAGAGGACAGACTGTGTCATCATAAGCACTTTAAATGGCAACTTAGAGCTCATACATTGATAATTTAGGACAAAATATTTCACAGAAATATTGCACTTAAAAATTATATCTCTCTAGTGCACAGAGTATATTACAGATGGACCTGAACTAAAGACTGCTTTACTAAGAAAAAGTGCTTTGATTAAGGATTGCTGTTTAAAATAGTTTAATAACCAGAGTAATTTTGACAGAGTTAAGAATTTTATTATCTCATCAAGGTAAAAAGCTATAAAATGCAAGTTATAAAAAGTTACTAATTTCATTCAGATGTCAGAGATTTCCAAATACATACAAAACATAAAAGCTGGGATGAAAACTTTCACTCTTATTAGCAACACACAAAAATGCTGAAATAACTGCACAAAAAGAAGAGCATCAGAAAGAAGCTTTAAGCAAGCTATACATCAAAACCTTATTGCTGAGTAGTATTCTTGTATACTGAGTATACTTCAATTATTTACAAATGTGAACTTTCTCAAGACGCAAGTAATCTGTTAGCTACTGCTCCCTACTCATGATTATATCATCAGATGCTCTGTCAAGTTAAGAAATACTTCAAGTTAGAAGTCCAAACAGTCTATAAGCAATTATTGCCCCATATAATGAAGCAAGTCCCAGAATTTATACATAGAAAAAATATTAAATTATAATTTAACAGCCTCATCAATTGAATGAGGATTTTGTTGTGACATTTCTAAGCAGTTCTCTCAAAACACACTAGGGCAACTAAGTCTTCCTAAATCCAATCAGTTTATAATCAAGTATTATAGAAATACATGGAAAATACTGAGAAGTATCTAAGAGCAGCAGCTGATGTGTCTGTACCCTGCACAGAAATGTTATAGGACCATAACCAGTCCCACTCTCAGTTTACAAAAACCAACCAACAAAACCCCAACCAACAAAAATCTCACAAACTCTTTTCAAGAGCAATACCTATAAAACTAGGTAACAGTTAAAGAAGTTCCATTATCTGCTGAGGTCAAAGACCACACAGCCTATCAAAAATATTAATTCAGCACAAAGTCCTTTTGCTTCACACAACCAGTAAGCAAGTCACATATTTTACTGAAGATTTTTCAATATTAAACCTGCTTATTAAATAACAGATGAAACTCGGAAGGAAGATCCAGGTTAAAAACCAAAATCTTGTTGCTGCCCAGTCAAGCTAGCCAAGCTATTTTCATGTGTATTTTGCCAGTGCTCCCCAGAGAGATTTCTGTACTGTCACCTTCCCTCAAGCTGAGGTCTCCCAGCAGATGTTCCAGCAGACCTCAAGATGATGCTAACACTGGGAGATGCTTTGCACATTCTAATGTCTGCAACTGCTATTGAGTGCTCTTACAGTGCTGCTCGGACACCATGTGACAGGAATCCTACTGTTAGCACCTGCATGCAGTGCTCTAACTGGTGAGCTCTCCTTAAGCCCCACATCCATAAAACAAGTTTTGGCTTATGCCAGAATAAAGGTTTACTTCCACAAGAAATCATGCAGATGTCTTCTGTCAAGTGTCAGTAACAGAGTGAAGCTGACAGAGCTCTGCTGTATTTGAGAAGCTCTTTTGTTATTGTTTCATTCTCAAGTGTATGCACTTCTGTGTAAGATAAATGTCTGTCCATTTCAAAAGGCAACCAAAATGAAATATTTCACATAGGAAGGGCCACTAGGAGTTTAATTCAAGATGTGGCTGAGGTTTGAGGGCCTGAGTGAGCTGCCAGCCCCATGGACTCGAGGTATGCACTGAAGACAACACTCACTGGCTTCCCTGAAGACAATTTTTACAGGGGGTACTCAGCACAGCATGGTATTTGATTCCACAATCTTCTTCAAAACCCAAGCACGTAAGTCACAGTTACCAATATCAAAGAACACATGCTTAGACAAACAAAATGTCTCTAAAATACTAAACTAAGCAAAAAATGTCAGTGCATTTTATAGACCAAAACTGGACTTTCTTAAGAGCGTGTTGCAAAAGACCAGGTTTAAAAATAAGGCTACTTCAAGGCTTCAATAAGGCTGCTTGGGGTAATTTTAAAAGTTATTATTTTACAGCTAGCAATAAAAATAAAGCTGGCATTATATTTTAATTCTACAATTGAGATATGTAAAAAGAAATGCAAGTGCCATTTCTCAAATATGATTCTTCTAAGTCTGCAAAAGGAGTATCTATACAGGGACAACTGTAGTGCTCTATTACAGCTGGTGGCACAGAAGGAAAAGGCTATTATCCCCATACATCTGGAAGTATAAAGGAACACATGCACCTGAGAGACTGACAGCTGGGCAACAGTAACATGGATGTTGGCAGCAAAAACTGGAATGAAATGCACAGGGTGAATGATGCTCATTTTCTTATCACAATACTTTTATATAAACACTTCACAACTCAAAGCATTCTGCCAATTACCCAGAGGAATAATTTCAACTGCAAGTGAATCTGCGGTGCTATTTCTAGAATGGACTTTAGACACATGTTAACATCACACAGGAAAAAAATAAAACAAAACAAAATAAAAATAAAAAAATAAATAGATGGATAAATAAATAAATCTAACAGCTTTAAGCCAGAAGACTACCATATGAGTTTTCAAGCAGCCTGGAAGAGCTCTGGAAATCTTATTGCCTAAGAGAATACTGAGTATTTCCTTTCCACAACTCATTTGAAATACTGGTACATTATCTATGAAGTTATACAGCTCTTCAGAGAGCAGCATGCACAAATCCAGATATTAAAAACAAAATAAAATATACATATATCAGGTTTTTGGAAAATTCTCAGCCAGGCACCAACAAAAACTGACATACTTTTCAACTTTTAAGTAATAGGAAAAGTAATAATTTTCTTGAGTCAGGAATCTCTCTCAAGAGAGCTGTAAATACACAAGATAAAGGCAACCATAACATAATGTATTTCTTCCATTTTGTCACAGGACTGAAACTTCTCTAAGACAGATGTAAGAATTCAGACCATTTTCCTCAGTCCCAGCAGTCTTAAAAAAAATACATTTTCTTCTAAAAAGTTGCATCATAGATGGCACATTATAAAAATGTAAAACATCAGAGCCACTTCAGCCAGCTTTCTCAATGTAGCTGAGAAATGCAACAATTTTTACTGGAAGACTTAAAAGATAGTACTCAACTGTTACAAATATTGTTATGCCCATGTTTGCTCATAGTGCATGTTTTGAGAGCAATCTTTAAATTTCAGTTATAAAATAACAGCTAAATCTGAATTTTGAGTTACTTTACCACAAGCAAATCAATTCAGCTATTCTGTTCCACTCCCCCACTAAACAAGGATACAGGGCAGACAGCCCATAATCTTTTGAAGAAAAGCTATATACAATCCCCATTTATAGATCCCAACAATATTAACTATTTTTTCATTCAAGGTATTGCATTGAAAAACTTCACAAATTGCTAAAGAACTTCAAATGAATGACAGGCACTGGTCTGTGTAAAGAGTTCCAGAAAATGCCTTTGTCCTGTATCACAACTTACACATCTCTGCAAGAACCACACTGCATCAGCATTTATTTGACAGTCAAAAGCTCTGGTTGCCAAAAGAATGGGCAGTACCAGAATTACAGTGTTGGAATTACCACTTCTTAGAAGGTTTCCAAAGCTTGTATACATATGGGAGTTTTAAGTTTTGATTAGCCTTTCCCCTCCCCTGTGCTTCTTAAGTGGGCTATATACAAGTTAAACAGAAACTGTTTTTTCATTACTGTGTTAATTTAAAAGTTCAAGCTGCAGTTAATTTAGGGGTTTGTTTTTTCCAAGTTTTGGTCTACAAATAAGTCTACTCTGCCAGTTCCCAGCTTGGCTACAGCTTTAATTTATTACTTTTTCTTGTAAATCTTCAGTAGTTAGACAAGAGGAGGTTTGCCTCCAAAAGCGTAAGAGCCCCACTTTGCTGCAAACTAGACTGTGAAGGCTGAGGAAGTGACAGAATGCACACTAGGAAAGAAGAGACAAGACTTTCTGGTGCTCCACTAAGAGGAACGACCAGCCTCTATATAACATTTTATATTATCTGAAAATATTACAAAACACTACAGAAATAGATCTGTTTACTTATTTAGGACACCATGACATACTTTAAAAGGTAAGTCCCCAAGTATGCCCATTGACATTGCTTAGGTTTTGGGGTGGGATTTTTGTGGCTGTTTTTTCACCCTTAAAGTAAAATATGACTATACTACTCAGCAGTTAGTAGTCAGACAAACCGCAAGACTCTTAAATACTAGTTCAGACACTGCATATGTAACACCTTTCTGTAAAAACCTATATTGTAATACTACAGTTTTTCTTGCTGAGGAAACTTGGCAATAAGGGAATTTTAAGAATTAATCTGAACAGAGGGCACAAACTGATACTCCTCCACAATTGCTGATACAACTGCAGCAACTCTCAAAAAATTGTTCCTGGTAAAGCTTTTTCCTGAGCAGCAATTACAAATAATACCAGATGGTGTAGCATTTTGAATGACACACACATGTAGTGACTAGGGTACAACTACCAGAGTTTTACATTAAATCCAAGCTATATTTTCAACTTCATAATGTACTTAAATTGGGAAGCACTTGCACTGTATCTTGGAAAAACACTGTATGTTTTTTTTCTCCATAGATCACAGTATTTCATAACTACCTGCCCACATTTAATACAAGTAAATCTTGTGTACAAATGAAAAAATAAGAAGTGCTACTCAAAGGGTTGTGGATGTTTGAAAAGCAGGGCCTGGGTATGCTCAGTGAAGGCAGGAGCACATTCATTGGGATTTTTTAACCCTTTACAGACATATTTAATGTTAATTTGACATCTTTTTTTCCCTACCCCACCAAAGCATTCCTCTCCTTCAGATACCAAGTGGCAACACAGGCCAAAGTCTTAGCAAATGAATTACACCAGAATACAGAACTCATCTGGCACAGAAGGAGATGATCAGGAGACTGACTGACAGCTCTAAACAGCCTGGGATCAAAAGGAACTTGTTAGTCAAAAGGCAGTCTCAGTTTATGGTATTCTCAAGTTAGGAATTGTTCCATTTTCTTATTTTGTAAGGGTGACTTATAGCAGATGACATTATTTCAATAAGACTTTCAAACAACATACTACCTTTTTTAGGATTTGGAAGCTTTCAAACTATTGAGCAAACTGTCACCACTTTCTAGCTTCCTGTTATGTTGCCATTTCTGGACTCAAATGTTACCTCATTTAACTTGTACCACAGGCAGAACACAAGACCAGAAGAAATAAGGTAACTTTAAAAAGGCATCTTTAAAAAACAAATTATCAGTTACCCAGTTTTAAGGCTTTTAATTTCAACACAACAGCTGCAATGTTCAGTACTGTAGCTGGAGGCCACACATTCAGATCAATAAAAAATGAAATATATATTTGGCTGGTTTTAACTGTTTGAGGCACACCGAAAGCTCTCACACAAGCCAGTATGAGCAGACCAGTGTCCCAAGGTCACACACCCCAACTATTCTCCAACTGTATAACCCAGAACGCTTCTGCCGAGAGCCTGCACCAGCAGCCCCTTTAGTACCATCAACTTGTATGAATCCTGCAAAACTATACCAGCCTGTCTTTGAAGAAACCAGCAAAAGGCTTCAAGCCTTTTTTCCTCTCTTTAATGGCAACACACACGCACTTACTTCGTTTTTACGAGCTGGAGAACGTACTTCGTGCACTTTTGAGCAGTCAGACAGGAACTCCAATTGCTACTCTGTTACTAAAGCCCAAAGCGGAGCAACACCACTGATACTTCTGCAGATTTCAGGGGTAACTCTCTGCATCTTTTTTTTATAGCGAAAGAGGTTTTAACATACTAAGTTTAAACGTATTAGCGGCAACATAGCACTTATCAACCTCGCCCTTCCCTTCGCTTTTAATCTTCTACCTCGTTTCGCGAACCGTAAGACCGAAAACTACGATATTTCGGGAAATATTCGAAATATTTAAATGCTGTAGTCCACAGGATACAAAGGAGAACGAAAGAGTACTTAAAAAATTAAATTCTGGCTTGCAACAGTAAACACACCTTTTTCCCAGGTGCCTTATTAATAAACACCACTGTATCCAGAGCACAAGAGCTAGACAGCTCTCACCGGGAACAGCTAATGAGGCTGGATATTTTTGCTCCCCGGGCGCGACAGGGTATTACAAACCTCGCACCCTCCACGTGGAAAGTAATTTCTGGAGATCACGCCAGTCATGTCCACCCAGATTTACACGATACTCCCCTCCAGGTGCAAGCAGCCGGCTCTCCCCTCTCCCCCGCCCGTGGCCGGAGGACCCAGCTGACGGGCTGCCCCGAGCTCGGAGCTCTAACTCCGGGCCCACCCGGCCCCGCCGCCAGCTCGTACTCACAGTCCAGGTGCTTCTTCTTGGGGCCCATCACCTCGTGAGTCGTCGCCTTGCACACAGCCTTGGCGACGGCCGAGCCAGTCACACTGTGCTGCGCCGCCGTGATGCGGTCGGTGATCGACTGCCCCGACATCATCGCCGCGGTGCCCCCGCAAGCCGGGGCGGCGGCTCCCCCACGGCCGGGAGCGAGCGCAGCCTCCCGGAGGAAGGGCGCCGGCGGCTCCCTCCCGCGGGAGCGCTCGCCGGGCTCCGCCTCAGCTGCTCCTCTCGGCGGCCGCCGCCGCGGGGGTCTTCCCGCTGCTCTGCGGAGCGGCGGCGATGATCGCTCGGCTCCCAGCACCGCTCGGCGCTGCCACCTCCACCCGCGGGTGTGCCCTGGCTTTCCCTTTCACATTACGCTCATAGACAAGATGGCGGCGGCCGCGGCGTCAGGTGACCGCGCGCCCGCCCCCCTCCTGCCCCGCCGCTGCCGAGCGGGACCGGGGCCCGGCTAGATAGGGGCTGCTAGAGGATCGGGAGCGGTATCCGAACGGGACCGGGAGCGGGGCAGGAGCCGAGGCCGCCAACCACGCTGGGCCTCAGGTGTCCGCGTGCGTGTGGGGACCCGCCCCCGCAGCGCCGAGGCGCTCCGTGGCTCGCCGCCCCCAGCACCACAGAATCAACTTGGATGGAAAAGACCTCTGACATCGTTGACCCCAACCTGTGACCGGACAACAACATGTTAACCACACCATGGTACTGAGTCTTTTCTTAAACATCTCCAGGCTCGGTAACTCCACCATCTCCCTGGGTAGCCCATTCCAATGTCTAATCACCTTTTATATGAAGAAATTTCTCCTAATGTCCAATCTAGACCTCCCCTGGTGCAGCTCGAGATTCTAATCTCTTATTCTGTCGCTATCTGCCTGGGAGAAGAGGCCACTTCCCAGCTGGCTACAACCTCCTTTCAGGGAATAGCTCTCTGGCTGTTTCGTGGGTGGGTGTGAATGAAAAATAAAACCTGCCGAGTCGTCACGAGGAGTTAGCGTCGGGAGAAGCACCGGCGGAGGAGGCGGGGCCCGTGCTGTCGCGGGGTGGACGAGGGGAGTGATCGAGATGAGATCACAGATCACAAGGTTTGGGTTGAAAAGGACTTCGAGGATAGTCTAGTTCCACCTACCTGCCGTGGGCAGGGGCATCTGCTAGACGCGATTACATTAGTTTTTGTGGTGATGAGTTTTCTCTTGCGGACTTTACTTTCAGAAGTAATGTCTGAAAAAAAAAAAAAGAGCCCAACCTTCCATGCTGAGCCTGTTTCAAGAGGCTGTAGAAGCATTTAGGTTGGAAAAGACCTCTGAGCTCATCGAGTCAAACCCTTAACCCGGCACTGCCAAGCCCACCACGAAAACCTGTCACCAAGTGGTGCCACATTTTACATGTGTTTTGAATCCCTCCAGGGTTGGTGACTCCACCACCGTCCTGCGGAGCCTGTTCCTGGGCTTGACAGCCCTTTTGGTAAAGAAATTTTTCATAATATCCAATTTAAACCTCCCCTGACACAGCTGGAGGCTAATTGCTCTTGTCCTATCATTTGTTGCTTGGGAGAAGAGACTGACCTGCAGCCTGGATGCCGTGGAGCACTACTCACATGTAGCCAAACCACTGGTGGGTTCTCAAAACCTTTCCAGATACTGATACGCAGCACAACCCTGTGAGGGCTGCCATGAGGGAAATCTGTCCCAGCCAGACCCAGTACTGTGACAAAAAAAAATGCAGCATCACTACTTCTTAGTCAGAAAAAACACTCTTCCAGGCCATTCCACAGAGGAGTTTATTTTTAACTTCTGCATTTATAGTACATTAATGTAAGTATGAACACTCATATAAACCGTAGATAGAACACAGCAATAGTTATTTTTACTCTGAAGTAAAAATACAAAAAGTAAGGAGGGTAAAAAGGAGGCAGTTGAATACGAGTGTTATAAACAAAAATCTAGCAGCTTCTGACAGTCAAGTCATATTTTAGGGTGCTGATTAAAACTGTATTGCTTACATTATCCCTAAAGTGAAATACTCCATAAATATGTGGGTAGACTGCCACACACCAACCATCTGCTATTGCTGTACACATATGTAAGTAATAAAGCAGGAAACACTTGTATTCATAGTACTAGTATAGTGAAATAGTAGTGAAACACAGTAGTGAAATACTAGTGTATTTCACTAGTAGATAAAACTTTTGTCTTTTCATAATATTTGTATGCTGTAGAGGGTGTTTCTTAAGTGCTTCAGCATATTCCTTATTGACTGTGAGATGACCACAGGGAGCAAGGACTACTGAAATATCTTCTTACTGACTTATGCTTTGTGGACGCCGGTGAGAGCCAAAGACAACAGCAGTTTGAGTTTTCCCAAGCTACTCAAAGGAAAACAGAAAGAAAAGAATTAATAACAAAGTTTAGTACCTGGTGTTGTAGACAAGAGGAGTGCGTGAGGAACGCGATGTTTTGGTAAGAGTATGTTTACAAGAAGTGTTGCCTTCCTTAAACCACTGAACTTATTCTATCCTTGGTTCAGCGAACCAGTCTATAAAAATGTGCCTACTCCTGCAATAAATCGCTTCTACTTTCTGGATGAAGCCTGTATTGCTGTATTTTTTTGCCAGTCTCTAGCCTTACAGCAACAATGCTGCATACTTAAACCATCTTTATACCCAGCACACAGGTTTATACATTCTTATTAACTACTATCCCCTGTCCTTTAAAGACACTCCCATTCTGTGCGTTTCCTCTATTCCTCCAAATGTTCATGAGGACAGGCTGTAGTTTAAGCCTGTCTTTCAAGATGGGTGCTCAGGACAGGAAAAACCGCATATTAAGTTCTTGGGCACCAACACCAGCTCGGTTTGTGTCATCATTGCAGTCACTCAATTCCTTGTGAAACTCACTCTTGTTCAGCCCAGTTCATTTCTGGTAGTTGCTCCTACTGTGGTGAGTATGTAGCACTCGCCTTGGCATCTTTGTGACTGTATCCAGAATAGTCCATTGCCAGGACTTGCCATATCAAAACCCGGCCACCACCCTCTCTTACAGGGGGATTTAACTTGCTTGATTGCAGCACATTTCATATCCATGAATGACCAGTGTGATGGCCTCCATGGTCAGGTTCCCTCCTCAATCATGAGCCCATCTGTATGTTCAGTCTCTCCCTAAATGTTTCATGGGCCTAGTGAGCTATAAATAGCTCGTGCTTACAACCATAGTCCAGGTCCACCTGACCTACTTTAATTGTGACTGTTTTGTCCACTTGTTCATAGTTTCCATGTTCTTCAATGATGTGGCTTTTGGGCATGTGATCATGCACATGACATATCTCCAGAGTGATGTTTTCTGGCCGTGCAGCCATGTCCTGGCACAATGCAGCAGCCTAGATGGGTTTAATCCTGTGCTGTCCATTGTCTTCTTCCACTGCTGTAGCCACTCCCACAGTGCATGACCTACCATCCAAGAGTCAGTGTCGAGAGTGAGTATGGCCACTTTTCTCATTCAGCAGTCTCAAGGGCTCAATAGAGTAGCTTTCAATTCTGCAAATTGACTTGGCTTACCTTCTCCTTCAGTGGCTTCAATGAATTATCATGTGGAACTCCACACAGCAGCTTTCCACTTCCAAAGGTTTCCTATAACACGACAGGTTCCATCAGTAAATAAAGCATAATGTTTTCCATCTTTTGATAACTCATTACATGGTAGTGCCTCTTGGGCACAATCTGCTTCCTCAGGCAGTATTTCAAATTCTCTGCCTTCTGGCCAGTCCATGATCTATTCCAGGATACCTGTGCAGTTGGATGGAACTTGTTCCTAAGGTTAGCAAAATAGGGACTCAGTGACTCAACAGACTCTGTGACCCACACAGAACCTTGTAATTTATAATCTGCTGTAACTACAGCATGCTTCATACAAAGCTGCCCTTGTCTTGGGCCCGTGTTGGGCACCAAAATGGACTGTGGTGTGTTACATTGGCTGCACATCAGATGCCCACCAAGCTGCTGTATCACTCCCCCTCCTCAGCTGGAGGGATGGGGAGAAAATTAATGGAATACCATACACAGCACAGCCCTATGAGGGCTGCTATGAGGAAGATCAACTCCGTTCCAGGCAGACTCAATAAAGTGTAAAGAGAACAACAAAGGCAAGCAGGGTCAGCAGCAGAGATGTCTCTTCTGATACCATTGAAAAGCACAATAACACTGAACAAATATTGCTGGTCCTATGGACCGAGGTGTGTAATGTTGTGAATGAAGGATTTCTATAGACCTAAGTGCATAAATGCATTAATACGTGGTCACTGATATTAAATTATTGAACATTTTCTGTGATGGGAAAAGTTACAACCTCTTTAGTCTGACTGGCTGCAGGCAATTTCCAGCTGCTTTATTTTTGTTTTAAGTCTTGTAGTTTCTGGAAAAAAAAAAGTGATCTTGAATCTTCAAAGCCTGAGGGAACATCAAAACAGTAAGAAAACAAGAGATGGAAAGATTAAATACACATTACAAATGTCTACATGTCCTTGGGCCTATCTAAACAGGGAAGCTCTTTTGCAATAAGGGAGGGTGTGAGTTGAGGCACAGCAGCTATTCTGTACTACCTCCTTCCCCAGCAGGGACTCACTTGTTTTATTCTGTTTTAGAAAGCTCAAATTCCACAAAAAAGTGCCTGAGTTTGATGTTTACTTGATGTGCTGGTCAAGCCCAAATCTGAGTTCAAATGTCTCTCTTCAGTCAGTGCTTTGACTTGCTCTGGGTTCAGGCCATCCTGTGCACTCCCTGGATGGCTGCAGGTAGAATCACAGAATAATTTAAGTTGTAAACAACCTTCAAGATCATTAAGTCCAGCCATTAACCCAGTATTGCCGCAGCCACCACTAAACCATGTCTCCAAGTACCACATCTACACAGCTTTTAAATATCTCCAGGAATGGTGCCTCCACCACTGCCCTGGGCAACCTGTTCCAATGCTTTACAACCCTTTTGGTGAAGAAATTTTTCCTAATATCAAACCTAAACCTCCCCTGACACAACTTGAGGCTATTTCCTCTTGTCCTGTCCCTTGTTACTTGGAGGAGGAAACTGCCCTGACTTCAGGCCCTGATGTCTGCCCAGGCTAATGCAAAGAGCCTTGCTCTTGGCCACTCTCCTGTACCTCTACTTTAGTCCATTTTAGTAAAGATGAAAAGTGGAAATTATATGTACAATTTGCATCTCACTCATTTTGCTGCCCTATGTTTACTATAGGGCAGGTAATGAAGGCTTCGAACAGGAAATGTGGTCCAGGCTTGGATGCATATGAATAGTGCTTGGGGATAGTGGCAATGGAGAGAATGGATGGTTCTGGGCTTCTGCCACGACTGAATGGCACAGATGGTTTTCCAGGGAAATGAGTATTTTAGCAACGAGTAGTGAATGTGCTGTGGGCTGACTGTACCTACAACCCTGGGAATGCAAACACTTTAGCAGCAGGTTTGTCAATAAATACCATCTGCTCAGTATCATTGAATCCAAAATATAGCAGAACCGACCTTACTGGAAGGTGTTTTGCTGATAGAGTTGAGATAAAAATCACAACTAAATTGTTTTTTTTTGATACTGTGACTGTGATCTGAAATTATAAAACTAAATTTATTCAGGCTGGTTCAATTCCAGTTTAAACCCAGGAGAGTTAAAATGTTGTCATTAGCATTTTTTCTGGTGGCTAGTGAGAAATCTGCATGGAAGAGCAAGCTGTAAACAAGACTGCTTCCCACAGTTCAGACCACCGAAGTGTCTGAGAAACGCTTTGATTTCATGCTGCCTGCAAGGGAAGGAAACAAACCATGGTAGCAGCAGAGTTGGGATTCCTGGGGGCTGAGATGGGGGTTTGAGGCTGATTTCCTTATCCAGCACTCCAGTCATGAACAATGAGTGAATCCTTGCCCCAGTCTTTCTCCATGCAGAACCAAGAGTTCTTTCTTCTTGACTCTCAGTGTTCCATGAGTTTTGCCAAAGCAGAGTGTTTTGGGGATCTTTACTGCTGTCAGGTGTGGTTGAAATTGGATGAGGAGGTTTCTGGGAGAGAAACAAGGCATCAGCATTATCTAAATAGCCTAATACCAGAAGGAGTTTCAATGTTAGCTAACTAATTCTCACGTGAACAGAGACATGACAAGAAAAAACTCCACACATTGTTGTCCAACTTGGATTTATATTCTTCCAGTCTCTATTTTAAAGATCTATGTTTTCCTCTCTCTGGGTTATAAAATGTTGATAAGAAATTGAGCTCCAGAACTGGGACTCTCTATAGCTGGATTCATTCAAACCTTACATAACCGCAAAATTTGAGAAGATCAGATCATGAGCTCCTTCCTCCAGGACCTGACCTCAAGAAACCCTGAGTAGCGACTAGGTTTGTCTCAGGGCTGTTTTTGGAGCCTATAAGATGCAAAAAATGTACGCAATCCCTGGGCTTCTATGGCCCTTTTCCAAGCGCCCTGCAGACACGAAATTTATGCTCAACGGTGTAGGAGGGCTAAAAGCCACACGCTGTTTTTCACCTCTCCTGTCACATGCGGGAAGAAAGTCACACTTCCTCTGTCCCTCCCATTCAGCCCCTGCTCAGGAGCAGTGACCTGGGGCAGGACTTGGCTCTGGGAGCTCTCTACCCTCTTCCCAGCCATCTCCAACTTCTGCCTTTGAACTTGACTGCTGGTGAAGTTTGAACTTTTAAATTGCTGGCTTTGAATAGAGAAGAGAGAAAAGAAAGAGGAAAAGAAAGAAAGGGAAGGAAAAACTAATCTGGAGTTAAGCCACGGTTGCAAAAACCGCTGGGAGGCAGAAAGGCAGAACTCCCGTGGCTCCCATTGCAGCAGCTGGTTGCTGCTCCTGCCCTTAGGCTCCTTGTGTTCTTTGCAGGTGTATGGCTGTCAATAACAACATATTTGAGAAGATTTTTGATTTGTTTCTGAAATACTTCTCTGTGAAAGAGTTTCTTTTTGGTGAAGAAGCTGTTCTGGTTCCATCTACTGAGCAATTGACCAAGGTTCATGGAAGTCTCCTTTGCCTGACTTCTCTGTTTAACATTACAATTCAATTTTTTTTTTAAGGGAAAACAAAATAAATACCAGAATATGATGCAGTTGGTGTAATATAATTACTCCAGCCTGTCTTGGTTAGGTCTGTTACTTCCTTTGTAGATTTATGAGAAGGGTTTTCAAAAGCAGGAACTGAATATGGTATCTCATACAAATTCAGGATCAAGGCTTAGGCTTGGAAGATTAATCTTGATTTAAGGAGGGAGGGCTCAGTTTTGGCTTTGGGATAGTCCCAGGACAAACCTTGCTTATTTTCCAGAACCGTACCTCTGTCTCTGTGTGTGTGTGTGTGTACACTGAACAGTTCTGATAAAGACAGTCACTGCTGGCATTAGCACACACTTATGGAAGTGTAATTGTCACCTGAGGAAATGGCATGGCTAGCCCTTCTCCAAACATTTCAGAGGGTTTGGATTCACAGATGACCAGTGTATTCATCCATTGTTTCCGCCACCTTGGCATTCATTCCAGGGGCCTGTCTGTGAGAGGTGACTTGGGGGGCGATAAGACAAAGTATGATGCAGGTGCTAGAACTGTTTTGGAAACATCAGAGATTGCAGCTTGGAGAATGCTTGGTCAGGACCAGGAGAGCCATGTCCTGCCCTTACAGTCATCATTTTAACTATAGACCCAATAAAACCTGCAGAAGCAAGAAAGCTAAAATCATTGGCCTAATAAAATTATACAAGTTGTGGACCAAAGCAGATTCACAATGTTTCCATTCCTGCCAAGGAAAAGGAGCATACCTGGCTTGGGGAAAAAGGATTTGGGGAGAGTGGGGGGGCAGGGAGGGGGGGGGCTGATGGGGCTTTGCCATGGCAACAGAGGAAGGAGATAGCAGCTCGGCCTCCAAAAAATATAACACTGCCAATGGAAATCAGTCTTGTATTAAAATCAGTATAAAGCACTCCTGAAAATTACCATCCAGGCATTAGTCCATCAGGCATTAGTTTCATACCAAATAAATAAATGGAAACAAAAAATAACAATAGAAATGAGACATTTGGCTAAGCAGGAATAAATAGGGACAAAGCTGCAGATGCTTATAAAGGAAAACCTTCCATTTCAGTTTCTTAAGTGTGTCAGTGAAATGGAAGATAAGGGCAAGCCAGCACATACCTTTTATGTAGAGTTGCAAAAAAGCCCCCAAACAAACCAGAAAAAGGCTTGGACAAATAAGTTTAGGCATTTGCGAGGTGCCATCAAGGCATGTCGTGGTGTTACTAAGTACTCACAAGCCTCTGCGAAGAGCTGATCTTGAAAGAGAGAAACAGAATTTGATGCAAACAGTAGAGTCACAAGTACTTAGAAACTGAAATGCTTGTTTGCAATACCTTGCTGATAGAATGAGCACCAAGTCAATGCCATTGAAACACAGTGGTTTCAAAATTGTCCAAGAGGTGGATTTTTTTTAATGTGGGACTAATTTTTTTAATGCAAACTAAAATAAACCAAATAAAGATAATTGAATTTAGCATTTAGCACAAGCACTAAGAATGCAACCAAAACTGGGGTGTTCACAGAGGTACCTGAGAGCCTCTAGAGACAGATGGGAGACTGATCATAGGGGGGGAAGGAGCCTGAGCTGGTGTTGCAGCATCTACTATCAGATGGGGTGGCTCTCACCATACACAACCTGCCTTTGCCACTTGTCCTTTTGCCTGTTTTTATGGTAAATGCTGCATCTAACAACGTGCCACAGAACTAATAAATAAACTAATGAATAATTTTGCTTGGGTTTATGACTGGGGACTGGCAGACTGAGCTCTTCAAGTCTGCAGCACAACTCTGTTGCTTGAAAGACATCACAGAAGCCACATATTCGAAATGATCTAACCACAGGAAAAACTCAAATGGAAGTTCATGCTTTATTAAACACTAGTGAATCCACATGAGAGAGAAACTTTAAGTGAAGAGTGGATTTCCTGGTGTCTAATAGCCACCAACTCCCATTCAAACTTTTTTCCCGGGGTTTCATTCACCCTCTTGCTTTTTTTTTTATTTTTCCAGCCTGATTACCTGCTCTCACAAAATTTCTAAGCAAGACATTCACTTCATTGAAAATTAGGTGGGCAGTGGGCTCAAGAATTACTGGGAAGGGGAGAGGAGGGGAGGGGATGGATGGAGTGTGATCTTATGGGAAAACATTGAAAATCAGATCCCATCAGCCTGGCAGAGTCAGGAGAAGCTGCTGTGCTGAGCGTACAGATGAGAGAGCTGAGCATGGTATTTTTAGAAAGTCAGCCAAGCAGACAGTGCCACGTTCCTTTCTGTGCTCTTCCCTTCTTTTTACAGAATCCATCATCATCCCAAAGGTGAGAATGGATGTACCAAGTATCAGCTGCAAAATAGTTAGTTTCACTAAGTAGCATTGCTAGGGAGGTGAAGTTTTGTTATGCACCCCATTGCCTAGGAGGCAAAAAAATGTCAAATGTTGCACATGTTTCAGGGCACAAGAATGCTGAGCACAGGACAGTGCCCTGTGCTCCACAGGCAGCTGGCACAAGAATGCTATGTCTGCTGCTGAAAGCCCTGTGGCCAAATTTCATGCACATTTCCAAATCGACAAACACAGACATTAACAGCACAAGCCTGTGCACATGCTTTGCTCTCAGCAAGCATGGGTTTATTTCACATTTCTTTGTGATCAGCTAAAATAGAAATGTTTATTAGCTGCCCGTTGTTATTACCTTCACAGCTATGAATTGGCCTTGCATTACAATCAGTTTCTTTGGCTGCTATTGTCTTTTGGTGTTGAGGTTGTGCAGGCTGAAAGAGTGTGCAAGCAGTGACAGACATTTGTTTTCTGAAAAGCCATTTGCTGTGTTTTCCAACTACACTACCATGCCTATTCAACAATATCCCCCCTTCCCCTGGGTTTCATCATCCCTACACCCTTAAACATCACAGCACAACTGCAGTCCTGTTTTTTGCAAGAATTACCCTTCTGTGAATAAAATTAATCAGCAGAAATGGAAAGGGAGTGAATCCCTCATGAATCCCCACTTCTGACAGCTTTTTTTCTCTGATGAATGCAAGTGTGGAATTCAGTATGCAAGTACACACACCGTCTTAGTGATGGATGAGCCTTCCATTCCTCACACAGTGGCGGAGTTGGTGTTACAGGGCAGTGCAGTCATAGGCACTGGGCTCTGCAGTGTCATGAAAAGAGAGTCTTTTTCTGCACACAGCGGAAGATGCACCAGAGAAGGTGATGGTAGTTTCCGTGCCCCCTCTTTCATCCCCAGGAAAGCCACAGTGTCCCTGCATGGGGAGAACACAAAACTCCACTCAAGAACTGATAGTGGCAGCATGGCCACAGCAGGGCTACCTGTGAATTGAGCTCATGAAGAAAATGGCATCACTTTCTTCTTCAGGCAGCAGCTGAGAAGGGCATGCGGCTGTGAGGTCTGCAGAGGCTGCCAGGCAGCCAGAGAGAGTGTTAATTGCAAACACCATCAGTTGGGCCATCCTTCACCAGGGTGCCACCCACCCCCAGAGGTCGTGGGTTTGGAGTGAGAGGCAATCAGCCAACATCAGACCAAGATTAGCTGTGATGGGTGCTGTTTCCTGAGTCGATGGATATCTCCGAGTCTGGGCCCAGGAACACGATCTGCCATGGGGTGTCCGGGGAACCATCCAGCAACCACGGAAGTGCCAGTGTCAGAGGGTAAAAACAACTACATTAACAGTAGTACATGGACAGTTTTCTGCCTGCTTCAGAAGGTAAAACATGGCAGGGGACTGCAAAAACAGGGACTGCAAAGATTCTTGCATGCAAAACTGTCATGGAGTGGACAGCTGTAGTACAGCTTGGGGCCCTTCCACCTTAAAGCTTCTGGGTGTTGGCAGGTTCCCACCCTGTGGCACCCACGTTCAGAGCAGCCCTGTGCCTGGGCACAGCCAGATACTGCTGGTTATCTCCCTGGGACAAGGAGCCCAAGACACTGGAGGGGAGATATACGTACGAAGACATTTCCAGCTCATGCAGTACTCGCACATCTGTCTTGCTGTGTGCCAGAACTCTATGACCACAGCACTGGCACTGCTGGTGTTGAGGAGCTGCAGAGTTGGTGTCACCAGTCCCATCCAAGTTCTGCGGTAGTGGCCTCTTCTAGCAAACCAAAACTGATAACCAATATTGTAATGAATCCCACAGACAACATGGGAACTGCTATGAGTGAACCTGGCTGTAGTCATCCATCACTGACCTGATCAGGGAACAGGACCAAAATTGTTACAGGTGGCTGCACCTTATTTGTCTTAAATGACCCTTAACACCCTGACCCTAGGAGCCACAACACAGGCTCAGACCTGCAAGATACCGAGAGCATGAGAGAGCACATTTCCCATAGCAATAAAAGCAGTTGAAAACTGAAGTCACCACGGCTGGTGTTTTGCATCATCCCTGTCACAGCACAAGCTGCTGTGGTGGTCACACTGCTCCCGGGCAGCTCTGCATGGGAGGAGGTGACAGGGAAAACAGGCTGTTCCTGTCCCTTCCCCAGTCAGCACAGGGAGCTGCTGGAGTGGGCACAGCCTCCAATGTTTTGGTGTGTACAAGCATAGCAAAGCAGGCACTGGGCAGCCAGGCAGACACAGAAATGGAAACTCTGGTCTTTTCACAAGAACAGAGCAGCTCCAGGCTGGCCTCCACATGCCTCTCTGTCCCAGCGTAAGAGACAGATATCTTCTGCTTCTCAAGAATATATACATAGATGTGTCCTCAAGCTATATATATACACATTTTAAAGACAAAAATCTTTTATACAGATAGAGGTCTGCTTGCTTTTCAGTTCCAGTATGTGCTGTTTCACTGGCAGCCCCTCAGGGCTAGGAGTCTTTCAGATGAGTTGTGAATCGAAGAAGAAGTTTGTAAGGAAGGTGTCTGACAGCATGAGACATGGGGAGGAGGAGGAGGTAAGCCCTGCCTGATGGTTGACCTTGAGGTCTGTTCTGTGTGTCTAACTTGGTGTCACAAACAACAACACATACCAAAAATTCTGGCTTCGATAAATCCAAGAGTCAGGTTGCTTAGCCTTGGTAGAAGCAGACTGGACATCATGGACCTTGGCAGTGGAGCAGGCAACTGCAGCAGTGATTCTACAGTCAATTTAACATCAGACAAAACAGCATGTTGACTGATTTCATTATCAAGCAGCTGATGAAAAATGCCTTTTATGAGAAATAATCCAGGTTTGCTTTAGCTTGAGGGCCTGCGACCTGGATTTCCCCCCAGCTTTGCCCATGGCTCCACAAGTTACTGCTGGACTTGTTTCCGTCTGCTATGGGCATACATGGGTGTACAGGGAGCAAGAGGAATACAGTTGAACTTCATCCACCTCAGTACCATCATCAACAATACGTGGTCTGTGATAACAGCATTTTGTTTATTTTTCTAAGAAATACCATCTTCAGCTCAGAGGCGTAACATCTATTTGGACTCTTCCATGAAAATTATTCCAAACAACATCTTGAGATCAATCACTTCCCTCTGAAAGGTTTCACGAATTAAGATGGAAGATCGGCATTTAAGGTGGCAGTGGAAGCTGTTCCCCTTCTCTGCCTTGGTAGCAGCAGAGGTTGGATTTGGGCTTACCTGCAACTGCAGGTCTTGGTTGCAAGGACAAGAGAGAGATACTGGCCTAAAAAAATCCACTGGCTCTCTCTCCCCTCTGGCTTTTTCTTGTGATGCTTCATGAGGTTTGTGTCACCGATGGAGTGACACACTTCACCTGTAAGAGAGAAGTGGCAATATGGCAAGGTATGCTTGATTACTTACTGCAGAGAGGACAGGTCAGCCACAAGTGTCAGGGAGACCCTCTTGTTGAGACACAAGATTCAAGAAGGACCCCTTGCATTCTAAACTCATTTCTCAGGGGAGTCTGTGTGCTGCTGTATCCAGACATAGACACAGACACAGACTTGGTCGATGGTTTATGTCTGAAGGACTGTAAGTGCCCAACCAATTTTTTGCATCACTTAGCTAAAATTTCAAAGTTTCAGCACACTTATTCCTAATTCACTTCATCTGATATGACAAGGATTCTCTCAGCCTTGAGGAGTAGGTGTTCCAACTCAAGGGCAGCTCTAGTCCTGCAGCCTGCTGTGATGCAGGAGAGCTCAACAGGCACTGGGCTGCCTACTTATATTTACTCCATAAATATATGGAGTAAGATGACTGACTTATGGTCATATTTACAAACCAGCCGTATTTTGGTTGGCACATGCTCAAGCAGCCTGCAGCTGTTGAGCAAGACTAATGGCCCTTAGCTACTGACATTATCTGTCTTCCCAGAGCCCAAAACCATCCACCACTGGTGGCTATTGCTTAAGCAGAAAGTGGGGGAGCTCATCACCATGGCTGGTTATTAAAAAAAGCAATCACAGCACAAAATATATTCTACGACTACTGAAAGTCTTTGCCAGCACCAAGCACTTTCTTTCACCAGAGTAGTTTTCTTTTTTTCTCCCCTCTGCTGTTTGGGGTGATGGCCACACATGGTGTGAACAGCAGATAAGGATTATATCTAGACCTTTTGAAGGACAAATATTTGCATGATTTCCAAGTCAAAATAAAAGGTGATGTTTTGGGATGTGGAAGTTGTGTTCTCCTGAGCTCCTACCTGCTTAGCCACAGACATCTTTGGACACCTGGTGCCCACCCTAAAGTTGCTGCCAACCTCCCACCAAAGTGGGATTGAATGCACTGGAGGCTCCTGGGCTGTAATTTCCCAGGGGAAGAAGCAGATAGGCATTGGGCACAGCAGGGTTGGGTTTGCATTTTGCTCAGCACTGTCTCACCCTCACTAGGTTTCCCCTGTCTGCCCTGCCCTTAGTCCTTTGTACTGGGAGCTTGGTGGGGAGGGGAAGTGAGCACCTCCCTCGGGATGTGGCCAGATCACAATTTTACAAACGGGTTGCTCAACCCTGGGCTGGAGTTACTGATTCCATCTCACACTGACCGCTGCTCTGCAGCACCAGGAAGCCTTTGAGTCAACGCTTTCCTAGCAGAGGACTCTCCTTGGCCGCAGTGCAAGTGTTAGAGTTATCAGAGAAATCTCGTTTTTAGGTATTTTCTGACCATTCAGAATTAAAAAGTTGTTGAGAAAGCACATCCCACCAGCTGCTAAGGTACAGTACTTGTAGGCAAGGCTTCTGCTGGAATATGATTTTTTCTGCCTCCTCCTGAGGCTGCAGGTTTCCCTCCCCCAGGTACAAGGCAGGGACTTTTCCCCAGGGTGTAAGCAGCTGGGTGTGTTCTCCTCTAGATCCACAGAGCAAAAGGAGCTTGCACAGAGCTTCTACACAGAGCAAAGCCTATTCCCCATGCTGGAGGCTGGTGGGCACACAGAGCTGTTCCCACAGCCAGGCATGGACTCCATGCTGAGCCTTTTCCTGGCAGACGGACCTTGGGAGTTTCCTTATGCCACAGAGCTCCTTGAACCTGCTGCTTCCCTGGGAAGCAGATCAAAGGCAGCCATAGCAAAAGTAATCCAGATAAATGCAAGATGCATTTCAGAACTGTTTTTCCTTTCTGAGTGTACACTTTGGATACAGGCTGGGACACACCTGATTTTCTGCCTGTAGAGAGTATTTTCCGTATCTGTTTTGGAGCAGCCTGGGGACCTGCTGGCATGGGTCAGACTTTGCTCTCTGTGACACCAAAGAGGCCATGAGGGGGAGTCTGTCTCCTCAGGGGAAGTACAAGTGAGAGAGCTAGAGTGGTGGAAGAGCCAAATCACTGATATAGAATAATGTAGTGCAGGTACAGTTCTAAACAGAAACATGGACAATGCTCTCAGGCACATGGTGTGACTATTGGGGATGGTCCTGTGCAGGGACAGGAGTTTGACTCAATGATCCTTGTGGGTCTCTTCCCACTTAGATTATTCTGTGATTCTGTAATCTCTTTCTAGAAAAGATACAGACTTTGTATTAGCCTGTATAAATGAGGTTTGGGGTTTTTCACCTACTCAACCTTTTCTATGCAGTGTCTCATCTTCAGGATGGAAATAAACCTCATGGATACAGCTGCTCTTCTCCCACAGCTCCTGCATATCTGTTTCCTCTTTCTTACCTCCTCCCAGTACAGACCAGCCACTTTATGTGCTCCTCCCTCTGTTTCTTCCAGTGAACTGTGGTCAGCAGAGTTAGCAAGAGCTCTTTAGGAGGATCAACATTACATTGCCAATGGAAAAGGATGGTGCTTTTGCTTACACGTCTCTGTTTTTGAAGCCACAAATGTTCAGGTAACCATAACTGATGGAATAACACCAAAACACCCCTTCCCCCCAGCTTGATCCACGGAAGCTGAAGGTAAAAAAATACATTCAAGCACTTTTTGAGCCAGTCCAATCCAGCTATGGATTGTGGAAGGATTAATGGTGTGGTCACTGGTGAGAGGAGCACAGAGAGACAGGCAGGTCTGCAGTAGAAAAGAATCTATTTGTTGAGCCTTGGGTATAATTTAACAGCCAGAGCTGTTTAGAGAAAAGTCTGAAGAGGTGTATGGATGGTAAAGTGTGTGGTTTGTTTATTTTTTGTTTTGTTTGGTTTTGGTTTTTGTTATTTTTTGCCTCTTCCCCCACCCCCCCCAATATAAACATGGAAAAAATTACTGATATTTCTGGTTATTCACATTTAGTGCAAAAGTCAGATTCTGGGTATGCTGATTGTGGAAATCCATCTTTATTTTTTCTCCCTGTCATTTTGTCTTTACATGTCATGTAAGTTCACTCTTGAGCAGTCTCTGGTGTGTTGCTCAGCTTTGCCTGGGAAGAGGCAGAGCCTCCCCCATCCCTGCCACTGTCCTCTGTGTGAGCACATTCTTTGTGCTGACCAGGCAGAACAGGACGGATTTCCTTAGGTGCCGTTTCCTGATGATTTCTGACTAACTGTGGAGGAAGTTAAACCAAAGAAATGATGAATCTTCTGTTTTTTATTTTTAAAATGCTTTAAAAAGACATGTCTTATTTTGAACTTCAAACAGCCTGCCTTGCTGTCCTGCGGCCTGCCTCATCTTCATGGATGAAATTTACACCAAAAGCCAGATAAATTTTCTTCTGGGAAGCTGTTATAATTTTGGGGTAACTTCATTTGCCAGTGTTAGTACAATGGGCTTGCTCATTGTGCTTTAAAATAAATTGTTCATAGTCTGAATGAACATACCCTAAGATGTGACTGGCTGAATCACCTGGTCCTATGGCCAAGGGCAAATCTCTCAACCTCTGGATTTTTGGGGCCCCAAGGGGCCTGGACACAGCCCTGTGGATGTAAGGCTGCTTGACAGGAGAAGCAGCAGGAGCAGGAGGCAGGAGAGGGTCAGTCTGTCCCTGTAGGAGGCAGCCCTCTTGGGGCTGCCTGCACCTGGGCACAGCTGTGTTGGAGTTAACCAGTCCCTGGTCAGGCATGTCCTAAGGCAGTTCAGGTTTGAAGGGGAACAGCCCAGTATCTCAAACTCGGGCTGTTTACAGGGATCTCAGCTGGATACCTCTGTGGTGGGGGCACCTAAGCCCAGCTTGGACTCCTGGAAACTTTGTCTCCCTTTGCCTGATAAGCCTGGCTGCTTCCTGAAAGCTACATTAGTGCTAAACAGAGGCATGGAAGAGTCATGAAGACCTCAGGGGTTTTTTGAATCCTTGTATTTCTCAATCCTCGATGTCTTTCTGTAGAGAAATTCTCACTTTCAGGCCGGATAAAAGGTTCCACTTAAAGCTTGTCCTGAATTTTGATCTGGAAATTTAAAGGAAAAAGCTCTATTTGCCTTCTGGCACTTTCTCAAGTGCTTGCAGATGCCTGTCAGAGCTGCCTCTATTTGATATCATGTCCTTTTCATTGTTGTATAGCTCTACAAAACACTCTGTGCCTTCCCAGAGAAAATCAAGATGCAGGCAGAGTGATAGCCTCCTGGAGTAGGTGGAAGAATGGATGCTTCATGGAAGGGGTCTGTGGTTTTTTCCCTTCTGGGTGAAAACTCAGAGCAGGTCTCCCTCATGCTGCTCATGTGGGGAAGGATGCTAAGAAATGAGAGCAGCAGTAACAAACGCAGCCATCTGAAGACAGCAGCATAGTCAGAGGCAATTCCAAGAAGCTGAGCCCTTGGACAAGGAATGGAGCATTTCTGAATGAAGGGGCGAACTGAACTGCAACAACCACGACAAACACATGCAATGTAAACACCCCCTCAAATTGGTCAAAACTTTAAAGCCTTCAGTGTGAGCCATCCAGAGAGCAAGGGCTTTTCAGGCTCTTAGGCAGTGATGGATACAGCAATGCCAAGATCCCAAAGCTGTCAGAGCAGAATGTTGGGACTGTTTAACAATGAGTTTATGCTAAAATCGGATGTGAAAGGAAAATCAAAGTAGAACAAAATAGGACAGTGAATGAAAGGCTGGGCTGCTCCCTGCTCACTCTTGCATTACAACAGGGCCTGGGTTCAGCTCTTCAGGTGAGATTGGGCTGAGTTTCTGCCAGTGCATCCTTTGTTTGCACTGGATGTGGTACCACTGGCTCCCAGTGTGCTGCTCCCATAAATATGTATAACCCTATAGCCAAGTCCCTCTGCACTCTCTGCCCTAAACAATTGGAAGAGGAACTTTAGATGCTGTTTAATGGGGAAATGCAGATCTTAAGACCTGTCAAGACACAGTGTGAAGGCTGCATATGTTGCTAACAAAAGTGCAGGACTAAGACCCCACAAATTCAGTGTCGTTTCTGCTACTGCCATTGGCCTGGGGGGTCACTGTCCTCCAAACCCACATGAAAAATTGGAAGCAAAGTATGGCTCCGTTGCCAAAACTCTTGGCGATCTCCTGGAGAGAAATAAGATGTCACCACTGTGGTCTTGAGTTGATACAGAGCCCAGGGACTACAAAGGAATGCCTGTATCTAAGGCAGATGCTCTCCTGAGCCAGCTCCGGCTAAAAAAGACCAAAGCTATTGCACTTTAACCAAAAGAGTTGAAGAGATAAAAAAGCACTGGGCTGAAAGGTTGGATATTAGAAGAAGGTTCCTCACCAGAGGGTGAGCACTGGAACAGCCTCCATAAGGAAATGGTCACAGTACTCAGCCTGCCAGAGCTCAAGAAGTTTGGACAATGCTCTCAGGCACATGATGTGATCCTTGGGGCTGGTGCTGTGCAGGACCTGGAGTTGGACTTCAATGCTTGTTGTGGGTCTCTTCCAACTCAAGGTATATTCTGTGATTCTATGATAGGGAATTACTGTCTTTTTGAAGAGGCATGAAGATAACCTGGTTTTGTTACCTGGCTGGCTGCTCTGCGGCTTTTTGCTTCAGGGAAGTATTTGATGTGGTTTGAAATTGCAGATGTAACTAGAGGGGCCAGGATCTATAGAGCCAAGTGCTTACATATCCAGACATTTTGCTGTCAGTTTTCTCACATTACTATTATTATTATTATTATTATTATTACTAAAGTACTTTGCATGGAGGTGTGAGAAGTCTGAGAGCTTCCTGGCTCACTCCACGGTGGCAGGGCTGATGGTGGCTTTGATGTAGCTGTTTCCCTCTGAGGCTCTGTGAGGAGGTGCAGTTGAGGGAGGTCTGTTTTCTGGGAAGTGGTCTCTGATGAAAGGGCTGTTGCCATCTCTACTGGGCAGAGGACATGGAAGAACTGTGAACTGGCAGTCACTTTATCTGACCTTTCATTTTTCTGACCTGCTGTCCCTTGAAGACCAAACACGAAATGTCACAGGGTTCCCTTCTATCAAGCCTGCAGGCGAAGGCTTATCTAAGTCACATGTGTCTGTGTGTCTTGAGTTGTGCAGCCAAATTTCCATCAGTGGCTCTCTAAGCACTACACCTCCCTCAGTCCACCACGGTGGGTCTCCAGCCAGGATTACAAAGCATGCAGATCCAAAAGTGGCACTTGCCTGAAGCAATAAATAAACTATTTCCAAACTACCTGGCTTGTTAGCAGCAAGGCTTACTCAGCCCTGCTCCCATGGACTGCCTTGTTTCATTTTCTAAATCCTGAGAGGTGCACATTGAAAGGATCCCCTGTCCTTAGCTTGCTGCGTGTGGAAATTATATTACCAGCAACTACACTCCTCAGCACAGAGAAATTAAAAGACCAGGTTAAATAACAACTAGCCTTTGTATCTAAACCCGGAGCATGTGCTGAATAAATTTGTGCTTGAGGTCTACATGGTCAGTCAGGAGTTGTGGCCCCTTCCTGCCTCTTGGCTGTGGCAGCAGGAGTTGCAGCTGGGACTGGGGGACTGCAGCTCACCCTGTCCCAGGAGGATACAGACATAGGTCACAACTTTATAGTTCTTTGCTGTTTTGCAAATAATCTCCCTGATACACAGGTGTATGACATTTGTTTGCAAATTTGTTTGAATTTGCATCCAAATATTTTATACGAACAAGTAACTGCCTAGTAAGAGAATTAAAAAATGGGAAAAGCTTTAACTTAAAAGTGTGGGAACTTATCCCATGAGCACTTTCACTTATCAAAATAATTAAAGATCAGCGGTACCTTTTATATTAATTTATTAGAAAAAAGATACAGTTTAATGTGCAAATATATACACCCAACATTACAATGAAACATGAGGAAGGTGAGGCCCTTCCCTCTAGCAACGACTTGTCCCTTCCTAACAGAGATGACTGTTTAATGCCTCCCTACAGATTAACAGATACAAAAAAATGTATAATGCTTCATTTGCACAATAAAAAGTTTATTTTTATTCGAAAACAAAAAATATCCTGGCTTTGACATGGCAAATGTCTGCTATTTTGGCGGCTTTTATTTTTTTTAAACCTGAGCAAGTTTTGTGGAACAGGGGTCAAAGGGAAGGCATTGCCCTATACTTCATTCTTATCACAGCATCTGATGGTCTTTGAATTACTAAACTTCTGAATCACTGCAAGTGAATACAACTCAAAAATCTACATCTAGGATGTAGTTAGTGACAATGAAGAAAGCAGGTGCTACCACTGGCAAAGTGAGCTGGCTGAAAAGACTTTGCTCCAGTTACATGGCTGCTGGCATTTCTCAGGTTAAGTGCTCATTTCTGCCAGTAAGGAAATTAATGCTGCCTCCTGTCATAAAGGAATTATAAATGTAAAATATAGTTCAGTCCAAAAAGCAAATGAGTTGTGGACCTGCTATGCCTTGGTCAAATGTGTGGTCATTGAAGGAGAAAGTAAGGCCATATTAAACACATCAGTGGTGGGAACCAGCTGATGGCCCCAACAATAACCACACGACTTAAACCATTGAGCTTGGTTGTTTTCCGTGTCCTCCTGCAACCAAGCTTGATCCAGCAACTACGCAAGGTGACATTTCCAATTGAACTAAAACTGTTCTGCTCGTTTAGCACTCTCCCCATTTTTAATGGGGAGCAGGGCTGGAGAAGGCACTACAATACCTGGGCTGGGCAATGCCAATTCCATCAGCAGAGTTTGCTAAGGGACCTCGCTATGCTCATTTAGGTGCAGGGTGTCTCTCTGTATCAGCTCTCACCACACTTTTGAAAAAAAATACATGCAAATAACAGACTCATGGCAAAAAGAGGACACCAACAGGAGTGTGCCTGGCTGGCCCCAGTACCAACACTAACCAAGGGTTCTGGCCCGGGGTATATTTTCAGACATGACACTGTCAAAAGCTGACTCAGTTTTCAGGTTTTCTTTCCTCTTTGGCCAAGGGATTAGGATTTAAGAACAGACTTAACTAAACAGTAACTCCTTTTTGCTCTGTAACGCTCCTCCACTCGCACCAGTTGACTCTATGGGTACTGGCCCATAGGTTTGTCAGTCATGGCTGCTGCAGCTCCCTTCACACACAAATCCTTAGTGATAAGGTGGCCACTGCAGATTTGGCCTTTGCCATTCTCCCACCATCCTCCTCTTTACCCTCTTTGAAGTATTGTGGAATTTGACTAAAACAAAAGGAAAGAAAAAAGCTTTTGAGAAGGACTGTTCTGCTTTTAATTTTTTCCCCTGGTATTTTTTAATTGCTCCTGCTTCATGTATTGTACTTGCACAAGAATGTATGTCACAGGCCCTGGAGTAGCCGGTAAAAACAGATGTTACATGAAAAATCGGAATAAACCCTCAAACTTAGCTCTTAGTTAAAAGCGAAAGTTAGAAACCAGTGAGCAGCATTTGATCAAGATAAGAGTGTTGTGAGGGCAAGCAGAGGACACAGGAAGTTGAAAGGGGCCATTCTGATCTTGCCAAGCTATAAGCTTATGTCCTTTTAAGGGAGTAAAAAATCCCGCATACAGCCCTTTTTCTCTAAACTTCTGAATGATCTGTTAACCAGGCTTGTTGAAGTTTAAGTATTTTTACAGTGAACCAGAATACCAAATGAGTCAGTTGTCTTCAATAACTTGGTGGTTTTCCACTTCAGAAGATTTTCTGACAGCATGAAAGGAAGCACTCCAGTCAAACATGAGCTGATCTGTATATGATTCTGATCCGCATCAGAGGCTGCCCTGCCATCACTCCACAATATGGGATCTGCAGTAGCAGAACATAACTTCACTCACCCTTTGTGGAGGTTGTCCCTCTGTAATTTAAAACACCTTTTAGCTGGTCTTCTAACCCTTTCAGTACATCAGTGCATACCAAGAGCTTTCAGCGACATGTGTTATTTGCACACTTTTAAATTCTTTTGAGCAGAAAGGCAAAGGTCTCAGTATCCATGGCCCTTCCATACTTCCCTCTCTCTGCCACCTCTGTGCAGGTGCAGATCTCCACTGCCTCTCCCCAAATGCCCTGCCCCTGTCACAATATCACTCCCAGGGCATGGGTACTCACAGCTCTGTTAAATCAGTTAGAGATAAAAACAGCTGGGTTTTAAAAAGGTAAATTTCACACCAGACAGACAAGATACATATATGGAAAAGTTGGAGCTATTTTCAAAATTTTATGAAGATCAATTTTCATTTGAGAGCTTTGGTGAGGAGCAGAGGAGGAGGGAACAGCAGGTCAGCTATCTGTAGGACTAACCCTGGTTTTCCAAGCAGCTCTACTCCAGGACACTTCATGCTTGCAGGCCTGGGTGCCCAGTTTGCCCCAGTCAGTGAAGGCACTGGTGAACCTTGTTCTTGCAGGGTAACCTAGTGAGATCCTGGTCACCATACATTCCCAGAGGCTGGGCTAAAGAAACAGTGAGACTTGCAAGCCCTTCAGCACTCTTGAGGTAGGAGAAAAACTTTTCATTAGCTATGCTGCCTCTGCCACAGGATGTGCAACTTGGCCTCCCAGAATGCCTGAATGATTGGAGCAGACAGGGTGTAGGGAAGAAGTTGAGTAGGAGCCTTGAAATGCTGGTGGTTTCTGCAATGACATTTCTATGACCTCTGTTTCATAGATCAGAATTTTCAGGATGTCAATTTACAGCAATGCAATGCGGTAACAACGTGCACATGGAAGGAGGCCAGTGAATTGGCACTATCAGAGAAGAAATCTTTTTTAAGGGTCCTGTCTGTCTGTCCATGTTGACAGGATCAGACCTCTTATGGCTATTGGGATTCATCTATAGGAGCAAAGCCTGTGAGACCAAATCCAGGGTTACTCAGCATCACTGCCTTCTTCCGTGAGTCAAGTGGCTGTGTGCCACTGTAAAATAATGACCGCAGCCAAGTGTTTAAAGTTAAATATCTTATAAACTATACATATATATCATCCTGAGATAGTGCCTGTAACAGGTCACAAGGTAGAGAAACTTCCCAAGCCCAGAGGTCATGCTGCATGAGCGCAGTGCTGTGCTGTTTTGGCAGGCTCCTTTCCTCTCTCAGAGCACGCTGCACTTCCTAATGCTCTTTTTTATTTTGGGGTGGGTCTAGTGAAACAATCAGATTGACGACTGCTACCAGCAATTCCAATGGCATTTCTTCTGCTGTTCAGATGAAAGCAATCTTGATCCTTTGCCAGTTCTCTCAAGGCTTGCAGAAACAGGCTCACAGCTTCCCTTTCTATTTTTCGGCCAGCCAAAACTGTGTGGCTGCAGCCTCCTACTAGAAGAGCAGCTGTGCTGTGCCAAAGACACGTCCCAAGACAGGGGAGAAAACATCCGTAGGAATCAGACAGAAAAGTGACAAGTAGGTGCCACAATGGAGGGAAGAAGCTTAATACAATGACAATCAGGGTCAAAGACCATGCATTCCAGTCACATGGGTACATAGTCCTGTTTTGAGTTCTGGCAGCATCAGCTCACAGCCAGACCTTTTAAACCCACGGGAAAAAACACTTTTCAAAATTCTCTTTGCTTAAGCACTATATATTCAAAAAGTTATTTTAATTGTTTCGGTATTTAGCCCTTAGTTGATTAGTCACCAAAACCTATCAGATGCCTGCTGCCATAAAAGCACTCCAAGCACCTGCAGCATTTGTAGAAATGTCAAAAAATAGCTTTAGCAACTAGGAATTATGCAACAGAAGAAGGCAGGATGAACTAGATTAATAAGACTTGTAGTGGATTTGTTAACGTTAAGTGTATGACTCGTTGCAGAATCATGCCAGAAAGTGGTACCATGTAGCATACTGGTAAGGGCAGGAAAAAAGTCTAATGCATTACTTTAGTCATCAGTGAACCATTCACTCACTCAATATACTTTTTCCAGCTGAAACCAAAGGTTTCCAGTAAAAATGCCTCGACAGACTGGAAGCATCTTACAACTCTCTCTGCCTTTGAGCTCTACTGTGATAGCTGCTTCATTAACATTGTGATTCCAGTGCAAAAAAGCCCCTTCCAGATCCCAAATCTTCTTTCTTTACACTTTTGATTGTCTTTCATCTGTCCATTCCTGCTTAGTGTTCTGTAAAGCTTGAGTCTTCTGTTCATCTACCTGGACATAGTCCACTCTCTGTTCCTCAGACAGAAAAGGTTTCTATGGGACAGAGAGGAAAAAAACAATGTTTTAATTTTCAGGTTGAAAAGGGGTGGGAGTGAAACTTAGCTTGATTTTCTCTTTTCCTTTTCTCTCATTCCTTGATTGCTTCACTTCACCTTGAAGCTCACAGTGGCATCAGCTGACAAAAAACCATTGCTTTAGAGCCTGCTTTAGCTATAATTATCCATCTGTCACCCTGTCACTCAGCCCAGCACAGCAAGGAAGGGAAACGGGCTGTACTGGCTATCTCCATGCAGATAATAGTTTTCTCCTCATCTGAGTGATCCTGCTGCAGGAATAACCTAAATGACTTTAGATACAGGGAGGGTTTAAATAAGAAAGCTTGAGAGTCTTGAGTCTTTTGCATCTGGGAGTACTGGCTGATAGGGAAAATGATACATAGGACATAAAATGACCCAAACGGACAACAGTTCATTGCTTTGCAGTGGTACCTACCCACCACCTGGACAGGTTAGAAGTTCTTTGGAACAAGGAATGTATTTTCTCAGCATTGAAAAGGAAATTGAAATGGATTTGGTGATGCAAAAATAAAGATGCACATTTTGCCAGATGATAAGAGATGGTACAGTTTTACCCCATGAATTTATCATGGGCTGCAAACTTGTTATTGCAAAGAGATTTTGGGAAAAATTAGCAGGAAAGGCTTTGTGGAGACTTGATAAAAATGATGGAGCATGCAGAGATCCTGCAAGCATCAACCCGCTTGCCCACAAGCCCTCATGGCTTCACTTCCCAGTGCAGTCTCATATCCTGTGCTGAGCTTGTGGTAGCAGCATCCCTATGAGTCACAGTAAGAACACCTTGTCAGCACCCTCATCATGCTTTTATCATATTAATCTTGGACCTGACACAAATACAGTCAGCTGGAAACATGACTGGATTCATCGTGGCACTTAGGCACCTAGCAGAATGCAACCTTGAGTCTCAATTTCCTCCCAGCAGACAAAAAGACAGGAGGCTGTGGGGTTTTTCAGATAACTCGTACCTTCTGCACAGGGGATGGGGAAGCAGAGTTGAAATCCAGTGCTAAGTAATCAAGGTTAGATTTCCTTGTCCATGGAAAGACACCACTGTATGGAGAGGTGGCCTGTCTGTGTTCCTGTCAGGAAAGAAGAAAAACTTTTAATGCTCTAAAAACCTAGAAGGAAACAGGATCTCAACAGTGAGTTGGGAGATTCGTCTGGCAGAATATGGATAAGAACAGTCAGGGCCCACATAATTTTCTATGTCAAGGGTGCATTTGGTTACTAACAGCAGCATAACACCGATAATTGTGAGATGGCATAAAGAAACTGTGAGATCCTTTTTCTTCTGATAATTCTGGCAAAACAAACAAAACGGGCTGATTTACACTCAATTTTATCAAGAAAGACTTGTGCCCAACTTCTCAATCCAAACGTTCAGATTTGCAGCAGTGCTCACTTAAACATCATCATTCAACGAATTTAAAGAAATTGTGAAAATACAGTTAAAATCTAGAAACTGAAAATTATTCTCATGGAATGACAGATAACCACAAACATATGTCAGGTTTTCCTAGACTAGAAAAATCAAATGGGCAATGGTTACAACTGAAACTGCCCTCTTGAGCAGATTTCAGTCTAGTAGAGATGTGCGTTAAAATTTGAAACTATGGTTCATAGAGACTGTGGTCAGTTTTGCAATATATTTTTATAGCTATTGGTATTGGGCTTTGGCTATGGAGCAGATCTGTAGACGTTGGCTCAGATGAATGGATTTGAGATCCATTTCCACCTAAAATTAAAAGTAAAACAAGATTCTGGTCTTTTGCAAGATATAGCTAAAGAGTAAATGAAAAAAAGGAAGCCTCAAAGCCAGATGTTCTCCTTTCATGGGATGGGAAGTGGGGTTAGTGCCACCAGCCAAAGCAGAAGCAATGAGACTTTAATGGGAGTTCTGTTACTGCACAATATTTGGTGTGTTTCTTTAGGAAGTGCACCAATGGCTTTCTGTTATTTCCTAGGAGATTTTTCAAGGCACACTTTTAAAAGGTGAAAAGATTTCATTTCCTTTGTCTTAATGAGTTCTCATGTAAATATGGCTGATCCCTGTGATTTCTTGGAACTGCTCAGCAACATTTGTGGGTGAACAGCTGAGTTCTGCAGAGCAGGAAAAGGGCTTCCCTTATCTCTCTGTAAATTGGTCCCAGTGTCTTTGGTTTAAAACCATTTCATCATTTGAAAAAGAAAAACAAACCAGAAGGCAGAGGATAAACCTCCTCAACGTTTTTTCTTAGAAAACAAACTTCTGCATTCTCCATCAATGTGACAGAGAAGAATAAAACAGAGGATGGCTGTGTGAAAATGACATTACCATGTGAATGTAACTTTCTTCCTCTTCTCCGGAAACTGAATTGGCAAATATTCTTGCTGAATTAATAACGTCTCTTTCTGGTGAGATAAAGCTCATTCGATTGCTATGAAGAAAAACACAGGAGAGGTTAAGGAAGCATCTTACAGATGCACTGAAATGAAGCCAAAGCCTGACACAGTCCATATGGTCAATAAACACACACTAAGGCTGTGGCCTTTATGGAGAGGATGTCCAAAGCCACTCCTTAGTTCTAGAAATAGTGTGCTGTATCGCTGACTGATTTTGTTGATTCTTTTCTCTGGGATTTATGAAAGTTTGCTATCTGGTACGACAGAAAGAGTAAAACATTGAAGCAATTGTCTATCAAGGGGCATAGAACTATCATTAATTTGGGTAATAATTGGGACAGTTACTTGGCTGTGCAGGTATCCACATTTTGAGGACTGATGTGAATTAATCAGCTGCTGGAGGTACATGCAAAGGAACATGGTCTGGCTTTGCACACAGTGTCAACACCTGCCACCCATGTGGTGGAAATAGCTCTAACTCAGCCCTTGCACAAGGAAATGTCTCCCATGAACACAACTCTCAGAGGTACATGGCGAATAAATTACTGCGGGCAAGCACAATTGGCTTGGTTAATAGGAAATTAGATGGCCTCTCTGTGCAGCATGAACAGCACAGTTCCTTTTGCTGTATTAGTTTCAGGCATAAATTCTTTTTAATTTTTGTTAGTGTAAAACGTGCAAACTCACCCTAAGCTCGTTATCCTTCAGGACTCTGCACTGTATCAGCACTGATTAACCTCAGTGCTCTGGCAGGGATGCCTGGGAGGCAGGGTATTCCCGAATAGGCGGTGCCAAGGGGCTTAACCAGCCTTGGACTGGATGTGAGAGAGGCCTCTGCAACTGAGAAACTGCTCATCTTGTGTCTCTTTTGCCCTTCACATGGCAACCTGAAATGGGGGAGTAGAAATGCCCTGTCTGGCACTCATGCCAGCAAAACCCCGCATTTTCTGGAGTGCCCAGGATGTGCAGAGGAGGTTGATGGGAATTTCTGGCTTTTGCATGCATTCTTCAGCACAGCTGCTTTTTCTTTTTTTGTGCCAAGAGTCCCCCAACCAGCAGGCTGAAGTCCTTCCCTGCACACAAGTTCCCTGAAGATGAGTCTTCTGCTGCCCTTGGAGCCCAATAGTGTCATCTGTTCATACTATCTGGGCTTTGGGATCAAAAGCATTTGTTTTACCAACAACTAATTTCTAGCGACATGAGGTCATGCCAAAATTTCAAGCCTGGATTGCTGTGTAGCAGCACAAAATTCTACACCCAGTCTACAATTTAGGCAGCTCTTTATCTGATCTGGTTCTCCTTTGCTATATTAATTTCCAGAAGCAAAAATGGCTCTATAATAGTTTAGGCATGCCAAGATTTTAGCCATCATAGCGGCCACACCAGAGTGCAGACCATCTCCAGACTGTTTAAAAGGAGCCTCCAAATCATGATGTTGAATTCTCTGGAGCCCATTGTGAAAGGGAGCCCTGCTTTTTAGAGACAGCAAAAGCGTGGCAGATACTGAAAGGAACCTTGGGGAACTTTTGTTCGTGGACTTGCCAGGAATCTTTCCTGTGGAAGGGGATAAGTTATTTTTAACTCTATTTCATGCTAATACTCAGAAGATTGGAATGGCAGGTTTCTTGTTGACTTACTAAGGCACAGTCCACATCCTGGTCACAGCAGCATGTTCCCGGATTGTGGAGAGGTTCCTCAAGTCCAGAGGAGGTGGTCGTGCTGGAAGTAAATACAAAAGGAATTATGTTTTCAATGAAAAGTACAGACTGTTTAGAAAAATGCAGTTTCGTATTAACAGAAAGAAACAAGCAGAGTATCACAGAACATAACTAAGAAGAAATCAGTAACAAATGACCTCTTTGGTCAGTACCAGAAAGCAAAGTCCCCCAGTCACCCTAAAATAACAGAATAAACACAGTGGGCATAAAGAGACCAAAAGCCACACAAGATACATATAAGCTTGCCCCAAATATGCTCTGTATATGCTGCCTTGGAGAGGTTGGTTCAGCCTACAGGTTATAACAGGTTTTGGATTCTATTCTAAACAAAAAGGTCCTATACATGGGGATCAGGATCATTCCTCTCACCACTCCATGTATACGTGTCCACCATTCTCAAAACCCTTCAAGAAAGGATATAACTTTTTCTTCATGGCAATGGTCTAAATGTCTGTCCCCACTTTACAGTAGCACTGCTTGAGCCAATTTCTGAGTAACCCTGTGGCTCTGCAACCCTAAGGGCTTTATTTTAGGCTAGGTTTAGGCAATTTCTCCACTTCAAAGTTGAATTTTGTCCCCAGTATATTCTCTAGAAGTGCAAACCAGATTTTGGACATGCCATGAAAACCAAGAGTGGAAAACTACCATCAACAAAGCATCTGCAGAAAGTTCCTAATTAAGCTAAGACAGCAGTGCCTACCCAACAGCGGTTTGACCAACAGCCAACACATCAAGTTTGAGTACTTGAGTTTGGATGTCCCATTCCTGGCAGGTCAGAAAGCTGATAAGACAGGAGTACGTGTACTTCAGAGTGGCGAGACTTAGTCAGCTGTCTCTCCCAGGCTATGTTCCTTTAGCTGTTTGCAGGCACAGTGGAAAAGCCAGGCACTGTGCTTATGGAGGCACCTGGGCTTTGACTGCAAAAGCAGTCATGGAAGCTCTTCCTCCACTCACCAACCATCCTACAAGCACAGCCTAGGTTACAGTGCTGTAAGTCACTCACACAGCTTATCAACCCATCCTCCAGAGAGGGAATTGCTTTAAGACATGCCAAGGACACTATCAAAGGAGGTCACCCATGTCCCCACCATCAGGACCCCCAGGCTTTGCACTTTAGGTGTGGGCTCACACTTCCTACGAGGCTTGAGGTCTCGGTTCACTGGGGGGGGCTCCACGTTGGAGGGAAGCTCAGGCAACGGGCTGGTGAGCTTTTCAGTGCTGATGACAGAGAAGGTGAAGGTGGCTGAGCCAGGGCTCATGGGGATGTAGCCTTCAGGAGAACAGTCGGAACCAGGCACAGAGGGAGAGGTGCTGGGGTGCATGGGCACATAGCTGTCCTCCGTGCTGTCCGCAGCCGTCGAGTACAGCGGGGAGAATCGGCATGGCTGCACAAGCAAAGGAGAAGCAGAAAGGGAAACAGCTCAATTAATGCACAGCTAGCCACCTCCAAGCCGGGAGCTGCTGTGAGGTGGGAACACACCTGGACTGAGCCCAGGCCAGGATTGTTCTGATGGGACCTTTCAGAGAGGCACAAGATGGAGTGACAAAACACATTGGTTCAGATGAACACTCCAGCTCTGGAGCAGTCCACTCTGAGATTCGCAAGTCACTGGTGGAAATTAGAACCAAATTGATTGGTGACTTTATTGGTTAAATCCTCCAACTTCAGTGAGGCTGCACTTGCCTCCCACCACAGTAATTCTGACCTATAAAATGAGGGAGGATCCTTAATACAAAAAAGTCTGAAAGGAGAACACCTGATGAGCTAGACTTTAGCAAATGTGGAAGCTGAGAGAGCTGACACAGATCTACAACTCACTTCTGATCACTGAGAACTAGCATTAGAAAATCACTTCATGCAGGTTAGTGCTGGCTGAGTGATGAGAGGGAACAATTACAATCCTTGCAAGCTTTCAAAAAGGAGAAAAATATAACTTGCCCACCACCAGCAAAGGCTGTCCCACAGAAGATAACACTCAGTACCAGGCGGAAGACTGTCTATGTGGTGTGAGATGGTGCTGCCTGTGTCTGTCAAAGGCTGAGGCAGGAAGCTGTGGACTGATAGTGCCTTCAATCACAGACACTTTGAGAGCAGATATTTTACAATGACCTAAAGAAGAGATATCCCTGAGGACCATGAAGTGATAGGCTTCTTCAGGTGCCGTTTCCAGGGAATAAGCCATTTCCTCTGGCTGAGCTCTTGGTCAACAGTTTAATTCTCAAGGCTGCTGGTAACCTTTTTCATAACAGACCCAGCTTCATCTTCTTCAAAAACAGGGTGCCCAGTATTGAGGCCTCAACCTCCCTCTTCTCTCAAAGGCTGCCTGAGGCCATAAAGCAGCCAGCACATAAGTTGTCCAAAGCCAGGCACTTTTTCAATTTTTAAAATTCTTCTGCTGAACAGAGGAGGGGAATGATTAAATATCAGGATGTGAAATGATTCGCTCTGAAGTTTATGTGCCAGCGTTTTAAATTTGTGCAAACAGAGTACTTACCAAATTCAAGCTAAGCCTCTTATCTCTACTTCTTAGGGAACTTCCTTCCATGTCTGCTGCAAGGGAAAAAAAGTGATTAAAAGGCAGTGCAACCTTACAGAGATAATTCTGGAGTAAGACATATGGCTCTAAAATAGGGTTTTATAATGATTCTGTAACTCCTGAATGGGGAAATACAATAAACACATAAAACCAGATCTAACTCGGCAGCACTTCAAGAGTGATTACATCTATTTTAAGTATGATGAAACCAAGGAACCTGTTCGTGTATAATCCAGATGAACTTTTGCTTCCTGTAACACAAGCAGCTGGAGACAACAGACTGGTGCGGGAGCAAGTAAGCAAGAATTTAAACGCAGCTCCTGCTCTAGTCGCTCTCTGTTTTCCCATCTGTCAAACTGCGGAAATTATATGAAAAGGGGCTATTATAGATAATACTATTTGATGGAAATTTATTTAGGAGCTTTTTAAGGTGCCAGTAAAGCACTTGTTATTGTACAGAAAGTGGTGCATGGGAGAACTTAATGGTAGGAGAAAAATTCTTCGCTTTGTCATTCAGAAGTGCTGATGTGGTGCAGGTGGCTCAAGGGGATGGGGAACGAACAGCCAGAGACACAATCACAATTCTCCATGTCTCCTTGTGCAGGTGGGTCTTTGTCTTGGTATAAGTAAATTTTATTTTCCAAGCAAAAGCCAAAACCGGCTAAAATTCAACATTCAGCACATGGAAGATCAGCTGTGAGAGATGCTTACAACCACCATCCTTTTCTGAAAAGGGATTTTCTGTGCAAGAAATGGCTTTTCTGTGGGAATACCTTAAATCCCTGCAGCCATGTTAGTCTATTCCCTGCTCTTACGGTGGAGATTTCAGTACTGCAACTGGGGACATTTTTGGAGGCATCAGCAAAAATGGCTAAACAAGAGCAAAGCAATTCTGTTAGTGCAGATACATATTTGGATAGACACAGTCACTGTCCTGGGACAGCTACATTTATTTCTTATGGCAAAAAGACACTGAGGCACAAGGCTGTGGCAGATGCCAGGATACAAGTATCTTACAGCTCATCTTCCTTCATGGCACTTCCACCAGCTCATGCTGCTTTTGTCCTAGGCTTATTACATCCGTGCACCTTTTGCAGGTTAGCAAGGGCAAAACATTAAGTTTATAACTTGAGTGTAGTCACTGGGGAAGCTGATGAGGAACTGCTGCTTTCTCCCTGTTTATTTTTCTGATCTTTCCTGTTAAACACACTTTAATTCAGAGTTTAACCCTTCAAATGGTTTCAGCTACACTTAGGGTAGGAAAAAACAGCACTTATTAATTCATTGCTGCCCCCATCAGGCAGAGACAGCCCTGCAGCAGAACATGACATTTGGCAACTTAATCATCTTAGAGACATTTTGGTGTAAATTGGGTTGGAGGATTATAAACCAGCTGCATTGGAGCCACACATGCGCAGAAGCAAGAGCAGCACCTCTCAGGGAGCAACCAAATGTAGCTGATAATTAAGAATAGCAATTCCACTGACGGGTGTTTCTCCAGAAACCTTCCAAGAATTGTCTGTACACTGATAAACAGTCTAAGCAGAGATCTCCTTGCTTTAGCTTCTGAGCTATAAGAGCAAGATCTAACAGCACCACACATGGTCTGGTCATTCAAACTGTAAGAGTCTAAAGGATGCTTACCCTTAAAAATCTACACTTTTTTCCTCATAAAAAAATGAAGGTTTTCACATCACTACAACATACTTGATGATTTCCAAACAGGTATTCCAGCTGCCTCCCTCTGTTTTGTAGCTCCATGTAATAAAGCTTTCTCATGCTGCATATGCTGTTTTTTGATACCATGATGTTCTGGGTTTTGACTGTTGCTCTTATTTGTGATGATGGTGTTTCAGGAGCAAGTGGAAAAGCCAGCTCAGCTCAGAGTAGAATTTGCTTTGCAGCCTTGCCTTACTCTGTAGCAGCAGGTTTTCAGACTTCCCTGACAGAAGTGCAAGGACAGAGTCGAATTTGTTCAAGGTCTCCCTGACTTCCTGGTCTTTACTCTAAGCTGTGAAAAAAGACACGCTGCTCTCATACAATGGTCTAGGTGTAGCAAAGCACCACAGCTCCAGAGGCATTTCCCACATGCAAGCCCACACTCTGACCAGTATAAAGAGTTTGGCATTGCCCAATTCAATGGCTGACTTCTCCTTTTGGTTTTTCTACTGCTTTCTCTTCTGAAGAGGGAGGGGGAAAACTAGCAAGGCATGAGGCTCCCTGAAAGTATCAGAGTCAAATTGCTGCCCGTCTGTACACATGCTGAGAGGCTTCTACACAGCAGGAGTTGAACCAAAGGGGCAGGTCCGAATCCTGTTTGCTAATTCATTTGAAAGCAGCATTTTGTGTTACACTGGGTATTGTAAGATCTCAGAGGGGAGGACAGAGAAGCACAACAGGAAGTCAAAACCTCCCTGTATGTGTGGGCAGCTCCACCCCTCCCATTGGTGCTGCTTTGCTGGCTCTTGGAAGTGCACTCACCTTTCCAGTTTCTCACATTGTCCAAGCTGGACAAGGAGATCCTTCTGGGAACCAGAGCAACCCGAGCCTGGCAGATCCATGCGTGCCCATTCTGGAGGGCCACCTCGTCTCCTCTCCTGTCTGAAAAGTGGGTTGGCTTGGGCGGCCGTGGTGGGGGCGTGTTGGACAGCACATCCAGCTGCGTTACACCATAGGGCAGTGCGTTTTGGCTCTTGTCAATCTGAAATGTTGGTGTTAGCGGCATCCCCAGCAGTGGAGAAGAGGAGGAAAAATCACTGGATGGCCTACCAATGTCTATGTTCCTGGAGACAATGCTGGGATTTGCCACTGGGGCTCCAACCTGGTGCACAGTGCCAACACTGGTTGGCTGTACAAGGTACAAGGAGGGCTGGGTTTGCAATGAGTCAACAAAAACCTCGTCTGATGATGTTTGCTCCAAAGATCTGTCTGAATTTGACCAGCTGTCACACCTGCAAGGAGACAGAGGTCAGGACCTGCACGTTCCTTTTTTCCTGTCTGTAAGAACATAGAAAACAAAAAACCCCAAACACACAGTTTGGGACAAGATCTGTCCCTTCCCTCTGAGCTGGACTGAAGGTTGGGGCACTTTGTGGAGCACCTTGAGCAACAGCATGTGTCTGAAGAGAGACTGTGTATCAGACCCTCAGCCACCCACTTTGGAAAGGGACAAGACCAACATATGATGCTCAGCCACTGATCTGTGCTATGAAAAGCACCCTGTAAATTGGATTAGGCTGGTGATCCCCTGTTGTGTTTGGGAGCCAGCCCCGAGTGGCAGGGCTCCCTGGAACCATGTGCCCCAGTTTCATGCCTGGAGAGGCAGAGCGGGGCTCCAGCCTGGCACATCTGGCAGACCCTAGACTCACCTGTTGTGGTTGAGCTTGCCCGACTCACAGTTGGCCAGGAAGAGGTAGTCAGGGAGGAAGACTGACTCGGACTCGCTGGGAGTCTCCTCTGCGGCAGCATCAACAGCATGGTCGACTGAGAAGGAAGGGTCTGCGATGCGGGAGTCATGGGTAGAAGCGGCCGGTGAGGGCTGTGGGGACGAGGTCGTGTGAGACAGGCTCTCCACAGAACCTGCAATGGCAATGGATGGCTCAGTTGAGGAACGGCTCTCACCCTCTGAATGTCCTGGCTGTCACCACCTTGCTTTTGCACCAGGGATGTTTTACACCAGAGCAGCAGTGAGTAAAGGCAAACACTGGTCTGGGTAGAGGGGAATGTGATTTTGCTCCCCCTGCCCAGGCTGTCAAAGTCTTCCAGGCTACAGGAAGTGCAGACCCCTTGCTCTGGGGTCCCCCTCTCCTGCAGGGCCAAGGCATCCCTCCTGCAGCCAGCAATGAAGAACAGACTCTGCTGAAGAAAGAGCTAAAGCACAACAACATGTTCTATCAAGTATTTTTTTAGTATCTAATGCAAATAATTATTCATCTCCAAAACTTCAAATTAATGGTGACAAGGAAAGAAATTATTTCTTGCCACTTTCTAGATCTCAGTAGACAAAACAGCTTTCCAGCTTATGGAGTAGCCAGACAAGCTCTGAACTTGTCTGCAAGCTTTTTATGCCTCTCTCAGCTGGACACCAAACCACAAGAGCAGTGCTGTGGCTGTTAGTGCCCAGCTGGAGGCTTCTTGGCTCTGCTGAGAAAAGTAACACTACTCTTCTGGAGGCCACAAGGCATGGGGAGCCTGAGCTCAGTGACACCTTCTCTGGACATAACACTTCAATGTCCCCAACCCAGTGTGGGATGGAAGTGGGACAGGAGGGGGTCTGGACTGCAGGCAGTGGGGCTGCCCCAGAATTGGCTGCCTGCTCACACCCTAAGGTCACCCTTCAGTAGCAGTGTGTGGCTGAGACACTCAGACCCGTCTGGCCTGAGCACTGCCAGGCAGCAGAGAAGTCTGGTTCTATTCCTCTCCCAACCTCTGTCCCTGCTAGAGAGCTAGGACAGAAGAGAAGAAGTAGTGATGGCTGAGCCACACAGAGTCAAGCAAAACAAAACTTTTGGGGCATTTCAACTCAAAAAAATCAAGTGCTAGCTGGACGTCCCACAATGGGTAACTGTGGAGTGGGAAGGATGTCTTTACAGAACAGCTCTCCAAAAGCATCTGCTCCTGGCAGCAAGCTCAAAACAGCAGCACCAAGAACACAAGTGCGCAGTCAGGGAATATGATTTTTCTAATGAAGTTTCAGGTTGCTGCATGGCAGTTCCTTCACCAGATCTGTGTGGGGATGGGGCAGTGCTCACTGGGTCCCTGACACCTGCAGGACTTAGCAGTGGATGCCCATCTCTCTGGCTCAGACACTGCCTGAGTCAAAGTTGCAAAACTCTTCTCCAAAATTAAAAACCCCACAGCAAAAACAAACACAAGAAACTAGCAACTGCTGATAAACCCGCACTGAGAATTAACATGCCTTCAAAGTGCAGCAAAATGGCAGATTTCTCTAGTGCTGATATCCAGAACTTGACGGAAGTGCTGGGAACCAGCCACTGACCAGCTGCATGCATCCTGTGGCCCAGATCCTGCACTGTGTGATGAGGTCCTGAGACCCTCCAGCAGGTCCAATCTAGTCCAACCTCAGAGCCACAAGGCTTGGCACTGTACCAGGTTGTTGTAGTCACTTCTCAACCCTGGGAGGTGCTGGGTATATGTACAAGCAGACCAGGAGGGATGAAAAGGGCTGCCAAAACTCGAGTGGTTAGACAGCAACATCACTAAACATAAACTAAACCCTTTCAGGCACATGTTGCAATTCTTGGGACCACCCTGTACAGGGCCAGGAGTTTGGCTTGATGATCCTTTCAGGTCCCTTCCAACTGAGGATAGTCTATGATTCTAGTGATCCAGGGTCCCATGTCAGCCACAGCAGGCTTCACCCCTCATCTTTCTGATAGCAGCAGAATAATGAAACAGCTGATCTTCCCCCCCCCCACCGCACTATCCTTCATCTCATCCCTTTCAACCTGGGAGAGAGCTGCCTCTTTCCTTCCCATCTACCAGTATTGACTCCCTGCTGCTCCCTCCAGTTAGCTCCAGAGATCTTGGCCGTGGTTGGCCTCAGGCCAGCAAAGCATATAAGAACATGCTTAAATTCAAATGTAAGCAAAGGATTTGCTTTAATTTTGAGCAGGTGCTTATAGCAGCAGGGTTTTATCAGTGATCATCTGGAAGGAATGGCTTTTACAGGGTGTAACATTTGCAAAGTAGAGCTGAGGGCTGCAGCCTTCCCATCTGAAAAATAACTTTTGTTCATCATGCTGGCTCAGACAGTAACTCTGCTTTTAGATCTTGGACTCTGAGAGCTGTCTTGCAAGTTGACAATGATCAAATATACACTGGGCTAACTCCCTTAGGATCTCAGAAAAGCATGTTCACTTCACCATCTGACTAAAAAAAAACAACACCCCAACAAACCAAAAACTAAAACTGCCACAATGCATAAGAAAGAAATTAGTGACATTCTGGGTTATTAACACAGAGAACGAACACGCCTGAACTCCATCTGGTACTCACAGGGTTTAGCCATGGATTATCCCATCAGGAAAGGCTATGAGCTGCAGACCACATGGCAACGGCTGTGAGCAGGAGGGAGGGATGGGGACAGTGCAGACCTGCCCTTTTCTGACCTTCAGGGGCTCAGGGACCTGCAGCCAGCTCCTCACAGACTGTTCCTGTCCCTGCCAGCTCTGCTGGTAACAAAATAATGTGCATTATGTTTACCTCAACAGCAGCTGGGCAGAATAAATTATGCATGGCCACTTTCAACAGTGAGAAGGCAAAGAATAGGTTTGGTGCCTGCCATCCGCTTTGCCAGAGAGACAGCAGGAGGCTTGAGCTGCCAAAATAACTCCTTTGGTGGGTACTAACACAAAACATTTCTGCCCTGCAATTATGGAGAAAGTCACCACAGAGGCTGCACAGCATCTTCCACAGTGACTTCTCCCATCAATGAAGGGCCATTGCTTGGAGAAACAGAGGGCTTTTCCCTTCTGCTACAGGCCCCAGCCCCCTGCCAAGAATTGTTATGGTGCAACAGCAGCGCAGGGGCATGGTGGAAGAGGGGTGTTCTTCCCACATCAACCACCCCTGAGGGTGCATTGACATACCAAGGAGGTGGAAATAATGACAGTAAGGCTTCCTAATGAAACTGGTTAAACAACCTTCCCACTAGTTCCTCCAGTGAAAAGCTGTTACATTGAACTGTGTCAATTAGCCACGGCTTCAGCTTGCACATGGGATAAACTATGTCCCTGATGTCCCATAGCCACTTCGTTTCACCCCCTCCCCTGCCCCAGACACTTGGGCCAAGGATCCTCTCAATCCCCTATAGGTCTGTGGGTACCACGGGGCTGGGGAACGATGGCTCTATTGGGAGATTTCACCAAAGATGGAAGCAGGATTTTGCTTAGATAGGGTAGGAAAACCAGGAGCAAGGCCTCTTCCTCTCTCCTCCAGCTGAGTCCCCAAAGGTGCCAGCTCCCCTGTCATTTCCAGCACAGCCAGCGGCACTTTCTCGTGGCAGCAGTGTATGAGTGCTGCTGGCAAGTCCTCCCCAGCAGCCACCCTCCCAGGTGCTTCCTGACATCTGCCTGGAGCTGCCATGTCATCTCTGCCTCTCACCTGTCCCCTTTCTTGTTGACTACAGAGCTCTGCTCACAGCAGCCATGGCTTTCACAACTTCACATCTGGCTGCCAACACCTCTGGTGTGGGGACCTGGCTGTCCATCCAGCTTCTTTGCTGCTGGAAAAGACTAACTGGGAACCACAGGACAGTGCTTAAAGCTAAGTCACTGCATAAACCTGTGGCTAAACTTTGGGCACTAAGCAGAGAAAGCAGCAGATTGTGTTTTGGCCTCAGTCACAGCAAATTTTCAGCAATGCACAGATTAAGAGTGATATGATTCATAGCAGGGACTAGTATTTTTTTTAAAACAGTAGCATTCAAGTTTAAAAAGCACGTGGCATTTAATAGGGCTTTTCTAATGTTAATTTTTAAGGGTAATTTGTTTAAACCAACAGGCTCTTGGAGAATTTAGGAGATCCTGAAAAGCTGAAGTGATTAGCAACTGTTTGAAATGTGATGTGCAACTTCTGGAGCTACGCAGATTTAAATCAGAGGATCTGGATGTGCTTGGCAGCCTGACCTGGATACACCCCAGACCTGAGCCCACTGGCAGGAGCTGCAGGATAAATGGAAGCTCTTAGGAGCTATTTGGCACTAGAGACACAGTAAATGCATGTCTGGAGGCTTGGCTCACACCACCCTTGATGAGGGCTGCAAGTTCAGGTGCCAGACTTGGTACTGAACCAAGGCAAATGATCAGCACTGCTGAACTTCTTGGGTGGTAATATCCACCTCGGAAAGCTGGAGTGCCAGCTTTCCCACCTGCTGCTGCAAGAGCTGTCATTTCTCATCCATCAGTGACCACACAGGCAATCTTTGCTGGGAGAGAAACACCAACGTGCAATACTCTAAGTATTGTCCATGTGCAAGTCTTAAAAGCAATAGTGCCCTGCACCAGCAAAACAGAGAAGGCATTTCCCAGTATAAATGCATCTGTCTAGGACAGCCACTGTCTTAGCTCCTCTGCCACAGATCACATCCCCTGTGAACATCCTCACACAGTGCCAGGAGAAGGCTGCCTGCACATTTGAGAGGCAAAAATTATTTTTCTCCTTTGCATAGAACGGTTTACCTTAATTTCAGAGTAATTGGTAAAACTATATCTAAAATAATCCTGCACCAGAAATAACAATCAAAAAGCAACAACTCAGCGTCAACAAGGGCAGAACAGTAGGTGGTTACTGAACAGCCGTAATTCCATCAAGGCTCCAAACGGTGGTAGACTCCAATCCCTACCAGCCCTACTTTGAAATTTGTATTCATGGGCAGCTTGTACTGACACAATCTGTCAGCAAGTTTTCATGGTAGCTTCTGAAGTGAATGGGAAAGGAACAGACATCACATTTGTAACAGGACCACTGCAATGTTCTTGCCACTCCCATTTTCCTCAGAAGACACTACTCAAAAGGCAGGTAAGTAATGCCAGGAGCCATGATAGATTAAAATAAAACCTTTCCCATAGCCTTTTGTTTCCTATCAAGTTTCTTGGAAATGATGTGGCCATGCAGCACTTGCAGACATCAGCAGCACTCTATGCGCACAGCACAAAGACCATGGAAGGACAAACTGCCTGGCCACACTACGATACTCCCAAACACATTACTGCCCTAAGCCTCATGTCCCTCCATTGGCCCCCCTTTTCTGCTCCTGCCCTGCCTTTTATCACATTGAAAGGCTTCATTCTGACTCACTTCCTCTGAAACTCTCAAATTGCTGCTGTATCTGCCACTTGGAATTGTCAAGGGAAAGACAGATTGCTGTTATGTGGGCCTGACTGTCTCATTTAAAAGGTATGTTAATGATGGTACAGGTCCCCACTTTAATTACTAGCTACATCCATCTTGGAGTGGTTAATTCTTGGCAGATTTTCAAGAAATTCACTCTGTGGAGTATATACTGGTATAGGGCCTGGCAAAAGAGCTGCCTTTATGCTTCAGTGGCAGGACCATCTCTTAAGTCTATACACACACTTTTAACACTCCTATCCTCTTCCTTTTCTTTATTTTCTCTCATTAACAGACTAAGGGAGCTTATTATTTCTGTCATTGATTTATGTACACGCATACACACCCAAGTCCGTGCACATTCCACATCCAGCAAAGCCTGAGAAAATGGGAATTATGCAGGATGCTTTCCTGGAGCAGATGTCTTTCGTTAAGTTTAACTAAATGAATAGAGGACATGTAATGAAATAAATGGCCCCAGAAGATAATAGTCAGCTTTCCACATAAACAGCACCTTCTCTTAAGGACCTGCTGTTTGCTCCAGCAGGAATTGCTTCATCAAAGTGAGACCAAGCAGTCAATGAGTATTTCCTCCTAGTAGCAGTGAGGTCCCTGAGAACTTTCAGATCAGGGTTTAGTACCATCTCAGTGCTGCATGGAGATATAGGAACAACAGTCCTCTTCCACCTGCCCAGCCCAGCCTGACAGCAAGGTCCATGCCTCCTGTCACTCCTGAGCATTCTCCCAGCCTCCAAGATGAGTATGATCCTACCTGTGCCATCTTCTAGATGTCCAAAGTTACAGATCTGGCTGATATTGTGCACCCAGATCTGCATCTCCTCCTCAGTCTTGGCTACCAGGTAGAAGGTGCGGTAGGTGGTTCTCACAATGAACACAAAGTTGTTCTGAAATTCCTTCTTGATGAAGTTGGGCCCTGAGTGCTTCAGCACTTCGCATTCATTGAGGTCTATGATGCGGATGGGCTTTTTGGAGTGGTTGTTCCTGTAGTATTCCAGCACGTCCGGGTTCCCACTCATGCGGCCCCTGCGCAGCACAAACCAGCGCTTCCGCCAGGCCTGCGAGGGGCACAAACAAAATCCTTAGTGCCAAACACCTACCACAGCAACAGCCCACACACAGAATCATCAGGGTTTGAAAACACCCCCCAGCTTATTGAATCCAGTCATCAACCCAGCACTGCCAACCCACCACTAAACCATGTCCCTAAACACTACAGCTGCGCGTTTTTTCAAGAATTCCAGCGATAGTGAATCCACCAATTCCCTGGGCAGCCTGTTCCAATGTTTAGTCACCCTTTCAGTGAAGAAATTTTTCCTAACATCCAAACTAAACCTCCCCTGAAGCAATCTGAGGCTGTTTCCTCTTGTGTTGCTTATTACCTGGGACAAGAGCCCAACCCCCACCTGGCCACAATCTTATTTCAGGTAGTTCTAGAGTAATAAGGTCCTCCCTCAGGCCTCTCCAGGCTGAACAACCTGAGTTCCTTTAGCTGCTCCTCATGGGACTTGTGCTCCATGCTTATGTTCTTTCAGTTTTTATAGTTGTTCTGATATGCTAGCCAAATCGTGATTTTTATTTGATGCACTTGTTATCAACTTGCATTGCAGATTGGAAAACAGGCAGAGGGTTGTCCCTGGGAGGTCAAGATGGACATTCTCCCTTTCCCTCACCCTGCCAACGTGATGCAATCAAAATGATCCAGTACATCACCACCTCATCCATAGAAGAGAGAACACATTTTCCTTTGTAAAACAAAAATACCGAGAACTGCACGTACCTGGAAACAAGTGCCTTTTGCCCAGCAAAGCCCAGGGCTCCAGATATCCTGTGCAGCTTCCCTCCTATAGTTTTTAGTGCTATTACAAGGCTGTTAAAGAGCTGCCAGTTACTTCTGAAAGCCTAGAACAAACCTTAAGGGAGTTGTAGTGCTAAAAATTAAACAGAAAACTTCAGCATCTTTCAAAAGGACAATTATTTACACAGGCATGTCAACCTAAAGCAAACCTGGCAAGCACTGATGTTTTCTGACCCCTGTGACTGAAGGCACAGGCCCTGTAGAGCCTTAAATGAAGTCCTGGCAGCATCAGATGCAGCATCACTCTATAAAGCCACATCCCTGTTTCTGGGCACAAAATAATATACTTTCTCTTTTTTTTCCCAGCAGCTGTTTTTGTTCATCAACAGTATAAGCACTTCTGTGTTGATTGTATTTGTCACCAGCACCTAGTCTGAGGGCCAGAAGAAATCAATCCTGATCTCTGTCCCACAGAGAAAAGCCAAAATAAGACATTAGGACCTTCACCATTGCCAAACTGCATAAAACTGCTGGATATGTCATACCCAAACCAGCCAGGCCAGGGAGCAGCCAAAGCTAAGGCTGCAGCTGCCTCAGCTCCAATGGAAACCTGGGAAAGGTGCAGGTGCTCACATACTGCCCAGACACCTCCAACAACTGCACAGACACTTGCTGCTTTACCTACCTTCATTTGAGTTAAACGTTCATTGAAAGAAACATTTGAACAACCATTACTACAACCTCCCTACCTGAATCTTAGCCAAGAACTCTTTGCAAAAGGACTTTGTCACAGTGATGTAAATTCAGGTGGTAGCTTGTGTTTGAGTTAAAAATCACACTTATTTTGCAAAGAGTGGACAAACATAATTTTGTGGAAGCCAGAGAAAAGGAGAAACATACACAGGAAACAGAAACAAAAAGAAAAGTGTTTAATGGAGAAGCAACTTTTTAGACTTGCCAGACACAACACTGGAACACCGGCCAGCAGGTACCTCATGCATAGCACCAAAAGAGCCCAAATCTCTGTCACCTGTAATCCAAGTCCTGCTCAGGTTCAATGCACTCCCCCACAGACAAATCAGGACAGAAAGGTCCCATCCCTTAACACACCCTCACCCCTAAACAACCAAAGAGAAATATTTCAGAAGATGTGAGACAAGAGCTGCTCCTTCACCACCCAGAGAAGCAGGCTGCTAAGGCAGTAAAGTGGCAACCCCACCAGCTTCACTACAAAACCCCTTCCCCCCTCAAAGCTGCCAACCTTGCAGCTTAAATACACCTGGCTCTTGCTGATGGAAATCAGATAGAAATCACTTGCATCTGAGCAAGCTGGCGAGCGAGGGGATGGGGGAGCAACTGTCTGCCTGGCACCCTAGCTGTCAGCTGGGGAAAAGTGGAAGCTCAGGGCTACCTGATGGTGGTTGCTATGACACCCTGAGGCAGGACAGTCAGTATTTGATTTCATATCCAAGCAATTTGATTTTCATGATTCTAAAGGAGTGTGTAGGTTGTGTTTAGCACAACCGGGGCAGCTGGTGAGAGAAAAGAGAAAACTACTGCTGTGCTTTGTGGAAAAGCCCGTAGTGTGTATATTTAGGAGGCAAAATCTGGCTGTGTGTTGTGAGGGCCTGTGGCTCTGTTGGTTTGGGTCTGTCTCTGAGAAGCTGCCTGCTAACCTGTTTCCCTGAGGATACAGAATTTGATGAGGTTTATCACCGGGCTGGCGCTGCCAGACTGGATATGGAGAGGTGCCCAGTCAGAGCGGTTCATGATGGGAGAGGAGAGCAGGGCTGAGTCTTTGAGGGAAAACACTGGCTATCATAGCTGAGCAGCCGTGAGAACAAGGCTGAGGGGAAACAATGCCAGACAGCTGCCCAAATCGGCACTGCCCCTGGGAAGAGTGGTGCCCTCAGCACCTCAGCCTGTGGTGGGCCCCATGCAGCCAGACAGCCCCTGGCTACCTGAAAAACAAGTAGATTTTTCTTGCGGGGGTTACACAGAGACTATAAAAACATGCAGGAGTGAGACAGAGGAACTGCCCTTTAGTGATATCACAAGCTCAAACAAGTCAACAGCCTTGGTTGCCACTGTAGAGTGCCCCAAATATTAATGTGCTCTCAGCCTCATGGAGCTGCAGGGACCAAAGTAAATACCTGCTCTTGCTGCCAGTTGCTGAGTCTGGAGTACAGGGGAGGGAGAGGCACTGAGGGATGGCAGCCTGAGCCAGCAGTGCAGGTGAATCAACATTTGCACACTCAGATCTTCACAGACATTTACGTACTCAAGCCCTCTTGAAATCAGGTGCCATGGCAGAGTGGCAGTGGCATGGGACAACAGGGAGTCTGTTGGAACCTCCTGGTGAGCTCACCTGCTGCCTTGTGCTAGGGATGTTCTATGCCTGACACCAAAGAGTCATATGAGGGAGCAAAACCAGCAGACACCACCTCATCCAACACTGGGAAATGGGGAGTCAATGGGAGCCAGCCCACTGCCCCAGCACCCAGTCTTGGCTGGACACAGGCAGGCCAGCACCAGGGAGGATGTAGAAGGGTGGGAGGAGATGGGACCACCTCTTCCCTGGGTGCTTGCTCTTAACATCAGCTTCATTGTACCATCAAACTGCATCTGCATGCACTTCAACTCTCTGGGCTCCTTCTTTTGTCCTCCACTTTCTAAGGAAAAAGTGGCACCAGCTGCTGACATGACAGTTACCTGCGTGGGTGGGGTTGAAGGACCATCTTTTGCACATCCTCTTACATTTAACATATCCAGTCCCATCACTGTCTCCCAGACTAATTTCCATTCTGAATCTTTCCCCTATATGTGCCTTTACCCACAAAATGTTGGCTCCAAAACCCTTTTTCTCATCCTACAATGCTGAGTGACAATGCACAGGGTTTTTGAGCTACTTGCAGCATGCCTGCAAGTGGACTGGAGCACGTTTGCCATTGCCAATACACAGGACTTGCCCTGTTTCGTGGCATAGGCAAAGCAGGGGTTTTGGTTCTGGCACACCTTTCAGCAGGAGTCTCTTATCTCTGAGTCAAATATCCTCTCCTCATTTTCCTGGCATTTGCCTGTAATCTGCTGTATACCTCCTTTCCCCAGGGTAAAGGGATGCAGAACACTGGGGTCACTGGAAGCCCAGCAGTGACAAGCCCTGGCCAGATGAGTTATCAGCAGCAGCTTCTATCTCTCAGGACCTCAGCAGCTCATACACCGTGGTGCTGAGGGTGCTTGGCCCCTCATAGTCCCCATCCACAGGGCAGGGACTTGTGCCTTTCTCTAGTGCCCACCCCAGCCCCACAGCAGAGCATGGTGGGTTGTACACAGCTGTACATCCTTAGTAGTTTCCTTTTTACCATTTACCAGTCACAAGACTGCCTCCTCCTCTCCCTGTTACAGGACTATCCCCGTGTCTGTTGAGGGTGTTGGTACCAGGCTAAGAGAGTCCTTGTGAGCCCCTGCAGTGGCTTGAGGCCAGCAGGGACACTCAGGGAGGCAGCAGGCCAGAGTGGCTGGGCTGTGGTGAAGAGAGATTTATTTCAGCTGGTCAGAGCCAATAATATCTGCCAATATGTAGTCTAGAGCTGTACATGCTGCCAAATTTACAAGAAAATGTGGATCAATTTAAGGGTGAAAGACTGGCTGAGATGAAGTATATACTTCAATGGGTACTGGTTCCTGGCATTCAGCTTAGGATCCTCAATCACGCTATGAAAAGGTTCTATGCATCCAGGCTATTACATCCAAACTATTACATATATTTTGGGGCCTCCTGAAATTATTATTTTCTTGATGAAGGAGTGATAGGATGATTAGAAGTTTACATGTCCTCCAAAGCTCTGTGGGCACTAGAGAGAAGGCCGTATCAGAGAAACACAACTACCATCAGACAAGAGCCAACATCAATCGAGATCTTTCATCTGCCCTTTGTAAGTAAAAGAGTTTGATGCCAAAAGAAAGAAAGAATTTGCAGCAGCATTGGTTGGCTGCCAGCACACTCCTTTGTGTAACACAAGCTATCAGCGTTTTCATCTTGCTCCTGAATTTTTGACTTTGGGAATTCCAGAGTCACATCTGAAAGAAAGAGGAACAGCTCTGTTTCCATTTCAGTAGGGTTTCTAAGAAAGAGGTTGCTCTTTCCACAATCTGACTTCTCTGCTTCTGCTGAGTGAATGGTGTGAGGTTTAGAGGGCTGCTCTTACATGTATGCATTTGATCTACCTCAGCACTGCCAGACAAAACAAGCCTCGAACAAATGTATTCTGAGCTGAAAAACAGCTGGCTAGTGAACAAGGCAGAATGAAAGCTGAAAAGGTTTAGCCAAGGACCTCAATCACTTACTTTCTGCCTGAGGACTATGTTCTTATTTGTTTATACAATATATCCAGAATTTGAGATCTAAATAATTTATTAGATGACATACAAGCTCAGTGAAGTAAATTGGCCTGAAATGTAATTTTCCCTGTGGATTTTGATTTTTTTCTGATTTTAACAACAAAACACAGAACAACCAACAAACCAACAAATGTGAAATTCTTGACCAGCTATATTAATGCTTACAACTCCCCCACGAAGATAATCTTCATTTTACAGAATGCAGCAAAGGAGATGGCAGGGTGAAGCAGAAAGAAGGGTGGCTGTGTGCTGGTTTGTTGCCTGCCTGGTGGCCTTGCAGCTGTGCTTATGGCACAGGACACGTGCTGGTCCCCAGGCCTGCTGGAGGGGCTCTGGCACTCAAAGAAGAGTTTGAGAGCTCACTGATAGGGATGACTGCAAAAGGCTTGACTATTTGGAATTGTTCTCATCCCACAAAATCCCTTGGAGAGGGGAAGGCTGCAAATCCCACCAGACAAGGGTTTGGCTTGGCTTCTCTCCCACAGCTGGTTGAGGGCTGGGAGCTTCAGTGCACAGTGTTCCTGCTGCCATTCACTGTGGGTCCACAACTTAAATCACCACCCTTGGTGCAAGAGAACTAGCAGAGCTGCAGGATGATAGTCCTGTGGGAGTGCCAGCACTTTTTCACAGCTTGTCTTTTTTAAAGAACAGTTTTTAAACATACTCCTATGGAAAAAAGAAGTTCAGCAGAACTTTATAGCATTTCCTATAAAAAGCCCAAAAGAGGAAGTTAAAATTCATATGTAGTCAGGTTTTTAAGTAGCTGATTCTAAGCCCACTAAGACCATGTATGTTAACAGAGGTTCCCTGCCTGCACAGAGCAGAAGGTGTTGGGGCTGCAGAGCACAGTCCCTGCAAGAGGAATCTGGGCACCGGCAAGGAGGCAGGGCCAGCTCGCAGCAAACAATGTCCTCGTGTTCAAAGAGGACCTTGTTGGGAGCTCTTTGTGCCACTCTTTCCAAAGCAAAGGGCCAGTACCATGCAGCACATGCTCCTCGGACTGTGAGACCCTTGCAGAAGGACTCACACCTTGGCAGCCTGCAATGCTCGGTTATAACACCTGATTTACTCACAGAAATCAGATGAAAAAGTGGTCTTAAACCACCCAGCCTGTCCCCTAATGGAAGCTATGGTTTTGCTGTTTCAGTTGTGGCTGTTGGTCTGCAGCACCTATCAGCTCTGCATAATTAATCTCTCCCAATGAGGCTGCATGCTTGTCCCCTCCAGTTTGTCCCTGTGGAGCACTCTGGGAGCAGATGAGATCACTGCCCATCACTTACTGGTTTAATGCTTCTCTTGGATTTTGTCTCCCTTACTTTCCACTCAGCTCTGACAAACGTCTTCAGCAGTGAGAGGCTGAAACCCATGGTTTATGACTGGGAAAGAAAGATCAATAAATACTCAATTTCAGAGAGGGATACTCCTCCCTTAGGTCCTTCCTCTGCCTCCAAAGGCAAGTACTTCTATTTAATCTAGAGAATACAATAAGATATTTTTGCAGTAATTTTTCTCCCTTTGCTTGGGTGCAAAGGAAGCTGAGGGGCCTTCTTGATTGTTCTGGAAAGGTATTCAGTCTCCCTTTCCCTGCCTGTTCATGCCCACTGCACCTCTGCTTTCTCAAGGCTAGGGCTCAGCTCTGGTGGGAAAAAGCTCTGAGCTAACCAGTGTTTCCATACAAAACAACTTCCCACACAGACTGGCACAAATGGTCTGGCTCATCCTGTGCGAAGGGCTATCACACGAGTTCAGGATAGGCTACAGCCTAACAGTGGATTTCCATCTGCTACATTCTGACCGCGGAAGTTTCAGAATGACTCTAAACGAACCTTATTTCAAGAAAGTCAGCAAGAGCCCTCAGAGGTGATGTGATGGGTGAATAGTGCAGGGGGAAATACCTTCTTCCTTTCAAGGTGATACAGGTATGTTAATTGATTAAAAGTGACAATTTTCTGACCAGTCAGAAAATTTCCTGCACTTTAAGTGCAATGAGAACTCAGTCATAAAGCACCTTAGATGACATCTTGTAGAAGCAGAGAGGTGTCCTTTGTTTCTGTTTCTTTACATGAAGAAATCTGTGGTTTATGAAGAAAAGATGACACACATTTTTAAAAAGTAGAAAAAAGTCCCCCAGTCATATGTTGCGTGCTACACACATTCCTTTGCCTGCTGGACAGCCTAATCCATAATATTTATGGTGCTTTACATAAACAAACATCTGCATTTGAGTGAGTCACTGATATTTAATAAACATGGTGATTCTTTGTTACTCTAGTGGATTTGTTTGGGCTTGGAGGGTCAAAGATATAGAGACCCAAAACCTTGAGAATTGTAAGTTCTTAAAATACTTGCATAAAATAAGAAAACAAGCTCTGATGGTAAAATCAATAATGAATTCACTTCATTTTGTGGAGGGAGAAAGAAGCCAGCCATTCGGATGAAGAAATATAATTTCACTCATGTGCCCTGTCCTTTAATAAGAGCAATAAAAAACTGTGCTCCTCACAGTCATTTTGATGAGAGATTTTCCCAGAGGACACTGGCAAGGTGGTACAGCATCCCTTTGCTCCTCAAGCAGGTAGGAACTGCTCACAGGACTCTGCGCGCTGAAGGGGAGCAGCAGTGCTGTGCCCTACTCACTTTCTCCATGGCTTCTGGTAGGTGGGTGTCAAGGGGCTCTCCCACAGAGAAGAAATATGGGTGCTGTGATCATGCTGCCCAGATGGGTCCCTGGAGTTTGCAGGGGAAGATGCTGATGGAGTATCTTATCCCACAAGATCTTGCTGTTGGGAAAAGCTCACTGACTGATCCCAGCTACAACAGACACTGCCACAGCAGAAAACCACCACAGCTCCACCTCAGCCAGTGGGCTGCAATATGTCAAATGGCTTCACAGGACCTTGTCCTGAGGTCTGTAGGGCAGGCAGCACCTGTCACCCCAACACTTGACAGACCTCACTGCTCACCACTGTCCCAAGGCTACAGAGATGGCTCTGGGCTGATAAAGCCTTGCCTGTGAAACACACAACAGCAAAACATCCGAGAAGTGGTGGCAGGGTGACAATCCGTTTTCAATGTATTTCTTTAACAGTGACATCCTGCAACAGGCATGGAGTCAACGACCTGCCCTCCCCAGTGCCAGTGCAGAGCATCGCACCTCTATTCTTCCTCCTATTTTGACAGCAATGGTGTTGAAAGCTTGGAACTTCCCTTGTGAGCAGCTGCCCTGCAAATATGTGCAGGCCACTTTGAGCTCATTTACAGAAAGTATGAGGCTCAATCAACATGAAATTAATGCTGCCACCCCAGGGCAGAAGCCCAGCTGTAACCCCAGGGCTGCACCTCCTAGGGAGAGGCTTGTGGCTGAGAAGAATTTGTCAGGATCACCAAGGGACCAGGGCCAGCCGACAAACCTGGCAACACCTGTGGAGCACCAGGAAAGGACACAGCTGGTATTAATAAAAAATGAAGAAACTCCTCAGCTGCACTTGGCTGTGGTTCATTGGGACTAATAAGATGGTAAAGATGATGTCACTCGTTTTCAGGAAACAACTGGAATTTTTGTGACTCAGCATCAATGTAAAGCAGATCCAAAAGTGATCCGGAGAACTGATGTAAAATCAGGCTAAGGAAAAGAAAGCCAGCTGTGTTGTGATATCTGCACAGGTCTGGGAACAGCCTTGGCCCCAGGATGGCCACTTTCCATCTGGGCTGCCAGCACTTCTAAGGTATCACCAGCTCTCATCAGAGGATGTTGCAATGGGTGAACAAAAGCCCTGGGTGGAGGGAATCTGATTTCAGCCAGCTGACCTTGCCTGGGCAGGTAGGTGGACCCTGTCTCACCTGTATCCCTGCATGCTGCAGCCTGTGACGCCAGGCAGGGGGTACCAAAGAATTGGGGCATCAGGGTTGGATTTGACTCACATCATGAGCATCCTCATACCTTCTGCTTCATTTTGTCTTCCTTTTTCACGTTTAGTAGGGATGTAAAATAGGTCACAGCTCAGAGCAGAGTTCCCAGCAGCAGAAGACAGCGCTGCAGTGATTATTGCCATTCAAGGACCTCCTCCCACCCAGAGCCCTCCACTCCTCCAGGACAATTTTCCTTCACAAGTCAGGCACTGTGAAACAGTAATTCCTTTAAGCCGCCCCTCAAACGACACCTTCCGACTGCTGCTACAATTTTGCAAGCATTTAAGCTCCCTGACAGTGAAGAGTTACAGGCAGGACTCTCTACATGAGGATGTTTACAGCTCCACCCGCTAGCCAAGAGTTTTAGTTCCATATTCCCTCACAGCATGTTTATATGTAGCATTTAAAATGACGTTGTTATCATCCTGGATGCATTTTAAGTTTCTGGAGTGCTTTCTTTCACCTTTGAATCCTAGAGCACTTGACAACTGGTGCATCGTGGTTACAGCCTCCATATGTTGTGATTTGTTCATCTCTCACAGGATACACCTGCCTCTGAAGTTATACTGTGTTCCTGATAATCAGGCTGCTTCTCCACACACCCACAGGGATGCACTCCCATCTGTGTGTTTGGCTTCAGCCAATCTGCAGTGACATTTTTGCATCTGAAACCCTTTTTTAGCTGCATAAGGTGGCAGAGGTTGATGGACAGAGAACTACTGGTCTGGCTTTGTGCCACTCCTCTAGTCAGTTAAAAAACAAAATTTATATTTCTCAGGATGCAGGATTGGGCTTCTTACAGAAACAAGTTGAAAACAGAGAGAAAGGCAAAACTTAATACACTGACACAGGTCTTCCTGGACTTAATGATTAACTTTGTTTTCTGTAAGTGGAAAAAATGCTGCTGAAGCTTTAAGTTGCCTGATAGGAATTCCTACTTTTGCATAAAAAGTACTTGCGTAAAATGGTCTGGAAACTCTTAACATCCCTCTGACTTTTTAGCAATAAATTCTTTAACACCAACTTTAGTAATAAAACATAATCTTGAACAGAGGTAAATTTTGATTTCCTAGAATGTCTTTAATCAAAAGGCCTTGCACAGTATTAAAGGATTTTTGGAAGACTCTGCACGGATCTTTGAGATCTTAATGAAAAATAGGTTGCTCCCAGGTTGTCTAAGAAATAAGAGTTCTGAAATACAAATTCTGGGTATAAGCATCTGCTGAACAACTGAATCTAGCTAAGTCACAGGAGTCTTCAGTCATTTTTGGAAACAAGTATAAGAAAATGTATATACCAAACGGACTGAAGTTTGGACAAATTTTGAGCAAATTTGCTAGTAGCTTTCATGGAAGGACTCCAAACCTGCTTTGCTAAGGAAAGGAGTAGGGGCTAATCCCCTTTCTTGTTACTTGCAAGCACAATGTGAATACAGATGTGCAAAGCAGTTAAAGACTAGAAAAAACTGCCAGGAGATTGTGCCCTGCCTTAGGCTATGGGGAGTCCCTCTCCCTCTGTTTTACTTGGAACTCGTAGTTTTCTCAGTATTCTTTACACAAACAGAGCAAATTTTGCTGTTTCACCTAGTTAACTGAACACGTGGTGTGAGGTCAGCAACAGTCACCAGCCTATCTACAACTGTCTGTGCTCACATGATGCTGCAGCTCCAGCATAAACAGGAAATTGGGCAAAGTGACTCTTTTAGTAGGGGACCACACCACCACCTTTTTTTTTAAGAAAAGTGTTCAACAACACACTGCCAGACCTAATGAGGAAAAGCAGAGTAGCCAGCAGGAGCAGAATAAAAGCTGCAAATGTTTAGGCTGTAGCACTTTTGCCTGATCACAACAATGAGGTTCAGGAAATGCCCCCATGTTCACTGTCCTGCTCAGCTGATCTAGGTGCACATGAAGTAAAGAGCTGTATCCTCCACATCCCCTTTGGGCCAAATTTGGGCTGCTCTTTTTTACATCCTTATTGGCTTCATGGCTACACGCTGCAAAGACTTTGACCTTTGCACTTAATTTCACTCCTAAAATTGCCTGGAGAAAGGAAGCGTGCAGGAGGCAGGCAGAAAAACAGGGAGGAGGCGCACATGTGTGGGAGGACGTGCCGTAGAGAACAGGTCACTTTTGTTGAAAATAAGTATCAACCTTTCCGCACATATGGACAAAGAAAGAAAAATAGGAATTGGTCCAATCTCACAACAACAGCTATACAGTATCCAGATGAGCTCTGGTTTTAGGCATGTGGAGGGGGGCACTGATTTAATTGCATGCTCCAAGGTGCACAGACTCAGACATCTCCTCTGGGATCTATGTATTGGCTTGAAATCAGTCCTGTGGGAACCAACTGGCCTTTGCGGTGACATTTAAACTCCACTGATGTAAATGGCAAAGCTCCCATTTGCTCTGAGGGGGCCAGGTCCTCCACTTGACAGGAAGCTTTGAGAAATTCTGAGATTCCCAAAAATGGAAACATGATATGAAGAAATTATCTGAATAAACGAAATCTGCCTCTGGACTTATGAGGAGCAATTCTACCAAACACATCAGAAGATTACCTCTCCTTTCATGGGTCTAGCCTGGGTTTTGTGGGTTGCACACAGGCTGCCCTCAACTGATTTTTTTTCCAGTCAAAGAACAAATATCTGCTGGTGACTTCAGGTATGGTAAAAGCCCCTGTTAGGGGGAAGGCAGGCAGCCCCCCTAGGTCTTACCCTGGCCATACCTGGACAGAGCAGGCACTGTGCAACACAAGCACCCAGCTCTTACAGCAACACAGGCAGACTGGCAAGCTGGGTACCACGGTGGGCTGCCAGGGCTCCTGTGGGAGCAGAGAGTGTCTGGTGCACTGGGACAGCTATCAGAATGCAACCAGAGAACAAACCAATTATGGTGAAATAAAGTGAAGTTTGGAAAGGTCTGTATTTGTCCCAGAAATGCAGTTTGAGCAATCAGGTCTCTGCAACCTCCAACTGGAAGCAGTGCTGTGTGATTCAGATGCTCAGCCAAGGCCAGTTATCACTGGCCATATTCCCTTGGTGAATATTTACAGAAAACAAACCAGATTATAAACTAAGAGTTATTTGTCAGACCTATTTAGTAAATATTATAATTGTATTTAAGAGCACACCAAGTGTGTGGGCAAGGCACAAACCAAAAGAGGCAGTGGAATGTGCTGGATGAAATCCTCACATTGCATATACGCAAGTACTGATGTTTTTTAAAGTATATTTAGGTGGCCCATGCTTCCTTTAAAGTGGGTTTAGTTGAACCTCAACAACACTGAACGTGGCTGAAAGTGCTCAATAGTTGGTTTTACACCCATTTGTTCATTTCAAAGCACATTACTAGTAAACCAGCTACACTGTGGAATTTATAATGCTATTTTGATTGCAGTTATGCAGTTTTCATCTGTTTTCTCATCAACTAAATTGTGATGCTTAACCTTTTATTACTCTCTAGGCAGTGTTACATCTCCAGACCTGGGTTTACTTCTTTAAAAGCTGTCTTAAATTAGTATCTGCTTTACACTTGACAGGAGGCAGAGCTAGTTTTTAAATATTTTTAGACTTACTTTTTTGTTCTCCTTAATTTGTGTAGAAGCGGTCATCACTCACATGGTTCATAATATGCAGCATCCACTGCCTCTCATTTTTTATTTTAAGATACATAAAAGCTAGGAAGCATATAAACAATGCTCCTTGTGCCAGTTGTTTTTTTTTTTTTTTTGTTTAAGAATTCTCTCTGAGTTGTCAGCACTTTCTTTTTCTGCTGCTGTTGAGCCTTGTGTGTCATCCAAGGAAAGAGGGTTTCAGGATAATGGGTTTGAAGAAACAGTACCCTGTGAGCTCCACTTTCCTTTACATTTTAAGTGTGTTTCAAAAAGTCAGCTGGTTAAAGTCAGCTCAAGTATCCAAACATTGCTTGTGTAAACTTCCCATGCTTAGGAGATAACTGCGCGTTCCTCTGCTCCGCTCTCGGAAGGCAATGCTGCCTGTGAAGTTCTGCAGACCTGCACCTTTTTTCTCAGTGCTCTGCCTACTCCACACTGGCCCATGGAGCATAATGCTGCAGTGGAACTGGGAATGAGCAGCAGGGCATAAATCTGTGGCTTCTGGCATGGACTCAGGACTGCACCTGGGTCCTGAGCTGTGCTGCTCACAGAATCACAGAACACCCTGTGTAGATCACCGAGTCCAGCTCCCGGCCCTGCAAGGCACCATCCTCAAAAGTTACACACTGCCGGAGAGCATTGTCCAAGCATTTCCTGAACTCTGTCAGGCTTGGTGCTGTGACTACTTCCCTAGGGAGCCTGTTACAGTGCCCAGCCACCCTCTGGCTGAAGAAGTTTTTCCTGATATCCAACCAAAACCTACCCTGACACAGTTTCATGTTGTTCTTTGGTCCTCTTACTGGTCACCAGACAGGAGATCAGTGTAGGAGATCAGTGTCTGCGTCTCTTTTTCCTCTTATGAGGAAGCATCCTCATCATCAGCCCTTTCTCTTCTCACCTCCTGAGACTAGTCCTTCCCATTGCAAATCACATATAGGTTAAGCTTTTTCAGCCCCCTGTTACTGCCGAAACTTTTGCCTGGATGTGGAGATATGAAAGTGTCCAGGGCTGGCATATGCTGTATAGCACTGCTATTGAAAAAACTCAGCATGGCAAATAAGGTCCTAAGAGCCTACGTAAAGTTTATCTCCATTTCCATGACTTCTCAAACTTCCCTTGCTGAACCAAATGGTGAAATCACAACATGTTCAGAAATATTAAATCATTTCCTCAACATCTGAATATAACAGGCTGCAGAAGGAAAACAATTACTTCTGGCATGCTGCACACTTTAACACTCCGAATTCTGGTATCCCAGCATATTTACAGGCTTGCACTCTGATAACAGCACCATTGAAACAGCTATGGACCACGACTTATTTCATAGAAAATGCCCCAGACTTGCCAAACCCAGCTTTGCCTGGACATTGTGGATTTTAGACCACACAGTGCACCTGCAGGCAGTTACTTCAGGATGCCCCAAATTAACCTCCTACTGCTAGCCTGTGGGCAGAAGATTGGTGCTACTCAGGAATCTGCCTAACCCAGTACTGGGTAGTGTCCTGCTGTCTCTGTTGTGTAGAAGTCCCAAATTAATTGTGGCACAAAAAAGATGAAGTGTGATGCAAGGATTGCCCTGCCTGGCTGTGTCCCCACCTCTGCCTCCGCACTGCTTGCTTTACCCTGTGTGAACACCTGAGATTCCCCAGTCTGGCCATGAGGAAAGGGAAGGGCAGGAGCAGGGCTGCTCCTCACCAGTTGGCTGTGGTCCTCCCTGTGCTATGAAAGGCCAGGTCCCACATGTGAAATCCTGGGACGGCTGCTGATGCCAGGGAGAGCAACAGGGCCTCCCCAAACAGAAAGGAGACAAAGAGTGAAAAATAGAAGTGCTCATTTCTGCAGAATCCCATGAATTTCCCAGAAGGGTTCATTGCTGAAAGATGATGAAGATGCCACTTGCAAGAGGACAGGCCAGCTTTCCTGAGCAGGTTCCTTTTCTTTGGGGTTATGTTCAGCCAGTTGACAGGGATTTGTAATGCAGATTTTTTGTGAGTACAGCAGGAGTAAAACTAGCTGCCAAACTCCACGAAGAGTGGAACAATTTGAGAGTAAAGACAGATTTCAGAAATGAAAGTTCAGCTTGATGTCCTGAGTACAACTTGCAATTAATGTGCTCAGCAATGTCTTAAATATGAGCAATGTGGGAGAAGGGTAATAGCTCCCTTTCTATTATTTTTCAACCTGCCAGCACACTAATCTATGAAACACCAAAATCCAGATTCTTAGTAATGTAAACTGGTAAACGTGGTTGAAGGCAGTGATATTGTGCAGCCTATCTGGATCTACATCTTTTTTAAACAGTAAAGCTATCAGAAGAGTATGTGCTTGTGGGATGATGAAATAGTATCAATGTTACTCTTAAAAAAGTGAGGACAATGAGCCAGCTGGGTTTCTCCACAAGCATTTTCAAAACTACAGTGTTTATTTCTGCTTTTCTGCAACTTCTTTTCTATCTCTTCTCCTCTCTTCCCTATCCCCCCCCCCCCTTTTTTTGTGGTTTATACACTCTGAGCTACACCCAGAAAATGAGGTCACCCGGGAGCAGTAAGGATGTGGATGCAGACTGTGACTGCATCATTTGCACTGTGCATGCTGCTGGCTGTCTTGTCTCCCCAGGGCTCCCTGGAAGCAGCCAGAGAAAAGACAAGGAAGGAGGAGAAGGCATCGAGACTGGGCTGCTTCTGTGTGATGATGTGCCACTACCTCTGCTGCACTGGGGAAAAAGAGAGACAGATGGGACGTGTTTCATGGAGAGATGCCTTCTTGTGCCCTTCTGGTGTCTGCAGTTAAAGAATGAGGGATCCCTCACATATAGGCTGCTGTGTCTCATGAACATGTGGCAGTAAGGTCTGTCATGCCTCCAACCTGCCACCCTCTCCTATGCCAAGGCTGCAAGCAAATGGGAAATATGAAGAGCTGCACAAGCTCCCTGGCCATTCCCTTTCCTGTCCATTCACCTGCCTCACCTTAGTGTGACCTGTGCCCTCCCTGCCCCTCCCAGCTGGTCATGGCAGGTCAGTACCATCACCTTTGTGCAGGGTCACCTACATACCTCCTGCCCTGAAGGAAATATCTGTACACTTGTTCCTCCTGCATCCTGATGTCTGGGGAAGACCTGAAGCACATCTGGCTCTAGCCCTAGTGAGGCTCCATTGAAGGCTGCCCAGGATGATGCAATCCCAACCAGCTGGTGAGGCCATGCTGCTATGTTGGGATGAAAGGCCCCCACGTGACCTTGGAAATGACCAACATGTGTTCTGCTTTCCTCTGATGAGAAGAGTTGTCAGTTAGCTTTAAAACCATACCTCATCTAGTCCAAATTCTATAAATCTTCAAAGCTAAAAGTGTACAGTTATCTGCATAGTCTGCAGTGCTTGCATATGCTTCTGAAGGAAGCAAATGTAAGTGTGGCTGATGCTAATACTTGAACTGCATGAATGCTGTCAACTTGAATTGCAAAACAGGAATTGAAATGAAATTCCAGCTGCTTTGGAATTCCTCTGTTGAATTTTGAAATAATTTTCAGTTTTGAAGTGGGTTTTATTGCTTCTAACCCTATAGGAAAGATGAATGAAGACAGAGAAGCCAGCAACAGAAATGCCAAGACAGCATTACACACTAAGATCTGCTCCAACCAAAATGCAGACACATAAAAATTCAAAACTCTCTACAGATATGATCATTTCATGATCAGCTGAATGTGCAAGCAGAGTTGATCCACAGGGTTCTCCTGTGTTGAGGAACTGCATTCCCTTCCCAGTCACTGTTGAGCTCTCCTCCTCCTCTCACCAGTGATGGCCCAGCCATGGAATGGTTAAATAACTGAAGATCTGTGCCCAACAATGTGCTTTCAGCTTGTTTCAAAGAGTGAAAATCCTGGACAGTCAGTACCCTCACACTGGCTAGGAAAGCCCTGCTCAGAGCATTTATCTTAGGGAGGGTGTGGACACAGGCACATTCACAACAAAGAAATCTCCTCGACTCTGCACTGAAGCTACAGTGCTCAGCCTATTATAGAAAAATAAAGCAGACTTTCCCTGTGGCTGCCTTCAGTTGAAATGTGGTGCCTGGGAGCCATACAGATTATCCTTTTTATAACAGGTCTCAAATCCACTTCTGTTTTAGCAGGCAACATTTTGCTCCCTGGCTCCTGCCTGATGCTATTTCAGGAGCAACAGCATATGGGTATCAACAGGCCTGTTGGTGCTTACAGGTAGTGATGGGAGGAGCAAGAAAGCTGAAGGAAGACGGACAAATTAAAAAAGAACTGTGGGGACCATGCAGAGAAAGGACTGGCTGCTGCAGCTCTATGGGGAGAACGTCACAGAGGAGCAGCTTCATCCCCAGCAGGACACACACAGCACAACTCGCAGAAGGCTGATAGCAGACCTCTGGTCGCAGCATGAGGAAGGCATAGCTCCTCCAGCAAGGGCTTCTCAAAATTAGACCCAGTTCTTATTAGGGGTGGAGTAGCCCCATCACATTCTGAATCATCCGGCCGTGGGCCGGCCATTGTACGCATTGTTATGAGGTATCTCCTTTGCAAAAGCCAAGCAGAAAAGCCAGCAACACAAGAGGAGGGAAGAGGCCGTTACTGAAATCCTATGAGAACAGTGAGGAATGATGATAGACAATGCCTCACATCCCTGCTTCCACTGCAGGAGCTGCCAGTGCAACAGCACAGTGTCCAAAGCATGGCGTAACAGGCACGGCTAGCCAGGGCAGCTGAGAGAGCTGGCACCTCTGGCTGCTACTAAAAAATTGCAGAGAGCCCTAGAAACCTCCTGTTTCACTAGTACACTGCAAGCAGAGAGCAAGAGCTACTCAGGACTTGTGCTAATTAAGCTGCCTACCGCTAGGAGAGGATGGGGATGTGGCTGTATGCCAAGACTAATATGGTAGGCGGGACCAGAGGGCTGCGCTGACTCCCAGGGAAAGCCTGCTTAACCTGCTCCTTATTTATTCTTTCTTCCTTCTCCTGGGGTTGCCTGTGGAATGACACAGCCTGTGAAGCCCTTTAGGAGCCCCACGCCCCTCCTGGAGGCATATGGGCAAGAGCCACTGGTCCTTGCAGGAGGGCAGGGCTGTGGTGGGAGGCAGCGCTGGGCTCCCGTCTCCTCTGCTCAGCCCCGCCGTGGGCTGTGGCGGCTGGCGCTGGTGCTGCTGGCAGAGGTACAGCCTCATGTTTTTTGACCTTTTACTCTTCCAGAGATAGAAATGGGATTTGTCTGAGGCTTGGAATAACTTCCTGCGATTGTGCTGGAGAGGGCTAGTCTGGCTTGCTGGATAGCTGTGTCTGTCGGGGCTGGCTCAGGAATGAAGAAAGCCTCTGCTCCGTGACTAAGCTGAAGACAGATTTAAAGGAGCCCAAAGACACAGCTGTGCCTTAGAGAAAAATAAGCTGAGAGCACTATACATTGTCCCCGGTAGGACAACTGGGCAGGGGCTGTTTCTGGGTTTGGGCATTAGCCATTACCGGAGAATCACAAACAACCCTAAAGCAAATGGTGTCTGTGTTTTGATAGCGATTCCTCAGATGGTAACTTATAAATCCTCTCTGGACCAGTGATGTGTGTGTGTCTGCATGTGTGGGAAAGTAGGTAATGGTCTGAAAATTGATCCTTTGGGATGATGAGAGCAAGCAATAGTTGTGCGAGCCTCCCCCTCCTCCTCCACCATTCCTCTGCCTCTGCTGCCAGCACAGTCAGTGACACTGGGCAGGCACTGAGTCTGAGGTGAGGGCTGCTCTGCGTTTTCTGCAACTTTTGATGTCCTTCTGCATCTCTTTCGTTCCATCTTAAATTGGCTTCTAGCAGCCTTTACAGATTACATTAACAGATGTTTTCAGCACAACATTGAACAGGTCTGTTGAATTCCCAAAGAATTAAGAAAATGTTCTTCAAATAAAATCTTTTCTAAGCAAGCTTTTAGTTGTTTCTTGTATTTTCCTCATCAGTACTCAAAATCATTATGTACAAGATGTGTGCTAGTGTATTCCTGTGTGACTCACTCACAGCCTGGCTGCCTCTGACTCTTCTTTCTTGAAGTTTGGAGTAAGAATGATCTTGGCCCTTTACTGATATTCTTTGAACAACTGAACACAGAGAACCTGGTGGGCAGGATCCTTGACTGAAGAATGGTGATGTTGTACTCTTCTGGCCAACAGCAATGCCAGCTGGAGATCTCCTGGCATATACCAAGGAATACTCAGGCTATATCCTGCCCAGCCCAACTATAAGCCCCCTCTCCTCCTGGACTGGGTCTCCGCAGCCACTTGCTGGAGGTGCCAGCCCTCCCTCCTTGACACTGCTTGGACAGGGCAAGGAAAACTGCTCTCCCCATCTCTGCAACTGGTGGTTGGATCTGTGCTGTTCCTGAGCATGAGAGTTTCATAGTGAGGAAGAAATAGAAATTTGGGTCTTCCTGCTCACCAAAAGCAGAGCTGTCCCAAAGTCAAGTCGCATTTCTGTTGCAAACAAGTCCTAACACACAAGTTCAACATACTTAACACTTCTGTGCTAAGACACCATTCACAGTTTTCAGCCTCAGTGGAATTCAGGGTGTTAGTGATATCTATCAAAAAATGTGATTTATAATGTAATTGTATAATACAGCAAGAGGGTAACACTTGAGCCTTTGAGCCTCAGTGCACAGCAGGTCTCTTAGGCAGCAGAAGAAAGCAGTGCTGGACTGCACTGTTTATCTGTTTGCATCATATTCTGGCTCCAACATATATTTCACTTACTGCTTTCTAAATAGGAAGTGTCAAAAAAGCTGGCATTTTGAATAAGTTTTTACTTAAAAAATCTGCAACCCAAACAGTGAAAAATTAACAAAGAAAACCCACTCAGTCTATTTGTAGGTAATTTAATATAATTCATTTATTTAAAATCCCTTAAAAAAGTGATTAAATGCTTTTGTATATTTTTCCCATTCTGTTCAAATGCAGCTTGTTTCAAATCACATAAAATAATCCTCGCTGGGGGAAAGTAAGCTTTTCACAGTAATACCTCTAACATAAAAATTGTAACATAAAGAATGTGAGTAATTGTATATTAAGCTACACCAATGCCTTGATATTTATGGATGAAGATAAAGTATGCCTGTTAGCAGAAATAAGCACTACATTTATCCTAAAAACTCCACTTAGTGGTAAATTGTTGCACATCAACTAATGAAACTGTATTTCAAGGAAAGAAATGGAAGAGTGCCTGTGGCAAAGAAATGAAACTAAGGAATTACAATTTAATTCAAAGATTTATACCTTCTCATTTAAGTTATTATAAAAATGCTACTCTATGTGAATTAATGCTCTTTATAGGGAAGTTTACTCAGGATGACTGGAGGAAGATTGAGGAAGTATCATGAGGGGGAGCTGTTGAAATTAGAAATAAAAGTACTAGTGCTCCCAGACTGAACAAAACTTGCAGCCTGTGATCCGTGGTGTTGCATGCAATGCTCTTTTTCTACTCTCAATCATGTATGACAAAAAGACAGTGATGGACTGTCACAACACAGGGCATCTGTTAACCCACAGATTAAAAGGTATCTGACGGCTAAGTAATTAATCTTTCTCACCACGCCTTATTTCCAACAATTGAACTCACTTATTTTACTTGTGGTACAGCAGGCAGCTACCACATGTTTTCACAAGGACTCTGAGAATGATGCACATTAGCAGTCTTTGGACCTTCTCATGCACGTGGGTTTTCCCCGGGGTCTCAGTGTTCACAGACTTTGAGCTGGTGGCTACAGCCACAATTCAGACACACCTAGAGTTTCATCTGAGAACAAACATGCAGATAATGCCTAATACCTCTTTATCATTAAAAAGACCAGGTCACACTTTGATGAGCACGTGTGAATTAGGTCAGCAGTGAGGGTGTCTTCCAGGCATGACCAAATGGAGCATGTAGATATGAGAGCAGTCTTAACCATAACTAAAACAACAAGAAATCCCCCAAATAAACAACACCACAAAAAGATGTAAAGCACTGCAGTTCAGCTCCCTATAAGCTTAGGCTTTTCTCTACTACACCAGGAAAACAAAACCCAGAAGAGAATGCCTGTTACTCAGACTTGTTCAGACTGCAGATCTTGATCTTTACGGTTTTGCAACCAATCACAAAGCAAGTGTTTTTCCATCCACTGCTCTTGGGCCACTGGCAGCAATCCTGATACACACTGTGCACTGCAACACAAACCCAGGTAGGCATCACACACCATGGCCCTACATGGTTCTTCTACATTGAGAGGCTCTCTCAAAGTAACAAACAAATTTCACATCAGCAAAGATGTTACATCATCCTGAATGTCTGTGTGCATTCTCATGAAGTTTCTGGAATTCTTTGCAAAAAGCAGGTTGGCTACAGAGCTGAGAACTTCCTGCCCCATTCTTGAAGGTAGATGTCTTCTAATACTTCACCAACCCCTTGCTATCAGTGTCTGACCCAGTTCCAGGAGCAGGAAGCTCTGTATTGTCACCTGACAGTCAAACTCCACACGGTCTGCCCTGCCTGCAGAGCAGAGATGGTGGCAAGAGCTGTAAGCAGAAGTGTGAAGTTCACAGTGCTAACTGAATCCTATAAAAAGTGATGTGAGATAAAAGTTGTTTGAGCACAGAGCAAACAAACACGCTACATAGATCCTGAGACTCCAGCGAGCTTAGCACAGTTAGAAGAGTATCTCTCACGTCCAAAAGATAACTTCTGAAATTCAGCCTGACAGAAATTCTTCCGTCAAAGGCTGTTTCCTGAGCATACCAGAAAATGTCCAATCATTCATGACCAAATATTTTGCCCTTCAAGTTTAGGTCCCAGTTCCAGAAAGTGCACATGCTTCACAGCAAGCTCAGGTCATTGACCTCATTCAAACTAAAATTTGAGGAATTGAGCCGCCTTATTTTTTTTATTGCCATTGTCCAAGTTTTCCCTGCCATTTTCACTGCCCAAAGTGTGAGCAGCACCTGGCAAGATTAAAGGAGAATCTTTACTCCAATTAACTGAAGTGCTCCTATTTAACCATCTTCTCGCTTCAGAAATGGTGAAGATTTTCTTTCAGAAAAATGCTATTTCACAGGATGTATTTAACACATACACATTTTGTATGGTAGGAAACTGAAGGAACACTTCCTCTTCTAAAGCAAAAGCCATGCACCAAGAGGCAAGCAAGCACCATGCATGAACATGTGCATGAGAGGGATGCAGAAGTCTTCTTGGGTGTTGAATGTTTGACGTCTAACAATTTTGATTTGCAAATGGGTCATACAAAATCAGTAGCACAATTAACCTCTCTCTGTCTGGGAGCTGCATGGGAAGAAGTCTTCCCCTGGTTCAGCAGAGACCGTGAGGCAGAGTTTGCTTCTGCTAGCCTTGCAATGATCCCTTAAGTATTTGGAAGTGGTGGAGTCGCTGTCCCTGGAGGTATTTAAAAGACATGTAGATGTGGTACTTGGAGACATGGTTTAGTGGTAGGCTTGGAAATGTTGGGTTAATTGGTTGGACTCCATGATTTTGAAGGTTTTTGTCCAACCTAAATGATTCTATAATTCTGTGATAAGGGATCTTGTCCTATGGGAGCTCAAACTGTGTAAATGGAAGAGCTGTTTGTGCTCCGAGTAAGGAAGTTTAAATTTGACTTGCAATGAGTGTGTAAGGCTGCAGAGAGGAAGGGATTTCTCTACTGCTGCACTCAGAGCAATCTCTCTTTTGTCTAAAGGCCACTGTGGCTGTGACCCACACACAGCCATCCGATTATTAACACTTTTATTCCAACTAGTTATTTCTGGCTTTCGGCAGTCAAAATACCTAAATGCCTGGAGTGCTTCCAGGGTAACTATAGTAATTACAAAAACAAACAACAACAGTTGACCCACGGGTCAGCTGAAGCCAAACTGAATCACACACTTATTTTTTACCTATAGTTATGAAAAGGAATTTTTGCTGGACAACAGAGCAGTTCATTTCCTAGCCACCTCAGGGATGCTTAGCCAGACAAGCTCAGCGCAGATGGTGTGACTGCTCACCCCCTCCATGGGAGATGCAGAGAGGTGGGTGCTGCACAGCTTCCCTGAGCAGTAGGCAGCCCCCAAGCAGAACTTCATCAGACATGCTTTGTAAATCCACTGGAGGCTGATGGACTGTATGAATGATCTTTCTTCTTCTGGATATTCATAATCTATATGTTTCAGAGAGCTCTGAAGGTCAGAGTTCTGAAGTTAGGAGAAAGACTCTTCAAGCTCCAGACCTCCTTTACACTTTCAGTTCTTCCTATTCCTGCAACAGTGGTCAGTTCACTCTCAGCTGTGTCAGTAATTAGCAACTTCATTTTGGAAGGGGTAGGGCCCCTTCTAGAAGAAGCCATAATGTAGTCAAATTAATTACCTTGCATCTCAAAAATATCACATTTTATTTTGAACCAAAATACATTTGCTGATGCAAGGCTACATTGTGTTGCTGCTTCACCAGAATGGGTTCTCAACTCCTCTCCCTCTCTAAAACAAGTCAAAATTTACTATCTATTTTGATTATTTAGGATATTGTAAAGTCAGATGGCTCAGTAGCAAAACACTTTTCAAGTACATAATCCGAAAGCTAATGTGCTATGTGAGAAACCAGATAATCACAAATAACAAGCACATATATTACAGCAGATAATACATATTTTAAAGATAGACAATGGTCATTGATCCTTCAGTTGTGCTTCTATTTATTTTCTTTAAAATAAATTTTGCTAAGCTAGAGGGCCATGAGTGTGTATCATCAGTAAATAAAAAAGATCAGAATACAATGGAGCGAGACCTTTATGATTCACTAGTAAACCATGAGTAAGAAACCACCAGTCTGGAAGCATCAAACCTTCCAGAAGAACAAGATGCAATAAAATGTGTAACAGGAACATCCAAGCTAACGTGCAGACAGCTCCTGGCTCTCTTAAAGCTGTGTGCCTCAGCTTAACCAAACAAGATCTAAATCAAATTAAATCCAAAACCTCAAGGTTGAAAAAAAATCCAAACCTAATACACTAAAAAAGAAAAGGAAAAATATAATGAAGTTTTTGTTTCTTCTTCTGGCTTTCATTAAAACACACCAGTGCAAAATACTGTCTACAGAGATGAAGCCAGAGTTGCACAGAGGAGAGAAATTCTTCGTAGGCTGAGATAATTCTTGCACGGGATACCCAAAAGTGTGGCCCTGAATGAGAAAATAGATTTTATTTTAAGGTATTGACCTTGTTGTCTGGGTGCTGTTCACAGTAACAATGCAGGGAAAAGTACACAGAAAGGATATTGTAAAACCATGGGTGCTGTCAGGAGCATTCAGGGATGGGCACCTTGGAACCTTTACAACTTTCTACTGTGGATTAACTGACATTTTGAATAACAAATCTTTCAAATTCTATACGGAAAGACAAGGTTTACCCTTGTGCCATTCCCCATGTCCTTGCTGGTTTCCAGGCGAGGAATACTGCAGGAGTTCTCTTCGAGGAGAAAACCAAGCTAGTAAAATCCCTTCCCCTGATTCCTCCTACCCCAACAATGCAGAATATTGTTGGGTAAAAATAGAGTCATAGTCACAGGCAGCACATATAAAAGAGACTTATGAAAGCAGTGGTGTACACAGAAAGCAGTAACTGCTTTTCTTTTTTTAGATCTCATGCTTGTTTGTTTAAACCACTAAGAGACATTTGCATGTTACCCTTTTCTGGTCAGACATGAAAAAAATAATGTAGAAATAAATGCAAGAGCAAGTAACACCTCCTGCTAACTTTCAAGTTTAATTTTAACTCATGAAACACTTTAGTGTAGATTTTATGTTTTACTTGATTTTATGTTTTTAAAGAAGCAAAGAGTATGATCAAAAATGACTTCACTAAGAGGTGGAAAGAAACAACAGAACCCCAACTATTATCTCTTCTTATTTTAAACCTCATCCTACACTTGACACAAATTTAGAACTGAATGCGGAATTACTCCTACTCTTCTCCTTCACTTATGACTCTTCCTTACCATGTTTTTTGGTGAAGGAAATTGTAAATGTTCCTTGTGAGGGTCCAGTGCAACAAGAAACATGTACGGTGTGTGCTGCAGGCAGTAGCCCCACAGGTTGCGTGTTGCTGATGTGGTGACTGACAGTTAAGACTAATTGTCAGATTTAAATGAAGCCTGCTGAGAGGTAAAATACCCCCCAGTCAGGACAAAGATCTGTGTTACAGAAACAGTGATGCTAAACAAGCCAGAAGTGAGTGGATTCTAAACCCTAACATTATGGAGGTTTTCAGCCACAGAGTTAAGAGTGGCTGTAGCACAGATGTGCCCATTCAGAGGGCACTGGCCCAGAACTGGTGGTTTTAGGAGGCTTTAAAAAGCAGGCTGAGAGAGATGGCAAAAGACAAGCATAAATGTGAACTTCTGAGTGTTCAATGATTCATCTAGTCCGTCTGCAGATAGAAAAGCCTTTTCTCAGCAGAAAATATATTTTTTATTACTTTACAATGACCAGGAAGAATCATGTGGTGATGCTGTCTTGATGTCTGTGTTAAAAGTCATTGCAGAATCCCAGGGAGCTCTTTTCCAGGGATATGCCAAGGGAAGTGCCTCTTCCATTCGTAAAGACTCTGATTTAGAGGGAAGACCATGAAGAGAGAAAACAGTATCACATGGGAAAATGAATGGCATCCTAGTCTTAGAGAAACAAGGAGAAAAATTTCTTTTCTGACTTCAGCAGGTTACAAGAATAATCAGACACACACAAAAGTCATGTGTTCCGTGCATGGTAAAGATAAGCAATATAATGTGAAGTCTCAAACCAGAGAAGTTTGTTGAAAAGCAATCTAACCCCTGAGAGCTGATGGGTTGACTGTAAGATATAGAAGAATACTGCAAAAGCTTCCAAAGAAGGCAAGGAAGATTTTGATGACAAATTTGGGGAAACTTCAAGGATTGCAACATACAGAAAAATTTCAGACAGTGGCCGCTTTCTGATTTCACACTCAACACTATCTGAAATTGGTGGTTTCTGATGGGTATGGTCTGTGGTAAGTACAACCCAAAGAATTTTGCTCTGACTTGGGCCCTCCCTGTGGTGCTGCCATAGCTATTTTTGTGTGCAATCAGAGGAGGAGTTGGGCAGATGATGACTTGAGGAGAAACACAAAACATTAATATTCCCAGGCAGCTCCAAAACTTAAGTATTTGCTCAGCTGGGTTCCAGGAGATTTTCAAGAAAAATCAACTGTACTGACTTTTATGGAATTCCAATGTGCTTCTTGTTTCAGATGAAACAGTGCTAGTGCGATTATTTAATGTTCATATCATTGAACATTATTATCTTTCACACAATGAAAGACTGTGTGATGCTGATTTTCTTTTACCCTCTCATCATGGATACTCAGACTATCTTTGATACTCCTATCACCTTTTTATTATGGACCAAACCACCATCAAAGGAACCCACACAGGAAACAAAATGAATTTAGATGCTTAAATAACTCACAAAATCTAGCCTGGGAGCAATGGGATGTTTGTACCTGTATTACTCAAAAGGGCACTTCTAAACCAATAATGCAGCAGAGTCATGATGCTACACTCTTTTGCACAGTTTACCCTGCTTTGCAAAAGTAAGAATTTGCATTACCCTTTTCATTTCTGAAAAAGAGTTTGAACTGTCTTCCAATAATTTATTCATGCAGTGTAATTAAGCATGGAATCTGACCCAACTTAGCAGAGGCACGATTTCCAGCTCTGTGGTTTTTCACCTCTGAGACTATTTACTATTTGCTTGCCAGTAATTACCGCAACCATCTCCTGCTTCGAATTCTGGTACAGAAGAGGGTTTCCTATTAGTTTCCTTAAACATAAAGGGAACTTAACTTTAAAACTCAGCTGAATGGAGACCTTCTATGAATCAGGTGATAAAACCATTTGCAAGTTTTTCTTCTTGCTTGTTCACCAGGTTAGGTGTTATTGGTTTCTGTCTAAAATGCTCTGGCCAGCATTTCTTTTCAGTCCCTGAAGTATTTTTTGTTGTTTTTTAATTCACTCTGTGCCTAAAGGGACAGATGCTTGGAAATGTTTACATTTTTCACTTGCTTCTTGGAAATCATGACCCATAGATAAAAAGAATATTTCTGCAGCAATAATTTGGCACTTAAAGAGCTTCTAGTCTTACTGATTGTTTGAATTAATTTTTAAACCCATCACAGATGTTCGTATTTTATTCTGTGACTTCCTTATTACTTAAAATAAGTTGAGAATGATAGTGTTTACTAATGTTATTGCATTGCTATTGTCATGAGATTATAATATACATAATTTAAACAATGATTTATTGAAAAAAAATGAAAATAGAATTTAAAGTCTATCTAGGAATTTAGGGTATTTTGAGTAGTCATCTTTCAATAAATCCAAAATAAGTATTTTAGATATGCCATAGGACATTTCTATCTCTTTGAATACTAATATTGTTCCTGTAACTTCAGTCTCCTCTCCAAAATGGTTTATTTAAATTTTACTAAAGTTAGGCAGAACAATCCAATTGCCTTGAATCCAGCTGGATTAGGACTTTGTGTTTGTTTAATCCAAGGCTCCTTCTTCATGGCTGACTTTGTGTTTCTTTGTATTTGACAATTAAAAGGAAGATGAAAGCTTTTCTTGGGTACAAAATCATGTGCAAAATCAGACCCATAATGTACAACTAAAAGCTGACGATGAATGAAGCACTAAAATCATCCCATGCCCCTTCCTTGTACCACTTCTTGTGTCCAGTTGGAAAAATAGGTATTTTTGCAGGCCAGCGCACTCTTTGTTTTACAGGATATTTTCACTTTCATTCTTTTGCTGCAAAGAATCCATGTCTCTAGAGACAGACTGTTGCTTGCATGCTTTCTAATCCACATTTAAATCAGAACCCATGACATATACCTATGATTAATTTCACACATTGCTTCAGCTCTGAGGTAGAAACACTGTTTTCTCACAGCATTATGTGACAGGTGTCATGTGCTCCTCCTGTCAGAAAACCTTCTGAGAGAGACAGCTCAGCTCTTCCAGAGCTCCAGGACCACAGCCCTACTCCTAGGAATACGACCATGTTCCAAGACCCTCTTAAAAACCCTGATCAAAGAAGCTGCCATTCAAGGGACAGAACCAGCAAGAAGAGATCTTTTTGCTTGTTTGCCATTTCCTAAGCCTGTGGCTACTTCACTTCTATGAGGACTAGCATGGGCCACAGCCACCCAAGGGGGCTGGGGAAGTATTTGCATGGATGCTGAGGGTTAGCCATGAAAACCACCAAAGGAGGAATGTGGGAGGGGTGAAGGTGGCTGGATAGAGTCAAAAGCAGGAGAGCCAAAGGCCTCTGAAGAGACATTCATGTCCTGGGCTGCACTGAGTGTGAGACTCTTTTGGGCTTTTTTTTTTTTTTTGCACATGTGTGTCTTGCATTCCCACACCACAAAGCTGCTGCCTCTGTCCTGATAACTCCAGAGTTCTCTGTGTCAGACACAGCTGAGCATGGACTGTACCTGAGCATAGATTTGGTGGCTCTGCCTTGCCTTTGCACAGGCAAAAAGTACCAGCTCTGCATTTACAGCCATGGGATGGTGTAACTGGAAGGGAAGTCCCCCAGCTGCAGCTGAGCACTGTTTCCACAGAGATTTACTACCAATGACTTCCAATGCCTAACAATCTTCTCCAGAGTTCTCTGCTTCTGGCTTGGTCCTTGATTAATTAAGGGCTTGACACTGTGAAACTAACAATTTTTCCCAACAGCATTATATACAGGAAAGAGGAATTACAGGCTCAGGATTGAAATCACTAAATGCACTATACACAAACTGTTGGACTCATTCCACTGAACTAAATCAGTAATTAATGGTATTTTCACCAAAAAAACTGAGAAAATACAGTAATACCAGTAAGTCAAATGCATTACATTGTGAGACATGGGTTGCAAAAGAACAGGCACCAAAGTTGCCAAGGCCTCCTGTATTTAGATAACTACCTCAGCTCGTCTTTCCACTCAGCTGAGATCTCCCCAGCATTTACCACAGTTGTACCCTGACCTTAGAAACTGAGCGTTATTATCATCATGTCAGAGTTCCCTTCTGACTTAACAGGCGATTGGTTAGAAGATCGTCAAGTCAAGTCACCATTTATTTTTAACAACTGGATTACCAACAAGCATTGGATATGCCCCCATTTCCCTGTTCCCTGATGTGGAGCCCCTGCCCTGGGGCTCTGGTATTTGCTGACTAAGTAGAGAGCTTGTAGCCTGTTTCCAGAACAGGTCCCAGCCACAGCTCAGAGTTGTTACTGGGAACAGAAGAGGCAACACCCTGCACAAGCAGAGTGATAACTGGTGGTTTTAGACAGTTTTTCAGGTAAGTTGCTACAGGCAGAAAGGATATCTGCACTGGCAGAGCCCTTGCCACAAGCAGTTTGTGCTTTCTACAAGATCTTTCCACAAAAGGATAAGATTTTTTTCCAGCACTTGGGCATTTCCCTTTGCTGCTCTGGCGGCTCCTCCTATGTCTTTAGCAGAAACATGACAGCCAGGCCTGCTTCCACCATTGCTATTTGAATACAGCCGCTGGATGAGTCAGGCAGCTCTGGACTGGATCTGAGAGAATACAAGGAACACACAGTTTTCCAGACAGCCGCTAATGGTCAAGCATGGAAGAAACATAGTTTGATTATTGAATTCTGACTACTCTATTGCACAAGCATGTTAGGAACAAAAAAGTTACGCAAAACTCATAGTGGATTTAACTTTTTCTTATTTAACTGTTTTATTGTAAGCATGTGCAATGCCCACCAAAATAATTTTTGTTGAAAAAAAATGAGGCAGTATAGCATAGATTTTAACATCCTTCTGCTTCTTTACAGTAAGACAGATGATCATGATGTTTAAGATTTCCCTTTACTAGTTTAAAACTTTCCACTTTATCTCATAGTCCTTATGCTGAGATACTTCAGGGTTTGATTGTACAGGCAGTGAATAGAGACCTGGATTTTTTGTTGTTGGTTGGCTTTTATATATACCGAATTTAATTATGGAAAATCATAACATTCTTGTTGCTAAACACTCTCTATAGATCCAGTAGTGAAATATCATCAACCATGCAACATAGTCCACCACCAGGTCCAAAGAATTTTCACTGGGGACTCACAAAATTACTGTCCCAATGATGGGCCAACAGTACCCTTGGATGAGCTTAGTAAATTGGGAAGACTAAGTGCAGGGTCTAAGGGACCATAGTAAAAATAGGAGGGATCAAAGAATCGCTTTGTTTGCAATTTGAGTAAATACACCAAGGGCAGAGGAGACACAAAACCTGAACTATGCTCTTAAGACTTGGAGATTGCAAAAGGAATCTGACAGGATAGTGTGTGAGAAAACAGGGATTACCACTGCCTGTGCTGCTGCTGCTTGAATCAAAGGGCTATCTGCATTTTTATTAGCATAGCTGAGCTGCCATGTATCTGCTGGCACAAGTATGCCATGGGAATGTTCTGATATTGATAAAAAGAACAGTGTTCCCGGTTTAGTTTATATAGCTCCAGAAACAGTTAAAGGAAAAAGATGTTGCTCACCCTAAGAATATCCGAGATGTTTATCAGTCTAATTATAATGATTTGAATTTATGCATCATGATACATCTATGTGGGTTTCCTGCAGATTACATTGGAAATGGAGCTTCTCAGAACAAGTCATTGGCAATCATTTTATCAATGTTACACATAAACTGGTTACTGAAGCAGATTTTTGCTGTATCAATAAACATGGATTATTGGAATTTCCCACAGGAATATATTGCCCTGAATTAACAGCCTGGAAAAAAGGAAGCTTCTAACACTGGTATGTTGTATGCTGAGTGGCATTACAATGTGACTGTGAGGTGTTAGTGGCCACTCTAAGGTACCAGGGGTAAAGATGCTTTTTCCTGGATCTAGCCATAAGTGCTTAGGTGATATGCAAATGGAGCCGTAAGGACTCACAAACAGCAAGCAGTAAAACAGATCCTCTGGAGAAAGTCAGTTGAAAACCGTCCAGTTCTTAAACAAAGAGATTTAGAGATTTTTCAAGATTTTCTGAAGTTTTTTCCTAGAACTCCCAAAGAGATGAAGTTGTTAGGGAAGGTGCAAGCTACATAGGATGCACATGAAATATCTCTGGCCGCTAGACCTCACTGCTGGAAGAACTGGAATTGGACGAAATAACCCCAAAACATGCCAGCAAGGCTGTTCTGTGGCCCAAAGCATGAGATTTTCCTCCTCAAGGAGTGCCAGCTCAGCCAGAGAGCTGCTGCCTCAGGCAGGAGAAGTCAACGATGTGACTGTGGTGTCACTGTGGCTGGCAAGGACCTCCACTGCTGGAGATGGGCTCTGCTTTGTTTGGAGAGAGAAGACAAAGCATGATGGAGGAAATAGCTGTAATGCAGAACAAAAAAATGAAATACTGCTGTGGGAAGCTCGGTGTGCAAGCCAGGAAAGCACCCTGATGGGGGATGGAGGGCACAGCTGGGGTAAGGAATATGACATCATATGACACAGCTGGGTTAAGGAATATAAAGATGGCATCCTGTACCACACACAGGGCAGGGCTCTGTGCCTGCTGGTGCGTCATCACCACTCTCATGTTAGGATTAGATGTTAGGAAGAAGTTCTTTACTCAGAGGGCGGTGAGGCACTGGAACAGGCTGCCCAGAGCTGTGGCTACCTCTTCTCTGGAAGTGTTCAAGGGCAGGTTGGATGGGGCCCTGCACAACCTGATCTAGTGGGTGGCATCGTGGCAGGGGGCTGGAATGAGATGATCTTTAAGGTCCCTTCCAACCCAAGTCATTCTGTGATTCTGTGTTCTCACACATGCCATGGTGCATAGCAACTCATCTGCTCGGCCATCTGCTGAGCTGCCTGGTACTCGGATTAGGACTGCGACTCCTCATTACTATGTGCAGCCTTTCAAATCTTACACCCTCTTCACTGCAAACCTTCTTCTCCTGCTTGATCCATTACATCCTCATCAGCTGGGACTGGCTGCCAGGACAGGAGGTGTTTGGCAACCTTCGTATTGTCTCTTACCCTTCAGATCAATACCCTCACCTGGGGAGAAGCATTACATGCACTTGGTTTCACTCTGTGTGCTGCCCAACAAAAAGAGTCATCATTTCAAAGGAGGTGCAGGAATCCCCCAGCCAGCAGCCAGCACCTGCTTTTGCACTCTGTATTTCTAGGTCCCCAGCATACTGCTGGCCATGAGTCATGCAAATCTTATGCCAGGCAAAGCAAAAATGGCTGCACCACGCATAGATTTAATCTCTCAAATAGAAAATGAGATGTTTCAGTGAATTTTCTCTTTTTAAGAAGTTACCAATTTCTCTGCAACTCTGCTTTTATTTCTCACCATAATTCTATCCAGCTGAAATCTTTTTGTGGAAAATTTCGTGAGTGAGATGTTACACAAAATGAACTGAAACTGCATTTGAACATATTCATATCCATTCATTGCCTCCAGTTTCCAATCACAAGCTGGTAAATTCTGCAGCTCCTGTACCACATACCATCTCTCCCAGTGTCACTGGAGCTACCAGGAGCTCTGATAATACTGGCAGATCTTGGGGTTTCCACTGGGATGCAAAATCCTCCTACCTGCTTTTCTCTTCCCACTCCCTTGTTGCTGAGGACCATGGCTCTGTGCTTGATCTGCATTCAGCCAATTCATAGGAAAGATAAAGAAAAAAGCCTCAAGCTCAACCTGACATTCCAGTTCAGTGTTTAAAGGCAATGAGACATCACCAGTAACAAGGTACTGTTGTTACCAGTAAGGAATATGTAGGAAAACAGTTCAGATAATTTAAATGTTCCACATAAATATGGTCATAGTAGGTTAGAATTTGAGACTACATTTTTTAGCTTCTGGTTTCTCTCTAAGCTCCTGTTTTGCTAAAGAACAGGAGGTGCCATTTCTATTTCAAGGATTTATTTCTGATGAGCCTGAGTACTTTCTACATGAAACCTTTTCAGAGAGGATAAAGAGGTATTCCAAGCAGATTTGTGCAAACTCATAAAGGCAAATGAAAGCTTCACATCTAACCCTCCAGTCCGACTGTACAACTGCCCGACTCCAGCAGCGTATTAAAACCAGTGCTTACTCAGCCTTTCTGTTCTTTATGAGTTCATTTGGCTCTGGAAAGGAAAAGTTTAATGTTAGATGGTATAGACTCAGTTGTGCTACAACACCATATTTCGTTGCTGCTGTTGCTCTGCAGGCTCATGTGCCTTCTCTTGTTATCCCAGCAGGAGCCATGAAGATTGTGCGCCGTGAACGGAATCTGGAGTGCTTCTGCACAACCATGTTTCCACTCAAAACAGGTACTCTGACTGCAGCAACCAGAGCTGGAAGTCAAAAGTGACCAGCTGCCCTACAACAAACTGATCTTAAGCTTTATGCCCATTAATAGTATAAGGTCTTACATCAGAGTTCTTTCCTTTCTCGTTATCTTTTATTCATATGCATAGATGACACATAAAATACCTGCTTTCTTTAAAAAGCCCCAATCTCTGAACTAAAATCTACAACAATATGCTCATACAGAGATCCCAGTTCCATTTCCAAATCCAGTAAACCTGAGAAACAAGTAAAACTGAAACCTGTCTGTGGGTGCATGGTGAGTTCTGAGCATATCAGAATTAGAGCCACAACTCTGATGGCTTCACATAGCTGAGGTTGCTAAACTACAGGCAAATCGTTCCTTAGACCTGTCACCAGAGTGCATCTCTATGACTACCCCTCTCCATCACTGTGTTCTGGAAAGGACTGCACGGCTACAGCTTCACACAAGCTCCCCTTCACTCTTCACCTCCCAAACTTTTGTCACCCATTCTTGAATGGCAAGTTTCACTAAAGCATCTCTGACCCCACGACAAGGTAAGTGCTACAGTAAGGGGAGTTCGTAGAGACTGAGAGCAGCAATGCAATTAAGCTTAATCTTCATCCAGCTAACTACAGCTTATCTGAAAGCAGTCCATGTCTCCCAGTTTCTGCCTCGGCACAATTTCATCCAGTTTAACAGTCAAGCTGTTTGGCCCAACAAAGAGCACAGGCAAACATCCCTGCAGCCCATCTGGACTACTCTAATGGGTAAACCGCTTTAATCTACCAACCAGCAAAACAAGCTTACTTAGAAGTTTTAGAAGATCATTTCAAGGACCAGGAAATATAGTAAAATGCAAATAGGTCCCTTAGGAGGACAATGTAACAGAACTGCAGAAGGCATAATTCATCCTTCATTCCACTTAGCAATGCTGCTGTTGCTGGTTAAAATTGGGAAGTTTGCTGAGCATATGCAACACTGCCCTGGAAAGGACAGGCTGTAGGTTGCTCTTCTCCCAGCTGCAGACTTCTGTGGAGAAAATGCCTGTTAAAATCTTATTCACTCCAAAGAGAGATTAATCATAGTAATTGAATTTAACGGTTTGAAATAAATGCAATCTCTGGCAAGGGTAAAGGCTTTGACAGAGTCCAAATGAGGGTTTGAACTCCACAGGGGACAAGAAAACCTCTAACACCCTCTCCTTCAGTGTGAGGCTGAATATTGGTTGAGGTAGAAAACAACCAATTACAGCAGCAAACTTGTGATGGAAGAAAATAAACAACCCAGATGAGTCCTAAACTACTTGTTTGCTTTCTGACACAGAAAGTCAGACACACCCCAAGGCCTAAGACACTAGGGGTTGGCTTGGGACTGAAAATTAGGAAAGTATTTTATTAAACCAGCTATTCACATCCACCATATTAGGAAATGCTCCTAGTCATTCAAGTTCTATCCCTTCATTCAAGGAGGGTTAACGAAGAAAATTTTAAACCGTGTGCAATTTAGGATCAAGACTTGTTGCATCTTTGGCTCTCTTTGTACCTCTAATTTAATCCTCTTCTATAAATTTTATGCTAAATGTGGGATTTTCTGGAATGCTTCAAATCCAAAGGTCTCTTGCATAGGGGGAACTTGTCTGTTTGCAGAAAAGTAACAGGTTTGTGGAACTACAAAAATAACACCAAGAAATCTCTGATGGGATTGCATGCACTGAACTGGTTAAGGTTGTTGCTGTGGGCTTCTTCCCTAATACACAAAAAAATTAGAGGCTTCATATGTCACATTCATGTGTCACATGAATAATTTGTTTATAAGTAAACATATATGTTTAAAGAGAAGATCTTCCAGATTAATTACAAATCTGCTAAATTAACTCATGGCTCAGTGCCATTCCATGTCCCACCTCCTGCCAGGGGAAGGTCTGGCAGCTTCCAGCTGCTCTGCCGTGGGCTCAGAGCTACTGCTGCTCCCGGGAGCAGTGGGGCCAAGGGCAAGGCAACGCCCATTGGGGCATAGTGCTGGGAGGGGTGAGGGCTTTGGTGCTCAAGGAGCACAGCCCTGAGCTTCTAGCATCTGCCATAACATCTTGGGTATAAAGTCAGAGGCCTCCCTCTGCAAGTAAGGAGGCTGCTGGGCTCATTCCTGGGACAAGGGTGCTTCTGCCTCAGCTCGCGTGGGTGGAGGGAGGGCTGGGCTCTACATTTTGCCTAAGTGATTTGCAGTGCCCCCCAATTACTGAATCAGCCCCTGGAGCTTGAACAAGAGCTTGTGGTGCCAAGGTATAGCAGGAGAACACAGAGGCAGCAGAGGAGGATGAAATGACCCTGCTCTTGTGCAGGTCCACAAGCCAGGCTCACAAAGATATTTAGGCAGCTGAAGGTGCAGGCAGGTACCTGGGGCTACTTACAAAGAGCCTCAGCACATTTTTGTATATCTGGTATTTGGGAACCTGCCAGACTACCCCAAAAAGGACAATGGACTCAAATTTCCTGTTTTTTTCCTCAAAGCTTGCTCCCTCTGACAGGGAGGGAGCGTGCCTTTGCAGAGTGAATTTTCAGCAGTCCCTGTGTCCTTTGATGCCTCCAAGTACCTGCTCAGTTCACTGGAGTGTGAGGTGCCACTGTTTTACTGTGTGAATTTGATCTTGCAGAGAACAAAGCCAAAAGACTTAGAACTCCCAAGGTGTCATTTTTTCATGCTCTGGCATGCTCAGAAATTCTGTTGTGATTTCCTTCTAAGTAGTCTAGGGTTAATGAGTCTGAAAAGAATAATAGGAAGAAAATAAATAATTATATAGCCTCTTTTTTTTTTTTTTTCCCAGCATGTCCCAAATGTCACCTTTGACCTGGTTTTCTATTTCTGGCATGGACTAAACTCCCTCTATTTATTTAGCAGCCCACATACCATTACAGTAACATAGCAACAGTACTTACAGTTGTGAATTTGAAAATAAAAAGCAAAGCAAAAAAAAGAATGTATGAACATACCAAAACTCTTGAAGCATTGCAGTCTAGTAACACTTCAATAAATGCTTCTTTTTTTTTCCCCCCTTAAATAACAGAATTATTAAGCTTCCAGTCTGCAAACTCAAAAGAGAGGGATGCACAAAGGAACCAAAGCAGAGTCACCACGAAGCCTGCTTTTCCTATGCCAATCTGATTGTCGCCTAACCTTTTTGTTTGTCTGTCTTAATGATGTTTCAGCTTGACTATTTATCAGGCTCAGAGCAGATGAAAGCAGGAGTTTATGGAGGATTCTGAAATAATGATGGGGTTTAGCTGGTGGTTTTCCACCACTTTTCAAAAACAGTTCACCACTTTAAAAAACATTATTTTATAATCCATAGCTCAAGGCTGATGTGACAGTTGTCTGTCCAAAAGGAATATTTGAAAAAGTGTAAAGTGTAACAGTAACAGGAATAATGGGAGTAACAGTCCCATTTTCAGTTGACAGTCCAAATCTCACTGCTTTACTGGGAAAAGTGGAGAAAACCGGTGAAGACCTGTAAAAGCAACTCTGGAGTCAGGGAAGGACCCAGTGAAAACATGTTGCAAACCTTTTTTCAGTGGGAGTAAAGCACTTGAAAATCTCAAAAAACCGAATTCCCTGAGCTACTTGAGTGCTTCTTATTTTTAAACCTAAGGCTTCAGTGAGAATGCAATTATTTTCTTAGAATGGGTTCAAAATGTTGAACTTATAAAAAATAAAACTTCTTAAGCTTGCAAAGCTTCCACTCTAAATATTAGTAAACAATCCAGATGATGTAGCTGGAACAGCAGTGAACACTTGGTGAAGGAGTGTATCGCTTCTCCTGAAACTGTTTCTTCACTGCTACTGTACACTCAGCTGGCATCTCTTCAGATGTTTCTTCTCCTCCCATAGTGATCTGATCAGCTTACAGTGGCCTCTGAATGCCGCAGGCTTCTCTGTGGAACCGGCAACAGCTCCTGGAAGTGCAGCTCTACAGCAAGCACACAAAGCCAGCTTTCCCAGTGCTTAAAAACCCAGGACTTTGGTAAGGTTTGTGGCTTTACTGCTCAGTTTGTAAAGTCTGCAAGTAGAACACAGTTCATGCTCGTTCTGAACTATTGGCTTCTCCTTGGCACGACCAGTTTGTGTCAGGTTGAAAAAATGGCTTCACAACTGTAGAAACCTTGAACTTCCACAAACAGTTTGCAAATCTGGTATGTAAAAATAGATTGTTCGCTATGTGCTCTGCTGACATTACAACAGTTGCAAAGTTAGAAAGGGTCCTCTTATGGCCATTATTCTGTCCAACAGAAATATGAATACATAACCCACAGTCTCAAGACTTGGGAGTCACAGGATGGATGGATATTTTTCACTAACAGGCCTTACAGAAAGTATGGTCTTTTAGAAAAAGCATTGTCAAAAATGAGCCAAAAACTTTCATATGACATTCTAAGTTCAGTTTAAATTAACACTCTAATTTAAGTAATTTCAAAATCATACTAATAACAACATTTTACTGCCTTTTTGTAAAATGCTCTATGAAAAGGGATCCTGGATAACTGAAATGTGCTGTTCAGGGCTTTTGTGGAAAGCTACAATGCAGTTTTGTCTGCAGGGGTCAGGTGGGGTTTTTGGCATCAGGAGGGAAGGGAATAACAAAATCTCTAAGAACAGTTGTCTCATTCTAACAATTACAAAGCTATGAATGAAGTAGCCTCAGAAAGTGAGTATTTTTCTGGCACAAAGACTAGGCACCAGTTTTGGTTGATTTTGAACAAATACTAAGCTGCAGCAGATTTAAAAACTGAGTTTTGCATGGCTATGTGTTTGTTAGCTTGTTTGTTTGTTTATTTTCCTGATGCAGCACAAACTGAAACAATTCAAGGACCTTATTGTACAGAAGAAAAAAATCTAGAAGTTAAAGTATTGCATTTTATTTAACAACTAAACGAGAGAGAAGAAAATGTATTTCATCTGGCTGGAAGTAATGTTTTGACATGAAAATTTTATTTCAAAGCCGGCATTTTTTTCTTGTCTTATCACATTACTAATTCATTTCCAAATCAAATAAAAAGGACAAAAAACCAAATAAAGTTACTGTTTTTCTAACAGGTAACATTTTAGGAATAAACTTGTCCCTTTCCCTAAAAACCTATCAAATTTCATAACAAATATTCATAGCACTTTAATGCATCATTAGTAGAAGTAATGTGTTTATCCATATTTCCGTTGATTTCATGCTACAACAGAGATTTCACCAAAGTATGACTTGTAATGCATTTTCCTCTGAACCATGTTTGACTGCATCACTTGCTTAATTACCACTTGAGTTAACATTTCCTTCTCTATTTCAAACTAGCATTTTTTACGGCTCTATTTTTGAATGCAAAGACCTGATAACTTGTGGGTTTCTGTTTTGAATAGAAACCAATAGCTGGACATTCTTGTGCACTGAAAACATGTAGTCAAAGATTAAGCTGGGGCTTCAGGACTATTATGGCTCCACCCAAATAAATAGTTCAAGGGAAATTATTCTGATACACAGGTTGCCAAGAACAGCAGTGTTTTTTAGAAATTCTTTCTTAGAAGTCAACCTATCTCTTCAAACATTGCATTTAAACTATCAAAACATCACTAAAATGGAAGAAAACAGTCTAGAATAAACATCACATTTAACCTACCAAAACGAGGTCTGATTTGCACATAGCTAATTACAAATGTTTATTTCCAGTGATGGAAACTCCTCCCTTGAGTTCAATTGTATCAATTTGTACATGAATTCACAGAGAAGGGAACATGTAGACTGCCACACAGGAACTTCTGTTTGAAAGCCTTAATTTTCTCAAAATTCAATTATTTTTTTAATATAAAAACAGATAGATAGGACATACACTGGATTTTAAAGTGAAGCAACAACAGAAAAAAATATAGCGACAAAACTTACAACTGGAATGAGCTAAAAGGCTCTGACAACTTTCTGCACCCCATGTGACTCCTACTTCCACCCAGCCTATGAACCACAGTTACAAAACCTGTGTAAATTGGTTAAATAAGCTCAGGGAACTCGGGATATTTATCCCAGGAAAGTATAAAAGGTGGTCAGAATTCTCTGTTCAAAAGGGACAGGACTCAAGAGGTGAAGCCTTCTAAGAAGCATTTGGAAATAAAAAGACTTAAGGGTAAAAATTAAATTCGGGTTTCTTCTGGATAACATTTTTGAGAAACTTCCCCAAACCCCAAACCAGCAGAAGTACTTGACTTCACAAAGCACTTGGGTATTTCTTGCAGGGGAGGGTGGCAGTGTCCTCTGGTGACAGCCCAACGCTGGATCAGAGAACAGATGCTATCTATCCCACGCACCCTTCACAGTGCTCTGTGACTCTTGTTCCTATTACTTGAGCAAAGTCTTCCATAATTCGACTTTACTTTTTCTACTTAGTAACTTCCTGTTTGTTCTCCTGATAAATACAAGAACTTCAGCTAAAAATGGAGAAGTCGCCTAGATTCTCTTATCTTCTAAACCCCCAGCCTTGATGTGCTGTGGTTGGGTTCTGGCAGATCCTCCAACAGTCAGAGATGCTGGGCTGGACTCTGCTGTACCCTTCTGGCAGCTCTTACTGCCCCACACACAGACACAGCAGCAAAGAACACTGCTCCACCAACTTTTGCCATAGGATACATTTATTTACACCTCTGTTTGTCTTCACAGACCAGACACTCCACGAAGATGTGTGGTAGGAAGTGCAAAGCTGCGTTTTCCAATATGGGTCCATTTGGGGCTCTTGTTCTAGAGATGCTGACAAGGAATTTTGATTTTCAACAATGTCTGAAGAAATCAGTCACTCAAGTAAAGTGGGAAACTTGCCCTTTTTTGAGCAAGTGGTCTTCCCCCATCAATTTGTATAGTACTGAAGATTAAAAATAGCTCTTCAGCTGGGGTACAGCTGCATAGTGTTGATTTAAATAGAGCTGCAGTGACTCACTGCAAGCAAGCATCTGTATATGGCCCTTCACTACTGCAAACCATGTAACTTAACACTAACAGCAAGTAAACACTAGCAGGGCATTCAGAGGAGCTACCGCTGCTGTTCCACACTTGTGTGACAAACAGTGGGACAGGGATTTGAGGAGATGTTGCAATTAGCTGTGTGTTAAAAATCCCATCTCCTTCTTTTTATCAGCACATGAGCAATGTGTCTTGTCAATAGCACTGGTCTCTTATTTAATTAGACATTCTCTGGGCCATCTTCTAGATTGTTTTTCCTTTCATCGTGACTTTTTGCACTGGCTGTGTTAAGCCTGTTTTTTCAAGGCCGCAAAACCATTCCTTCCTTCCACCTCCCCCAATAAATAAACAACAAATAATAGCAGTCAGAGATCAGATATATTTCCACATGAAAACTATCAAGGAGCCAGCTATTCAATGCTGACATTACAGAATTGGGATGGATGTACTCAGCACCAATATAAGGAACTGTAAACCCATCAAATTTAAAGCAGATTCCCCCATTACATCTCATTTCCTACAGAGGCTGGTGTTCACTGATCCACTAACATTAACAGCAAAAACCTTCAGTGAGTTTTTCCTCCTGTGGGGCTGAATGTCAAGTTATGGCTGATACTTTCATATATTTGGTTTAGAGCAGGATGGACTTTACCTCCATTGCCACCACTTCTTAGTTTTTGTTGTAGCTTCTTCCTCTCTGTCTCCTGCCCCATACCCAGCTTCCCCCCAGCTTTGGCTGTTCCCTGGCATCCCTCAGGCCCACGCAGACTTCGTTGGTGAGAAAAGCTGCAACCAAGTGGGGAAATGAAAGCAGCACAGCTTTCAGATCACACTTAGAGGACAAAGAACTGCAACGCACACCAAATACTCTCCTGGGAGACTCCTTGCACAACTGCCTCTATAGATAGGCTGACATGGTGGTTTCATGGCTCAAGTATCGGATTGAGAGAAAAGCATTGTCCATGCCATCAAATCACTATTAAAGTATTTTCCTGCTGTAGCAAAGCTCCCTGTGCTTTCTAATGAATTCTTTGTGTTTAGCATTAAGCTCTCTGTTTTTACAGAAAGTTACACTTGGGTAATTAATCTCATGTTCGTTTCCTGCACATGCATGAGAGCAGCCTTTGTTAGGGAATGATAAGACACTTCTAAGAATAGTGGTACTAAGAGCATCGGCTTTGTAAGACATTACAGGAAAAATATAGACTCTTAACACCTGCTTTTCACTTTCAAAATTTTGAAAATAATGTTCTGCTTACCTAGAGGAAAATTCTGACTTGTTTGTGCATAGAAAACCTAACTGCTTTCATCGGAGAACAAATATAAATGAAGGCATACTTTGGTCTTTAGTCTTTAATCTTGGAAAGATTAATTTGTTTAATTTTATAAACATTGCAAATATTTCCAGTGGCTTCAGCGGGACTATTGCAGTTCCCAATCTCACAACCTGAATTCATTGCTTTGTCTGACTGTTTAACCACATATTCCATTGAAATTAAATAGATTTTTTTAGTGAGAGATGTAATAGAAGAAGGATTAAGAATTTATCTGTGTGTAAAACACTGGACCCTCCAGTCAGATTTTACAAAGGCCAGATGCTGAACTCAGGAAAATGTAAACTGGGATACAACCCCATGAGAGCAAATGAGGCTGGGCAGTGTCTGAGAGGTCCCATGAGCAGCAGGCCAAGCTGGGACTTGAAGCTCCCTGAAAGCTCGGCTCAGACCATGGGCTTTTCCACCTGAACACAAAGGGTGGTGTTGAACTCGGGGATTTATGTAAGTTGTCAGTTCAGAACCAGAGCCAACACCATTCTCCTGTAAACGGTTGACACTTGACACCTACTGAAGGCAGTTTGAACAGTCATTGTTTTAAAACTCTGTTGTTTTTAAGCAATCACTGTGGTTCAGCCCGAGTTATCTGCTACCCCGGTGCAAGATGCATGAGCTGCCATGTTGGTGAAATTCTACGAAAAATAGGGGGAAAGTAGTTTACAACAGGTGAGAGACAATTTCCATTTAATTTGTAGCATCCATTGTGTAACCAGTCATATAAGAAAGGACATTAAGCTTTGGTGTACTTGCACCAGATTTCTTTCTGCTTTATTATGGGCAAAGGACTACCTTATCCTCCTAACCAGTAAACAAAGCTTAATCTGCAGAGATCTGGCTAATCTAGTGGTTGATGTTTGCAGAATAATGTAGACCAAATTTCCCCTGGTTTTGTAGAGCAAAATCTGAGCAGAGCGCACTGCAAGTAGCCTTGTGAGCTGATCAGAGCCCCTGTTGTGACTACTATGTTTCCTGTATAATGGGGGCTTTCAAATCCCAGCTTTATCACATTCTGTTTTCTCTACTTTGCCCTTTTTTGAATATTGAGTCATCAAAAATAGTTTCACTGACAGAGTTACTAATGATACCAGGTGAATCAGCGGCTCTTACACTGTGCCTGCCATACAATGCTATTAGTACACTCGTTACAAAATATAGCAAAAATGAGATGCCCATAATTTATTTGCAGCTTCCACGGGAAACATCATAGTTCGAATTATTTTCGAATTGGAAAATGCTACTGAACTAGGCAAATATTCAGCCATCGCAATGCAATACTGAGGTCTACAAGAAGAAACTCTGTCTTAGAATAAGTTAAAAATACTTCCAACATCAGTAAATTATCCTTTCTGCTAGTTTTTAGCCAAAGAAAAATATGCTACCAAATGATATCCACCATATTCGTCCACAAGACAGTTATGCCTCATATTACTGAGAAAAGCTAACATCAGCACTCCAGAGAAAATGCTGATAAACAGAAGCGAAGACGACAAATGATGTAAGCTGTGCATACGGCTTGGAGTGCCAAAGGCATGGCCAGTGGGATCCTTCGAGTACAGTGCAGAGCTCTAGAGGAAGTCAGGTTAGGGCATGACTCAACGGGTATTACCGATTCCAAAAGTGTCACAGCAGAACATAACAACATACCTAATGAAGAGCCATCACAAATGAGTATGTAAAATGGCCCATGAGGGGCTTACATTTTTAACGCTGCCCCAAGCAAATTTTTAAGGGTCATTTACTCCTACCCAGAGTGGTTTCCTCGCACCCCTGCAATGAGACCGTTTTCTACGTTTGCAACACAATTTTTTTTTTTTTTTTTAGTTTAGACTAACAGCCTAGCAGATAGAGAATGAAACAAGGGGGCCCATAGCGCAGTTGCAGATATCATGCAGGGCTCGCTTCTTCTCCCCAGCTCCCTTCACCTTTCAGCTATCAGGAACCTTACAGCACAGCATCTTCCAGCACCTCTTTATCACAGACCAAAAAGCTTTCTGAAGCTTTCTGCTAACAACTGCATCTGGCATTGGTAAATAAAACTATTGTATATGTTGGCTTTAGCAAATGTCACAGAAATTACAGAGCATCTTAACAAAGACAAGCCTCAGAATTTAAATTATTAGAATTTTGGCTGTTTGGGTTTTTTCCCCTCTATTTTTAGGATGTTCTTGTCCGTCCCTGGAAAAGTGACATCTGCAATTCTATTGCAAAAATTCTGTTAGTTACGGCAACGTTAACTGAAACCGAAATGTGGTTTTTAACCTAAAATAGGTTGCATAACAGCTGAAGTACTATAATCTTACGAGTCAGGAAAGGTTAACTCCAGAGGGCACAAGAATGTCGGTGGAAACTAAAATACTCCATAAGCGCATGGACTTGGAAGTCTTTTTGTTTTTGTCCAGGGTTAAGCCGAAACGGGAGAGAGATTTCAAAGGAAGAGCCAGACAGCGACCACAAGCCGAAATCCCTTTAGCGAAAAAAAAAAAATCAGAAAAGCCTCTGCACTTACGTATCTCTTGAGTTTCTTCTCGGGGGGTGATTTGATGAGCCATCCAGTGCAAACCACGTCCCCCGAACTCATCTTCCCCCCGGGCACGGAGCAGCGATGCTGGGACGCGTGTGCCTGGATGTCCGTGTATGCGTGTCGTGTTCGTCCGTGTGTGGGCCGGTGTGTGCGGGCGTGTGTCCGCCCGTGCGGGTGCGCGTCTTTGTGTATTGTTCCCAGCCAGTTCGCACCCGCAGCAATCAGCTTCCTTCAGCTGCGTTCTGCTGCGGCTCCAGCCCGCGGAAGAAGTCATGACATTGATCACTGACATGGCCAGCCCTCCCTCCGCCGCCAGCACAATGCAACACACCGAGCACGTGATGGGCGGCCTGGGCTCGCCGCCGACGGCTGCGACACCCGCGGCAGCGGCAGCGGCACCCGCGCCCGGCCGCACATCGCCCCGGACAGCCCGTCCCTGCACCTCTGGAATGCCGGCAATCCCTGCCCGGAGCCCCGCGGATGCTGGCAGCCTCTGCCTGGCAGAGCGAGGTGGGCGAGCCCCGCGGCTTAGCCGTGGGAGCGCCGGAGGCAGCGGTGGCAGCGGAGGTCCTCGTAAAGTACCGTGGGGACGAGAAGGGCTCTGGCCTGAGCGGGAGGCAAAACCAGCGCTAGTGGGGTCAGTCCCCACTGAAACCTCCACTACAGCTTCCAACATCAAATAAACTTCGTTATTGGTTTTCCAGTAGCATTTAGCCGCCTGTATGAATTTAATAGGAATTAACTTGTTTTTTCTGCTCACATCATCACAGATTTTTTAGAAACATACTTTTTCAGAAAGTGACTTCAAGGAGGCTGCCGCTCCACTGTCACAACTAAAAAATATGCCCACACAGTGCATAGTATTGCTGATATCTTTCAGTTTGTGCCTCTTTCCAGCGTGGGAAACTCCTTCCTTTGCAAGGACAGGGCAATCTGTGTTCATTTTTCAGAAGACTTTTAAAACTCTGACTTATTTAAAGTGGTTCTTTACTGATTTCACGAGTCTGTTATTCCTCTGAAATAACCTCACGTGCCCCTGGTCAGGCACAGCACTCGCAGTGCAGCCTGACTTTGCAAGGTGTGATCAGCGCCAGCAGGCCCATGGGAGAGTTTAATGCTTTCACAGAATTTTCCAGGTCTCTGCTGGTGCTCTTTGGCAGGGTAGAGATATAGCTTGCAGTATCACTTCTGGAATCTCACAAACTAGAGATGTGTTTTTCAAGTTTTTAAGCAAAAATGTGATTGCAATATGTATTTATTATATTGAATACAATATGTACTATAAATGGCATAACCGTATAAATATAGGCCCTGTATAAATTCACATAAAAATAAATCTCATACAACCTCATAGATTCCTGTTGCTAGTGCTTTACATTTTCACTGGTCTCAAAAGAATCCTATGATAAATGAAAACTGTCATGAATAAACTATAAACATATTTCAAATGTGCTCTGACTTTTCTAGATATGTTTTTGTTTGAGAATGGCTTTCATGCAGTCTTGCAGTATTATTTAATTCCCAACCTTCTATTTTACTACCACCTTCACTCAGCTCCATTTATCCACAGTGATGTTTTAACAGTCACATGTTTAATAGCAGGTTTGTGAACAAGGTTTTGCAACACTTCTTCTTGGAGAGATATATCCAGCCATGGAACTTATTTAGGGAAGGAAAGTCACACTTTCCTTCCATATGTGACTTGCCTGTGTCACCCGGACAGATACAGTAGCCTTAAAGTAAAGGCTTTAAAAAGTCCAAATGTCAAAATAAAATTAGTTTGGATACACTTCATGTGTTATCCCTGCACTGTCCTAACAACATCCATTTTTTACTGGATCATGCTTCAGACAGATAGCTTCCCTTGTGCAGCTGCATAACCACTTGCAGAAAGGCAGCAGAGGGAATGGAGAGGGGACAGGACAGGAGAAAAAGGAGCCTGGGCTACCAAATGAATTTAAGCATTGAATAGCAGACCACAGCCTTAAGGAGAGCTCTTGCTCTGTCTTTGCTATGGTCAGTGATAACACTGCTTTAATCACCAGCAGTCCCTATGCTTGTCCCTGCACTTCTGCCATCTCCTCCACTGTGCAGACATGGTGTATTTGTGTGTCTGCATGAGGAACTGAATCACAAACCTGACTGTTTGGAAAAGAATGAGTCAAAAAAAAGAGACATTATTTTCCAGCTGTATCAGGACTAGTTTCCTGATCTGATAAATGCTGTGGTCTGCAATAGCACGTACCTTATCAAGAGAGGGGGTGATGCAGGGGCAACAAGAAGAAATCAGCGGTTGCTTGAACTGGCATTTCTGCCCAAAACACACTTGCTGAGTGGTAGCCATGGTGACAGAGAGGGGTGCAGTGATTTTGTTCCCTGCTAGATGTGTCACTCCTCTGTCAGACAGCTCCTGTCCTCTGGAACTGCTGCAATGGCTCAGCTGCCTGTGAAGCACCTGCCCAGCCACTTGCACTCAGCACATTCAGAATAAATAAAATCTGTGCCAGCTTACTTATGGTGCCAGTAGCCTGAGAAGAAATACAGGAAGCCATAACTAAGCAGAGCATGTGGGGGTTAACGTGTTTGCTATGAAAGCTGCTGTGCCTTCTTGGTATTTGTGCTCCAAACATTAAAAGAGAAAATAAAGTTATTTTCTTACACTGACAACTTTCATTGTGTTCATAATGTATCACTAACACACGTTTGACAATAACAGGATTAACAATTCATGGAATCTCATCCTGATGGAAGAAGTGGGATTTCACTTTTGTCCTGATCCATGCACAAAATTTTCAGCCACATTTAAATCATAAAATTATTTTCTTAAATCCATCATCATGATGGTGAATGACAACAACTTCGTTTTAAAAATCTTACATTTTTTCAACAAAATTAGTTGAAGACAAATGTAGAAGGTGAACTGATGTTGGAAACAGAATGGAAAGTTCTCAGTCCTCTCTTCTACTGCTGAACAGGTTTTCCCCTTCCTAAGTACATTATCCCAGAGGCACTACCACTGTCACGGATCAGCTTGGCCTTGGCCAGTGGCATATCCATCTTGGAGCCAGCTGGTCTTGGCTCTGTTAGACATGGAGGAAGCATCTGTCAGCTTCTCACAGATGCCACCCCTGCAGCCCCGCTGCTGTCAAAACCTTGCCGCACAAACCAACACCGCCCTCACCAGACTAACCTCATATGTGCCACTAGCAAAGATCAGAGCAACCATGATCAGTTTGACCCTGGATGTGTGTGCAATTCATATCAGCCAGAACCCTAGGAGAATTCTCTGCTTGTCATAGAAATACTGGTGTACTCCTTTCATTTCCTAACTTAAGCTACTTGTGTTTCAGAGGAAAACAACACTTGACTACTAATAAAGCAGGAGAGAACAAAATGGCTACTTGCATTGATGGGAAATTCCTCCATGACTTGACAGACCATTCATAGAAGTTAAATCTGCTGTTTAAGTTTATCCATTTCCATGTTGCACAGCAACTGGTGGTATTGTTATTAATATTGAGAGTAGTGAAAGTTCTTATTTCCTTGTGCACAAATGGATAATTAGGATGGAGAGGATGGAAAAAATCAGAGAGATTTATTTAATTCACAAATTTATAGGTATAAAAGGAGAAAGAGATGACACAGTCATCCTAACTGACATTTCCACAAGCAGATAGTTTTCTGAGAATCTAGCCTCACATTTAATTTACACCACCACACAGGCATTATGAAGGTTGAGGTGCATGCAAGAGACAGCCATAGACCTGGGAGAACAGCTTTTTTCTCCCATCTAGCAACTGATCCCTGTTTACATATGGAACTCGCACCACACTTACTCAGCAGAATGCTAACATGCCTCTGCAGCATTCTCTCAGTAAGCAGAAAAGCCCATTTCTACAAAAAGACATGATACAGTATATATGTTTCAGCTGTTCCTGACAGTTACCACTCTGCTCTCCCCTGCAGACAAGTATTTCACTCTCTCTCCACTCACAAGGACAAATTTAGCAAAGTCATGGGATAATTCAGCCCTTGCTCTTCCTTTCAACAGCCTGTCCTCACCACACAAATCAGGTCTAATGGAGGAAAGCACTCAGATCCTCAGAGAGACATGATTTGTTGCTGCTGTTTAAACAACTAACTACCAGAACTGGAGCCTGATCACAGGCCAGGGTGATGCTGATCCATCTGCACTGTGCTGTTTGATTGATGAATACATTCTGCCTGGTTCGTGCTCTCTCACCCCCAGGATCTTGGTGGCAGTGACACCCCATGGGCAGACACCTGATTTCAGAGTAGGAACCATTGTGAAAATAAAAAAAGAAAAGAGATGAACGTTGCTGTGGTTTTGCTCCAGGAAGCGTTGAACTATGTAAGCTGCATGTGAGTACGGCCTTTATTGTTGTGGACAGGGCAGAATCTAATTTTACCAAAAGCTCTCATGACACATAGGGAGAACTCTGTCAATCCCTTTCAGAAAACAGACCAACGCCCTCTGGCACTAATCTCCTCAGCAAAACAGCAGCAGATATCTAGCATCTCATAGGAAAGTCTCCTGTTTAGGAAAGTAACTGGTGGAAGACTGGAGTTGTGCTGAATAGTGCATTTATTTGAAAATGTAAAACTGTATTTTTCTGAAGTGGGAGTGGCAACAAACTGATCACTTTGGTTCAAACCTCTGCCTTGGCTCTTTTGCCAGACGAAAGATTTCACTCTTCTCTGTCATCTACAAAAGGATGCACTAAAAATTGTGTATTTACTAATTTTCAGCTTCTGTTTGCAGACTAGTGAACAATTTTATGATGTCTACACAGGTGATGAAGTAAGTCATGGCAGTTCCTTTCTAAATGTGAATCAGTAGCAAACATTTTATGAGGATTTCCTCATGGGTTAATGATATTACTGGCCCCTTAAGGTCAGGAAATAGTCCTTGCAGTTGAGGGAGGAGATACAAAGGCTTTTTTTAAAGATCCAAAATTTATATCATAATTGTCCTAATTACTTTTATGACTTAAGAAAAATCTACTTCATTTTTCATACACAACAGTGATCAGTACTCAGCTCACACATGAGGTCTACTTTATATGGCAATTTGAAGGAGTTTACCTTCTTTACTTTATTAAAGGAATCTAAAATAATCTATTTGACATCAAGATTATGTTATGCCTCTTCCAGGTCAGAAGTAACAAATCATTATTTCAATTTTAATACCCTGAAAGTGAGGATTTGCTGAAACCAATTTACTCTAGACTATCTGGAGCAGCCTGAAGTTTGGATGTGAAGCTTAAAAAAGGGTCTCAGGTAGGCCTGAAGAAACAGATGGAAAAAGAAGTCTGTAGTTTTATGTTTAGATAAAAAAATATCTATCTAGCTATTTTCAGGCTCATAAATGTGGAAGACTTACCATGAAGTGCAGGATGGGTCTCATCTTCCCCCAAATAGTCCTGCTGAGACCAGAGAACACTCTGGAGTGATGAGAAAATGAACCCAGGAAAATTAATGGAAGACACTGCCTGCCTCTGTTCTCTAGATTGCCCCAAAACGCCTAAGAATAAATAGGAATCCCATTTGTTACTTGGGAGAAATTCTCATGCTGATGGCAGAAGCTTCCCCCTCTAGACGATTAACTATGTTTAATTATTATTGAATAGAGCAAAATACAGCAAATAGAGCATAAAGCAATACACCAAAATGCAGCAAAAAGACCAGATTTCTGAACTCTGTGTGTAAAAGGTTGCTCTGTGTGAAGAATGTAAATGCAGGAAAGGAGGGATTGTTTTGATGGCAGCTGTGTGTTTGAGGCTGTTACAAAAAAGGAAGAATCAGTACAGGATGAGGAAGAAAGAAGGCCCAGGGAGTCAGGGAAGCAAAATAACAGAAAAAAAACACAAAAAAAGGACAGCAAGGGGAAAAGCAGACACACACCCTATGTGGACTAGGATAAACTACTTTTGTCTAACAGACCCCCCAGCAGAAAAGGATAGTACTCTGGAAAATATAATACCTTCAGTCTAGTTTTTCACACTGTGGAGATGTTTACAAGTAAAAATATATATAAATGACAAGACTACAAGTGTTTTCACAGCAGGGTAAAGCCTGTGGTAACTGAAGTGATGGCTTTTGGCTTATGGAATGAATCTGCCATATTTGCAAGGCTAAGGCAGGCAGTACTTCGCAGCGTCCTTTCGTGCATTTCCTGTATTTAAAGGAAATCCTGGTGCATGCTAAAACCTTTAAACAAGAACTGTTGTGTTTACAAATAATCTGTGATCAGTGTGAAATCCAACCCACAGGCTTTTAGTTAAGAGAGAGATAATTTGTTTTGGGCAAAGAAGTAAGAGAATTCTTTGTGAAGAAAGAATCTCAACCATCATTTAAGAGAGTTAAAGGCTGTACTACACCAGCCTGCTCACTGGATTCTCACAGATATTCCACATTTTATAATACTTGTTGTTAAGAACAACTTGTTTATAGGTTTTCAATATTGCAAAACGATTTTTGCAGGTGAGAAAAAGACATCATTTCAGGGAGTAGCAAATTATGCTTCAGCTTTATTTCAGTTCAAGGAAACTTTTGAAAGCTTTTGCTTTGATCTAAAATCTCTTCTAAAGTGTTGTTTCGGTCAGGGACTGTCTTCTTGAGACAATGCTCAGATCTTGGCAAAGTAGTAGCTTATTACAGCAGGAAATATTTTATGACCTCCAGAGGAATCACCAATCATTGTTAAATCTGGATGACATCATTGTTTATAGGTGGGCAAAAGCTGGCACTCAGGACAGAATACACAGTTGTAAAACTGTGTTTATTAAAGCCTGGTTGTGGTAGCTTAAACTGATACAAATTAGTGTGGCTGCAATCCTACCCTTCATCTTGCCGTAGATCTGTTTTGCTGCTGTATTGGCCCTGGCCCTTGTGTACATGGGCAGTTGAGTTGTTTCGCTTTGCTGATCACTCTCCTTATTAGGATCAATTTTATTTTTTAGAATCTTGAACTAACCTATTGCCCACCTGCAGAAACACCAGTAACAGTGCAAGGGGTCAGGAACACAAACTGTGAGAGTTCTGGCTAACCCAGTGTGAAAATAAACACACAGCCATAAAGAAAAAAAAAAAGAAAAAGAAAAAAACCCGGCATGGTTGGGAAATATATGGATATTAGAAAACTTTCCAGTACCACAACAAAGCTCTGGCTACTAAAGCCTGGATTAAAAATGCAATATTGCGATAAAGTTGTAAAAACAAAGAGTATTTGTACAGCTATCAACTCTTTGAACCAGATACAAAGGACACATTAGCTATTTTGTTACAGTTCCCAATGCTGAATGTGATCTTGCATTTGCAAACCCTCTTGGCAATGCCAGAGACTCTCTGTTGGGTGAGATGAAAACTTGATACAGAAAATTGATGTATTGATATGAAGACTGCACCAGAAAAAAACACCAACAAATGAGGAAAAATACCAAGAAAAAAAAAAAAAGGCAAAAAACCCCCAACCCTCACAAAACCCCCAAGCAACAACAACAAAACAACAAAAGCAAACCCTTTTCTACAAGAATACTCAATGTCAAGTCTATTAGGGCACACTGTTACCTGTTTCTGATGCAGAATCAGGAAGCATTTGTTTGTAACCATGAACTGGGCTCCTCTCATCTGCTCGGATGCTGCAAAGCCGTGCAGCCATGGACATCCTTGGAAATGCCATCTTCAGCGAAACCTAGCTTGCAAATGAGTGGCACATAAACCAAGAGCACACTTTCGAAGTACGTTTTTTATTGTAAGCTCTAGAGGAGGAGTCCTAGGCTTCTTTCTAATCCTATGAACAAGAAAATAATCTGGAACCCTGAAATCCGTAAACTTGGAAGGGAACCTGTGAAATAAGGAACTGAATGAAACAGGGCTGCACAGGTAAGTGCAAGAATGCACAGAACTGTGGGACTGGACATAGCCAAGGCTACTTGTAGAGAAATAACCTGTTACCAGCAGCAATATTAAAATAGCAACAGTAGATACAAGCATTTTAAGCAAGATAGTAACGCTGCTGCAGTGAGGGTAACGTGGTTACTGTGGTTGATCACACTTGGAAGCTTGTGTAGGCAGGGAGAAAAAGGTGGCAACTATTCAAGTCAACATGCAAAAAACCCAGAGATAGCTGTATTACTTCCATTTCTGCTGGTTTCTGAATTATAAAGCTGTTTATTGCTTACAGTTAACATGTATTGCACAGCTGTGGTTTAAGCTCATTGCTGGTATGATTAAGATAGAAATGAACAGTGTCCTGGATTTCTCATTTTTGAAATGACCGGTGTCCTGGATTTTGGACTCTGGCATTCAATGGAGAGCCTCCTGAATGTGCACGTGGGAGTGAACAGATCCCAGAGCAACAGGATACTACCTTCCCAAGGCCCTTCTTAACAAAACCCTTTTGCGATTCTAAGGGAAAGTGCTATATGTACGTGATACAGTTGCAGAGTTAATTAAACAACAGCAAGTAAAAGATGGTTTACAAAGTAATTTTTATTATTTTTTTCCTATTCTTGATAAAATTAGTTTCAAGACTGAGCAGCATTCACATCAAATAGTCCTCAGGCTGCCGCATCCCGTTGTCAGGATTCCTGCAGTCGAGTACAAGGTCAGTGTTGCCACCTGGTGGCACCTGACAGCGGCACTGCCACTCGGAGATCGGATTTTCAAGTCAGCCAAGACACACATCACAACTGATATCTAAGACACATTTTATTATTTAAGCTGTTGTTTTCTAAAAAATCCAGGTTTTACTACTCACAGTAGACTACCACCCCCACACTGCATTCTTATGGTTCCATTTCACCAACACTGAGTTACTTGGTTGGTGTGACAGCTGGGAGGCAAACCCCACCTGCTTACTAAGGGGCTCAGAAGGTCTTTGCAGGTTCCTCTTTTTTCAGCAGGTGCCTACATCATCCTCTCACTTAATTTATAGTTAACATCCATAGCCACTGCTCTTCAGCTGTGGTCTGAGTTACAAACCTGTTGCTACCGGTGGCCTTGCATGGATTTGGCAGATTCTTGGTGGGTTGAGTTTATTTGTTCTCATGAATTTAGCAGCCTGCTTACAGGTCCAGTGCTTACCAGCTCATACAAAGGAGCTTGTATAGCAACTTGGCTTAGAAAGTAATTCCACAGAATACTAAGATTTATTTAAGAAGTTACCCAAAACCAGTTATATCTGTGCTAGAGAAATGAAGACTGCTACAATTAGCCTCCTGTTTGGAAAAGATTGAGTAATCACTGTCCAAAATTTTAAAATCTTATGGAATTACCTGAATAGTATATAAAAATGTCACTGGATCCATATCTTATCAGCTCTTTACATATTTCAGCAGGGTTTAAAACATATAAGTGGGTAACAGTGAGCCTGCAATTTCTCTTTTTAAATCTGACAAGAAAACATAATTCTCATCATACAGACCACACATTCAGCCCTGGTGATTATATCTGGCAGACTGTAAAATATGGAGTAAAAAACCTGGGAAAACAAGGAGCTAATAGCTAAATCTACAGTGTTGACAACTATCCCCTTGCCTCTCAAGACATGAAAGAAAACCCAAACCAATTGAATATATTCAGTACAATTTTTCAAATATGACTACAAAATCTAGTATGCAAACTAAGGACAAAAAAGCACTTCCTACTTTTTAAAAATAGTTAATTAAATTATCACATGATAATACTGTTGTGTGCCTGATTTTTTCAGCTACTGCTGTAGATCCACAAGGATCCACAGCATAATCTAAGAGAAGCAGCTAAGAGCATCACTGCAAAATGTCAAATGCAAATGTGAAGCACACAAGCAAAAAATGGCCAAAGGAGATCTTTCATCAAAGCAGCAGCTTGATTGTTTTGTACAGCATGCAATGGTCCTGTGAATTTCAAGGAAAAAACAAGCTGTGACAAACACTTGAGTGTTTTGCATAAACAGAAGCTTCAAGCATTTGGAAGTGGAGAAGGAAAGTCAAGTATTAAAAATTGTTAGTGCGCTATTTGCTCTAAAGGTTAAGAACAACCACGCCATGGACTAGAATTTTCCCACCTTAGAGACTTTCTCATAGCTAACGGTAAACTTTTCTACAGAGTGCTGCTTGGAAGACTATTTGGAGTACTCTTTCAAAACCAGTCACATCACTCTTCTTGACTGCTCTATGAAAAATGTACTTCCCAAAGCTTTTTAAAATAAATCATGTGGAAGGGCTACTGCAGATGCTGTGGGCCTTGCTTTTTTTGTGGACAATGTAGCATACGCAGAAGGTGCTAAATAATTTGGAACAGCACTGTTACTGCTTTGCAGCTGTTTCACAACATGAAAAAGGGGAGTTTGGAGCTTAAATCTTCTGCGATGGGCCATAATCTAGATACTGAATTTCAGAGTAATCAGGCAGTCATGGAAACAGTTCAGACACATGTTACTGGCACTTCATTGGAACCAATGTATAGATGGAAAAGAGGTCTCAGAAGATTTTCTAAATGCAATGTATGTGATCTGCAATAACCCATTTGCTCAGCTTAGTTGTTGAGTTATGAAAAGAATACTTTGATAATAGCTACTGAGCTTTTTACTGGACTGAAGTAGTGTGTTTTGCCCATTCTGCCCACTGGGCTAACGTTTCATTGCTGCCACTGGACAAAATGCTCATGATACTGCCTCTGTAAGTAATCACCAGGTAACATACCAAATTTGGAGCTATGTTTTTAAAGTCTACCAGCTCAAGGACTGTTTTGAGATTCTTTAGCAGTATAAGCAAAGTTACAGCTCAGTAGCTGAAAATCTGAATGTCTTGCACAGAGAGTCTGAAATATGTGCACTGTCAGTAACTAAACTGAGTGGCTTCATTATTGCAATTTTCAAAAGAAATCTGTCTCGATTTGAAAGACAGGTGTCTGCTAGGGAAGGCAGAAACCTCCCCTGGACTGGAGAATGTAAACCCCCTCCCTCTAATTATTATTTTATTATTATGATTTCAAAATTGAGGGGCTCTCAGGCAAAGATATGGGGATAGGAATAACAGTTCTTTACTAGTATGTATAACAAGGCAAACAAAACAACAACAATTATGGAATTAATGACAAAGAGAACAGGGACCCAGTAACACTCCTCTCGGCCGCAGGCGCTTTCCCTTTGGTGCAGTTCCAGTCACGGCCAGCAGGGGCGCTGGTGGCTCCCGGTGGGCAGGGCAGGTGCCATCATGCCCGCGCGGCTGCAGGGGGCGCTGTGGCGCGAGGCCGGGGAGCACGCGGTAATGGCGGCATGGCCGAGATGGGAAGGGATGGAAGAGCGAGGCTTTGCTTCAGGAATCCCGGGGTAGTGTCGGTCCCGCTGCTCCAGCAGGACTCTTGGAAACAGCAAACTGAAATGGCAGGGCGTCCCGGCAGGGCGGGGGTGCGGTGTCCAGCAGCAGAAGAAGAGGCAGCTCCCGGCTGGGTTATGGTGGTGGTAGCGGCGACGCTCCTCCTGCAAAGGCAAGAGCAAGCGAGAGAATAACTGCCCTCCCAGCTCTCCTTTTACCTGCTTCTAATCTTGCAGTGTCTCCGTTACTCCGAGTGAAACTTCCAAAAATCAGCGGAGTTCCCCCTCCCCCATCTCAAGGACCCAGCCATCAGTGCTTCTCAGCATGTCAATGGGAAAAATTCCACAGGTAAAAAGGAGAAGAAAACCCAACCCCCAACATATGCAAACACTGATGAATTTAAAATCTCTCAGGAGGAAAGTAAAATCCTGTAAGCTATTTTTGCTTTGTGATCTCCATTGGTACCTCTTAGACCTGCAGACGTTAACAGATTATTTTCTCTCCACCGCCTGGGACGGTTTAGGAAAACACACTTGACATTTGCAACAGGGCTTGGAACTGCTGGGCTGAATCCAAAGCACTGAGGGCAGTAGGTCGAGGTCCTTCTTCTCTGCCCTGCTCTGGTGAGATGCCCACCCAGCTCTGGGGTCCCCAGCTGACATGGACATGATTCCAGAGAATGCCACAGAGAAGGTCTGGAGGCTGGAGCACCTTTGCTGTGAGGAAAGGCTGAGATGAAGCTGCTCAGCCTGAAGAGGAGACTCTTGGGAAGATCTTGTAGCCTTTCAGTTCTTAAAGGGGGCTCATGAAGATGGGAGAGCAATTTTTACATGGGCAGATAGGACAAGGAGAAGCAGCTTTAAACTAAGAGGAGAGATTTGGGTTAATTATTAGTAATAAATTCTTTAATGTGAGGGTGGTGAGGCACTGGCACAGGTTTCCCGGAGAAGCTGTGGCTGCCTCTGAATCCCAGGAAGTGTTCAAGGCCAGTCTGGATGGAGCTTGGAGCCACTTGGGATAGTGTAGTGTCTCTGCCCATGGCAGAGGGGTGGAACAAGATGATCTTTAAAGTCCACTCGACCCCAAACTCGTCTGTGGCGTCATGCAGTGGCCCTGGCCGCTCTCTCTCTTGAGAGCTGCAGTGTCACTCGGGAGGAAGGGAGCAGCAGACCGCCGATCCCCGCATCGTTGACCGCCGGCAGCACTGGGCCGGACCAAGCAGCAGCCGCTCGCCAAGCCCTCCCCGCCCGCTTCAAGCGGCGCGGGAGGCGTGAACCCGGCCCGCGGAGGTATCGCGAGACCCGCGCGGCGCGGGCCAGGCGGAGGGGCGGGCCCGCGCGGCGCGAGGGGCAGTGCGGTGGGGCCCCCCGCCGTGGCTCTAGCGCCTGCCGAGCTCAACATGGACCTGGGACCCGGCCCCAGCGAGGAGCCCCGCGCCTCCACGTCCTTCGCCACGGCCGCCGCGCAGGAGCCCGGCGCAGAGGAGGTACCGCTCCGCTCCGCTCCGGGGGGATCCTGCGGGTGGTGGTGCCTGGCCCAGTCGTCCCCTCCTGCAGCCGCTGCTCGCCTTGGCCCTGAGGCTGCCCGGGCCCCTCCGCCGCGGCCCGCGAGGCCCCTGCAGGCCGGCCTCGCCCGGACACACCCGCGCCCCTATGTCTGCCCTTCGGCATCGCCTTGGCAGTGGCCGTCGTCGGCGCGGCCCGGGCACGGGGCTGGGGCCGTTGAGTCCTTGCGGACCCCCTGCCAGTCCCGCGACCTGGGCGCTCCTGCAAGGGCCCGTCTTCCGGAGCCCCCTCACCCGCCTGTTTCCTTTCCCGTGCCCCGGGGAAAGCTGTCCCGGAGTCGGGAGCTCCGAGGGCTCGGGGTAGGAGTGTCGCGGGGGCGGCCTGGAAAGTTCGCGACTGACAGCGGTCAGGGCCGACCCCTGCCTCCTGCCCAGCTCGAATTGTGCCCTGATGCAGAATACACCCCCGAGAAAACACGTATGGCTGTCAGCCGCCTCTCCTTAGTTTTTGCGAGGAAGACACAAGGCATGTAGAAAGTGACGTATTCAGGTATCCTTGGAAACAGAACAAGATTTAACCCGAAGAATTAATCTTAGAAAAAACTTAGTAAGAATGAGGACCGTGCCTCGTATATTTATGATACTGAAGAAAATTGCCGAACTACTCATAACAGTGCATTCAGATTTTTTATCCCAGTTTTTATCCAGTTTTATCCCAGAAGCTTTATTATCTATACAGTTATGGGACACAGTGCAATGTAATCATGAACTTTACTTGGCTGCTCAAGGGAAAATGTTTAAGGGCTATTTCTCTATTGTAACATCTTACTCTGCAAAATTTTATGCGTGTCAACTGTACAGTTACGGCGTCTGCATAACAGTGACAGTCATGCAACCTGTTGTGCTCTGCTCCTCTCTGTGTTTTACTTTATAAATAGTCTTTGTTCTACCAAAACTGTATTACTGACTATTTGGAAATGTATTTCCACCTTGTATATGTGAGTTAAACACTGAAGGAATCCTAATTATTCTTAGTGCATCTCTTGCAAGAGTAAAGTCAACTAAAGCAGCAGCAGTTCTTGTTTCCAGTTGTTTGTTTAGGTCTTCGTGGGGCCTCCTCACTTTGTGACTGTTAAACTTTCTGCATCGAAATCTCTCAGCCTGAATTTAGGAACTCTGTTTAGGGTAGTTATTAGAGATTTTAAGGGAAGTATTTTGTATCCTTTGAATACTCAGGGTCTTTTGAAAGTGCTGCCTGGATGTTGTGAGATGTTTAAATGACACCGGTTTTCAGGGGACTGTTTAATCTATAATGGAAATAGTTTCTAGAGTAGAGACAAATTGTTACTGGCGAGTTTCCTGAGTTAAAAATGAAAGTACTTTTGTGGTGGTAAATTGCACTGGGACTTCTGCTGTCCTGGTTCCTGACAAGTCAGCCCTCTAAGTGATGAAGATACGTTGTGTAAAGTTTCTAGGGAGAAACTCTCAGACTTCCTGAAGTATTTTATGTTTCTGTGTTGTATAAAGTTACACGGCCCAGTTGTTAGGGAGAAGTATTCTTCCTCATATCAAAATCTAGTAATTGTCAAGGTGTAGATTTTTGTAATTCAGAGCATTATGCAGAAGCAAATTTGGGTATGATGCCTGTCCCTGCCTGCCTGGCACCACTAGCACAGAGTAGTACTTTAGCGAACCTTCAGCATATTCTCCCTGTTGTGAGGAAGAGAAGGGGCACAGGGATGCATGTGTCTTGTTTGTCTCATTCACTGGCTTTTGATAATCTGTTTGTTATTTCTGATACTATTGAGCCATCAATATTCAACAGAAACACTGCAATAAGAAGTGGGGGGAGGAGGGACAGGGAAAGTGTGTTTTGAAGGGCAAGGTATATGGTGTGATTTTATTGTACTGTGGCTGCAGTAATATGTCAGCTCGTTTACTGTTTTAACTCAAGAGCGTGTTATTCAGAAATACTTATTTCAGAATACATTTAATTTGTATGCCATCATAAGTTTTTTCCTTCTGGGATAATCTGAGTGACAACGGAACTAGCATTGCAGCTATCTGCCTTGGGGCTTAGAAAAATAATATTGCATTGCAATTTACTTGGAAAACTTTCAGTTTTAAGGGATTCTCATAATATTGAGTTGTTCTGCTTGAAGAAACATTGTACTTACCTGAGATAGACAGCTTTTTTCCAGTAACACTTATCTATCTAATTTATTTCTAGGGCAAGTGAGGGAGATGCCTGAAATGGCCTACTGTCAATTTGTTTTCAGTTTGTTTTGTATTCATTTAAGGAATAATTTGACACTCCAGTTGAAGGACTGGACCTGATACTGGCAATGTCAGAGGACTGGACCTGATACTGGCAGTGTCAGTCTCTCTTTTTGGAGTGTATGTTGTATAGTAATATAATGGAGGTGTGAATATACACATCTGTATGACCTGCTCTTTGGTATGTTGGAGTAACTTTGCTTTATGAGATGAGCTGATTTCCTGTATGATTGAAGAACATTTAAGTGAATACAATATTTGTAATGCTACCTATTTGCAACATTTGACTTTGCAAAGGTGAGCTGGAGCACTTATAAAATTGTTAAGCTGTCAAGCAGTTTCATTATAGACTTAGTACTGTTCCCCTCTGCAGAGAATTATGGTTTTGTGCTGAACTTGAAACAGTAATCTCTGACTTCAGAAAATATTAAATATTTATATATAAATATTAATTACTAAATATATTAAATATTTAAATATTTGGTACCATTTTGGCCTGGTTTTGCTACTGGACCCTGAATAGTTTAGGATAATTATTATTTTAATTTAATGTATTTAATAGTAGTCTGATAGTCAAAACACTGAAAGGAGATTAATACTCTGCATTGTTACATTTTATGCAGACTTGCACTCTGGCAACTCCTTTCAGTTTATTCAGAGCTTTTCAAAAACATTTTTATAATTCATTGCATTTCAAAATAGATTTATTTTTATTGGCATATTTCAAAGACCAATTAGGAAAATTTTCCTGAATTATGGGGGAAAAAATCTACCATTTCATCATTTTACCAATATAGTTGTGGAAAGCCTGCTTTGAGCTTTACAATTGAAGACAGATTGATATCTGTCTACAAAACAACTACAAAATCATACATTTTAGTTACAATTCCTTAGATTTCTTTCATATATAGTAAATAAGGTGGTTCTTTGGCTGTCTAAGAGTATACCATGGAGCTGTTGCTGCATGGATTGAATTGGTTGGTTGTATATCTTCCTAGGTTTATGGTTAAGTGTAGTTAAGTTGTGTTTCCAATTGAACTTGTGACTATTCATCTAGAAGCAGAAGCAGACAAAACCCAACCAAAATGCAGGTGCCAGGAACTTAGTTAGGAATCTGACATTTAGAAACCAGAAATTTTAGATTTTTAAAAATGTTTTTTCAAGATATTAAACTTAATTATGCATTTACAGTGAGATCTCTGTGAAAGATTAAATTTTGTGCTCTTTCAGTAATTTCTCTCAATTTGGATCCTGCTTGTGGGGATAAATATGAGGGTCTTTAGTTTCATCGTGGACATGAGGTTTTGCTTTGGGTGAAGTGATATCATTAATGCACTCATTTCATTTTGAAATAATTCTTTTTTAAAGTAGCATGCTTGTCTTGCTGTTTGTAGGTTCAGTTTGATACATTTTGCTAAAAAAATAAATAAGCTGGTATTTATAAAATGTTCAACTTTTGAATTCCAGGAAAATGATCCCGTGTTTCAACTCAAACTTCCTCCAAAGGCAGCTAGACTTGAAAAAGAAGTTGACCCAGAATATGAAGAGAAGATGGTAAGTGCTTTCATGGCAAAACATACTGCAGCTTTTTATGATGCTTGGTTGTTGGAACAGGATCAGCACAGTTACAAGGAGTTATTGCAGCCTGGATGTGTCAGAAAAAATCAAATCAAGATTCATTTAGCTGTCTAGGCCCACGTTGTGTTTCTCACAGTGACTTAACAGGTTGGATAGTGGTAGTTTTGTTAAATACTGTCCCATTCTTCCAAGTAATTTCATCTGCATGATTTTTGGAGTTGTAGCCTGTGTTTTTTGTAGTCAGTAGTTGTCAGTGGATTTTTTGTTTTGTGGTTTCTTTTTTAGTTATCCACACCCATCTGTGGTGAGGAGTTAGTATTCAATGACATTTTATATTTAGAACTCTCCCCATTTTGTTTTGAATCTGTCTCTGCCAGTTTTATTTGATGCCTCCTTGAGTCATGTCAGAGGCACCCTTAAGCAACTTCTTTCTTAACTGAAATACTGAAACTGCCAGTTTCTCTCATATAAAAACATAAAGGTTTTAAATATTTAAATGCCTTATGATATGTGTGCCATAACAATGCAAAAGGGGATCATGACACCAGTGTTAGGAGCTTGTAGTGCTGGAGAGGAGATGTAACTGGAACTTCTGTGTTACAAAGAGGCAAAAACCAGGAAGACTTTATAAGACTCCTTGAATGACGTTTGTAGTAAGTTCTTGCTTTAAGGTGGTACCTCTATCTTGGATTGTTTTTAAAAGCTTTAAAGTTAATTGTATGTCTGATAATTGCAATAGAGTCTGAAAGGACTGGATATCACAGAAGGCAGGGAAGAGTACAACTGTTAGACATAGAAAAGCTAATACCTACATGTATGAATACCTAATTTCTAGCCAAAGAGAAAAGCCACAGTGAATCTGTTCTTCAAGCATGAATTGAGTAAACAGCTAAACTTGTTTTACAGTAATACATGGTTTTACAGCTTTCCTATATTACAGTGTTAGTTCAGTTGTCCTAAGAGACAAAGGGATTAGATATCAAAACTCCACCTTCTATCAATTGTGCAGTTGTGATCTAGACCTTTATAGTTTTATCAAAACATACTGCTTATACTAAGCTAATAATATTGCAGGCAGAAAATTATATTGTATTATATTATTATATTACATTCAGTATAGGTCCTTACCAAGAATGATTATTTTGCCGAAATGATTTGTTAACTATGAATCCTCTGAATGGGTTTTATGCCACTGATCATAAACATCAATGTCTCTACTTCCCTCTTCTAGAATTTCTGTTTCATAAAGGTTTTACTTGATATTTGCGTTTTATTCGGTTGTCATGTTATTTACAGAAATGGTCCAATAATAATGCAAGGGGGAAAAAGTGGTGATTTTTTTTTCCCAGGAGATCTTAGTAAGGATGTTCCTTTGCTCGTAAGTGGGATGCTGTTAAAGAAACGCAGCGCTCTCGTGTGGCGACATTGTGCATTGCACGTCAGGATCGTTCTTGCTGCCCTTCTCTTTGGTTGGCGGTTCTGCTGTTGTGGGAGACTTGCTTGTTGTAAATGATCTGCAGAAAGGCTTTCTGTGGGTCGAGTATTTCTTGGAAAGCTTGCAATGCAGAACTACAGTTTTACTTCTGTCGTTTATATCATAATGTGTAAATGAGATCACATGGAAATTGCCTTATATGGTACACTGTTACATGATGCTTAGATTTCTCATAGAGAAACTGGTAACAATTGAATTCTCTCAGATAGAATTTGGATTTTTTAATATTTTTTAAAAAAATGTTGTAATGTAGTATCTTCTTAATATAAGGAAGGCCATGTTTTGCTGTGTGACATAGTGAAGTGCACGTGTCCCATTGACATGGGAAAACTGAAATGCTTGAAATTTCAAATCTGACAGGAAAATTCACAAACTTGAGTGAAAGCAGAGATACTACAGAACTATTACTTCAGAAATAGTTCTAAAAGCAGAGCTACTACATTGTTGTCTTTGATCAAATCCTGATAGTCTTGAAGATGATAAAAGTTCTGCCGCTAATGAGTGAGGTTAGGATTTCATCCCTTACTGTAAGTCATAACTTTAGTTTTGTCTTTATCTTTTGTAGACAAAAATTAAAGCATCCATTCACCACTACTAGTGTGCCATGAAGCAGCTCCATCTCTGTTTCACAATGCTTGTAGCCCTCTGAGTTGTCTAACAGATGGTCTTGTCAATCTTTCCTCATATAAGTTGTTCTCATGAGTGTCTGAATTCTGTTTCTTAACAAAAATACGTTTTTATAAAGACGAGTTATTAATTTTTCTTTTTTTTTTTTTCTCTTCTCTGCTTTGGAAACTAGAAAGCAGATCGAGCAAAAAGGTTTGAATTCCTCCTGAAGCAGACGGAACTTTTTGCACATTTTATTCAACCTGCAGCACAAAAATCACCAACGTGTCCACTGAAAGTCAGGCTGGGACGGCCACGGATGAAGAAAGATGAAAAACAGAGTTTGATTTCAGCTGGGGAGTATGTTTTATTTTTATTTCTGACTTCTTACACATTCAAACAACTCAGACCTTTTAACATAATCTGTTTAGAGATTGTACATAGCAATTGTACTTTCAGTAAATCGAGACAATTTCCTGTTAGTGGTGTATCAATGCATCTGCTTCATCAACTTAAGTGTGACCTTGGATCAGAAATGCACTTTTAAAGCAAGTTCCCTGATTCTTGCCATGGAAAAGGCTTTGGTCTGTATTGTGGGGTGACTTTGGAGCACACAAATTGAATTTCTTTTGCATGATGCTGAAGGGGGCACTCCTGAAGTCCACCTGGTGTGACCCAGCTGGTAGTGGACCAGTCAGTGGGACCAGGGTGGGGCAAGACCAGGTTATGACAAGGCAGTGTCCATATAGCGGGGATATTGGATCCTCAGCACCAAATGACTCTCTCCACCAGTCTGTCTGTGTTAGAATTGCGGCAGAGCCTACCTGTGGTGCCTCTGAGAGATCTTGAAATAAAAAACAAATTAAAAAAACAAACTTTTTTTTAATGTTGGCAGAATGACAGAATGACATTCTATTTTAGAAATTTTAATTTTTTAAAAATTTGAATATGTGATTTTTCTGAACTTTGTAATTACCAAGTAATTGAGTCTAAGGCCACCACTGATGTGTCTTGCCTTTATGTGTTGCTCATTAAAAAGTGCCTCAGAGAACTCACAATATTGTCAGATTATAGTTGTGGCTCTTAAAGAGAAGGCTTCATGTCAGCCTGTGCAATTAAAGCTGGAATAATGTATTAACAGGATGAGAGTTTGGTCAGGATACCAGAACATTCACACTGTGGGTCAGTGATTGCTTCTGTTGTAATTTGTCTTTGGAGTTTGTTGCAGAGTTTTGAAGTGATTTTGCTCACACATCGGTGTTGGGTCCTTTCTTTAGGTACCGCCACAGGCGCACAGAGCAGGAGGAGGATGAAGAGCTCTTGTCTGAGAGTCGGAAAATGTCCAATGTGTGTATTCGGTTTGAGGAGTCTCCTTCATGTAAGTATGGTGTTAACAGTTGTCTGATTGGTTTGATGTAATTAAGATCTGAGCAGATCGCAATTAAAATTTCTACTTAGAGGAATCTTATATTTACAGATGTGAAAGGAGGAACACTAAGAGATTATCAGGTTAGAGGTTTGAACTGGATGATCTCATTGTATGAAAATGGAGTTAATGGTATTCTGGCAGATGAAATGGTAAGCAGTAATCTTTTGGATTTTTTGTGGTAATTATTGAGCAAAATACAACACTGAAGTGCTTAGAGTATTTCATGTATGTGCAGTAGTACGCTTCATTCTACAGCAGTCTGGTTTTCAAATCTGAAATTGTAATGAAAGAAATTCTATTGCAAACATTATTTGTGTAGTTTGTTTTAAACAAATGGCAGAATTATATAGTAAGAAAATGAAAGTATTTCTGTATTTCTTTATGGTATTTCACTTTAGCAAGTTTCTTACCCCCCTCCCCCCTTTGTTAATGCAGGGACTCGGTAAGACTCTGCAAACAATAGCTTTATTAGGCTATCTGAAGCATTACAGAAACATTCCTGGGCCACACATGGTCCTGGTTCCAAAATCAACTTTGCATAACTGGATGAATGAATTTAAGCGCTGGGTTCCATCTTTACGTGCTGTTTGCCTTATTGGAGATAAAGATGCCAGAGTAAGTGTCTTACATTCCTGAAATATATGCAGTATTTGGCAAAAAATGACAGTTGAGTATGTGGAATTCTCCCCAAGCGATTTCCTTAATTACAGTATATTTTAGTAATCTTTTGCTATATTAATGTTGAAAATGCAAAATCTTGTGCTTGTGACTCTGAGGAAAAATAGAAAATCAGTAGATAAAATAATAGACTGGGATCAAAGTACAGCTCTTTGAGTTGTCTGTTTTTCTGTTGTCTTTCTCTTTGATTTTTGCACTTATTTTTTATCTCTCTTCCATATTTGTAATGTGACAGTGTGTACTCATTTTTCTTTATTGTACTCACTTTTTTACCTCTTTCTTCACCTTTTTTTTTCAGGTGACTTTTCCCACTCTTGTATTTTATAAGCCTGCCTGGCCTTGTAACTAGGATTCTGTTGTAGAACTTTTCATCTTTCATTGTGAAGGCATTAAAATAGATATGGAATGTTTTTCTAACCGAAGGGGATGAACAAGCTGGATATTTCTGCGAATTCTGTGGTTGCTTGTATGGATTGCATGGCTGCCTGTTATTGCTTGAGTGTAAAAACGGAATAGGAGCTGGCAGTGTGGCCAGGATGGCCAGTGGCATCCTTGCCCAGCAGGACCAGGGCAGTGACTGTCCCCTTGTACTGGGCACTGGTGACATTGGGGTGCTGGAGTGTGTTCGGAGAAGGGAACAGAGCTTAGGAGGAGCAGCTGAGGCAACTTGTTTTTTTAAGTGGTAGTACAAGAGGAAATGGCCTCAGGTTAACCAGGGGAGACCTGTCTGCATGGCTTTCCGATGGGATGATGTTCTTTCATGTGAAATGGTTTATATGCCTTGATGTGGGCCTTGCAAAACAAAGATGGGACAGAGGAGGGAGGTATTTGGGAAAGAGGGAAGTTAGGAGTGGCTATGTGAGTTGTTTTGATACACTTTTGTGGATTGTATCTTTGGACAAGTTAATTTAGAAAATTTTTCACCTTTTGGTTGTATGTACTCTATTTGAATTACAGAGAAATGCTGCTGAAGAACAAATAGTTAGTTTTGAGTAGGAACTAATTTGTGTTTTGCTTAACTCCAGCCTTCTCTGTGCTTAAAGTACAAAGGATTGAAAGCTTTTGTTATAGTAACTTTCAGTTACTGAGAAGATGTTTCACAGTCTTTTGTGTACTAGTTTAGTGCATCAGTTATGATGGTGGAGACAGCTTTCCCTGAACGCCATAAAAATTGTTCATATTTATAAATGTTTATTAATCCAGTTCTTCTGCTTTAGGCTGCATTTATCCGCGATGTTATGATGCCTGGTGAATGGGATGTTTGTGTAACATCATATGAAATGGTAATTAAAGAGAAATCAGTCTTCAAGAAATTTAACTGGAGGTACCTGGTAATCGATGAAGCCCACAGAATAAAGAATGAAAAGTCTAAGGTAAATTTGAAATTGTTTGATACTTTGAAGTTAGTTTGATACAAAAATATGCATCTGATTTGAGCAGATTTTAAGTGTTAGGTATGGTGTTTTTTTGAAATAGAAGCAGTAAGCTATTGGGTGGTTAATATGAATTTCATAGGTAGCTCACTGTCTCTAAGTTTAATTGACGTTGTTTTAGGTTTCAAAAACTGATTCTTTGTGCTTTAGTGTAAATGGTGTTGATAACTCTGTTGTGTTTCCAGCTGTCAGAGATTGTACGTGAGTTCAAGACAACAAATCGATTGCTGCTTACAGGAACTCCTTTACAGAATAACCTCCATGAGCTGTGGGCATTACTCAATTTCCTTTTACCTGATGTCTTCAATTCTGCAGATGTAAGTTGATGGTTGGAAGTACAGTGTTGTTATTTTGATCCCAGGCTGCTGTCAGTAGAGGAGAATAATGACCAGCCTAGTAGGAGATGGACGTTGTGCATGACCCAGGTTCAGGGAAAGCTCTGTGGCTTACTGTAGACTACTTCTTTTACTGTACCTAGTTAAAACTGTGCATTCTGCTGGTGTGGATGAGGCCTCAGACCATTAATAGCAAATGTAATATTTTAAATAGTTCAAGAATTATTCAAAATTTTGGAAAAGTAATGAAATATCAAGGATATGAAGCATCCAAATAGGCATAAGCCTTTTTTTTTAAATTTAGAACTTGAGTAATATTTCTTCTCTTTTACTGTTAATGTTTCTTTGTGCTTGTATTACTTGCTTATGTTATTTTTGCTCTGCTGTCCATCTAATTTTCTCAAGGATTCAATTTTTTTTAACTTCTTGCCCCATCATCACATAAGCACTGAAGGGAAGCACTTGGACACTGCAGTGATAAGCATGGAAAGTTGTTTTATATTAATAAAGAGTATAATAGTATTTTGTCTGAAGGGTGATGCGGTTGACTCAAATGTTACAACATACTGGGGAGATGGCACAGAATTGCAGACTGATTTTTCTTTCACAGAAGTCATATGTCTCAAGATTTATGCGACTCTCAGCTGGAATGAAAGAGAGTCAGTATGTGTCTGTTAAAAGTACAGGTGGTAAACTATTCATACCAATTGTGCTGTTTCTCACCACAGGATTTTGACTCATGGTTTGACACTAAAAATTGTCTTGGTGATCAGAAACTTGTAGAAAGACTTCATGCTGTAAGTAGTTAAAACTGTAATCACATGTCATCATTAGCGTGCATGCTGTAAAGAAGAAAACCAGATTATTTTCCCCTTCATCTCAAAGGGGTATTTATGAAGGTATTTAGTTACAGGAATGCCTAGCAGAGTGTTCATGAATTAAGCTTCCTATCATAGGTACTACTTTTTGTGTGTTACTGTTTGAAGCAGACAAAATCTGAACATAAAATATAAAAATGAAGACCTTAGAGATCTTTTTGAAACCATTTATTATTGTGAATAGTACACTGATACACGTCATGCTACCTTTACTGGGCATAAGACCTTTTTTTGTAGTAGCAAAAGAGGTCAGAGAAACTATAAATGCATTGCTTATACTTGAAATGTTGGTGTGTTGTTGGTGTGTTTTGTCTCTGCTAGTGGAAATGAAACAGGGCTTATGTTAAAGAGGGTTAGATTTTATAAACTTACGGGTTTGGCCCCTTAAGATAACAACTGAAATGATTATGGCAATCCTTATATAGATATACACATATTTTTGTGTGAGTTTAGTCATTGCTGGACAACTTCGTTTTGCAGAATTTAGCAGAATTATTCTCATGGAGTCACTGAGACAGCAATAGATACCGATTAGTTCTGAATAAATATCAGATAATTTGATCTGTTAATTTTGTATTTGTGGCAGTCAATTTTATACATTTATCTGTGTAAAACATCTTAATTTGTGTAGGTTTTGAAGCCATTTCTCTTACGTCGCATAAAAGGTGAAGTGGAAAAGAGTTTGCCTCCAAAGAAGGAAGTAAAAATTTATCTTGGTCTCAGCAAAATGCAGAGAGAATGGTGAGTTATTTACATCAAAGTAAGATTCTTTTTTGATAGATGCTATAGCTCTTCACACTGATACTTCTTTCTCTTATAGTTGCATGTTGAGAACGTCAGATATAGAAACAATTATAGCTGTCTTAGGGCTTTTGTAAAAAATACACAAGTTTCAGGGAGCTCAGGAAGGGTCATGAAAAGAGCTGGGAGGAAGAAAGCAGAAGCTTTTTTCCTTCCTTAAATTTAATTGAAAGGACAAATGCCTCCTAAGGTTCCTCCTTTGTTCCAAATATGTATGCACCAAAAAGTCTTACCTGAAATTAGAATAAAACCTTGAGGAACTACATACCCAGAAGAGACATGAGACAAGGAGCCAGGTTGCTGTAGCAGTTTCTGTCAAATAAGTGATATTTTTAGTCCACTTTGCACCACTAAAATGAAAGTGTAAAATAATCCAGTGAATGACAGATCACTGTCACTTGCAGAGAGATACCCTTTCATATTTAGGTATGGATTTAGAAGTCCTTATTATCAGTCAGATGTTTTTGCCAAGTTTCATAATAATATACCTCATTGTTATATAAACAAAGCTGACTCCCACATCCAGAAATAAGAATTGGGATATTGCAAGGTTTTATTCGTTCATTCATTCAAATAAAAACCAGAAAGTTGTTCAAAACTGCCCTTCAAACCTCAGGTATACCAGGATCCTGATGAAAGATATTGATATCCTGAATTCAGCTGGCAAAATGGATAAGATGCGTCTGCTGAATATTCTGATGCAGCTGCGGAAGTGCTGTAACCATCCTTACCTGTTTGATGGTGCTGAGCCAGGCCCTCCTTACACCACTGACACTCATCTCATCACCAACAGTGGTAAAATGTTAGTTTTGGATAAACTGCTGGCAAAACTCAGAGAGCAGGGTGAGTACTGTTTATGGACAGCAGTGGTCTGAATGCTCCTTCTAAGTTAAAGTATCTTTCAAAAATAGCACAGGTTTAGTCTTTCCTGCAGCAAATGTATTCATCACTTTCTGTAAGGTTTTTGTTGAAAATTAATTTTATGTAGATCTTAACACATGAAGGGAAAGAAATCTTATGGGAATGAGGAGTGAAACTAAAAATATGGAGAAGAAGAAGAAGGAAAGGAAGGGTAGAGCCTCCCTTTTTCTTTTTGTAAGAGAATTTCTGATGATAGGGTTATTTCATCTATGCACATCAGTCGGCACCAGATTTCCTTACAATGGCTTGAAGTGTTCTGTTTCTTTGGTTGTCTGTTTCTCCTGTATAATTTATCAAACAATATTCTTGAGTGGTTAAATCACTACCAGAAAAGTAACTTCAGAAGAAACACTTATTTAGATTAGACATAGTACAGAGTATTTCACATAAATTCTCTGTACTAGCTCTGTGGTAAGATCAATGTGAAAACATAAAATGAATGTCAAAACCTTCTGTGTTCTGTCAGGTTCCAGAGTTCTGCTATTCAGTCAGATGACTCGCTTGCTGGATATTTTGGAAGACTATTGCATGTGGCGTGGTTATGAGTACTGCAGACTTGATGGGCAGACACCGCATGAGGAAAGAGAGGTGGGAAAGATATATGCAAACGAGAAAAGCCTTTGGTTTCAGTTAGTAAGTTATTATTTGCATATATGTATGTAGCCAGATCATTGTTTAAAGTAAAGCAGAAATGCTAGAGTTTTTAAAAGGCTGCTAAGGGTATGTTTTTCCTAACCAAAGTCCACAGCATGTTGTATTTGATCCTCAGCTAAATGAAAAATAAAGGATATTGTGGAATCAATACGGATTTTATCACCTGTCCAAACATACAGTTTCTTACTTCGATAAAATTATTTTTTATATGACAATTGTGTAAATTTTAAAGAAATGTAAAGAAATTTAATTGGAAAGCCACCAACATACTGGAAACTTCTTTGAAAGATCTAATACTTTAGTGACACCTTTTTTTTTTCTTTTCTTTTAGGAAGCAATTGACACATTTAATGCTCCCAACAGCAGTAAATTCATTTTCATGCTGAGTACCAGAGCTGGAGGTCTTGGAATTAATTTGGCAACTGCTGATGTGGTTATTCTCTATGATTCAGATTGGAACCCTCAAGTAGATCTGCAAGCCATGGTGAGTTAACTCCCTAATACATATTTGTTTATTTAAGTTGTCAGCGTTCTATTTTGTATAACTGTTTTCGGAACTTGCATTTTTGTTATTTTTCTTCACTTTTTGTATACACAAGACAATACCAAGAAACAAAGGAATTGAATAAAAGGGCATGAACAGAATTGAGGAGGAAATTGTAGATTTTTTTGTCTGTAAATATTTGCCTTAATTATTTTCATAATGAGAGATTACTTCTATCAAAATACTGTATCAATAATGTTAATAGAAGTACATTCGTAATTCTGTCTTTTCAGAAGAGAACAGTAAATGAATAATAGAGGACTGTTTCCAAAATAATAATGGATAATTAAAAGCATGCAGCCTTATACTTCTCTCATTTGGGAAGTTTATGCTTTTCCTTTTTGTTTATGCATAAGCATAGAGGCATTCGGTGGTGATGCCAGGGGTGGGGGAAAGTTACCTTTGGGTTAAACATACTAAAATCTTCACTTTCTGAGTGCTGAATGTAAAAAAATACACAAATTACAAATCTGTAATTTGTTTCATGTGGAATAAAACCCATGTGATGCTTCTTGCATGATTAGGAGGATGGGTATTTGTTCAGTGGTTTGTAATTTTTAATTTTCTTTTTATGCACTTCAGCACATCAAATATTTGATATGAATAGCTCATCCTTTAGATATACATGTTGGCTGCTGATAGTTGACCAACTTCCTGGAGACTGTGATTTGTGGACTTTAGTAGGGTTTTCAGGAAGAAATTAATATTATGCAGGAAAGTAAAAGATTTAACAACTTGTGTTTAAAGACAGTCAGAAAATTCTGGTACCCATAGCTTAAAGGACAGCTGTTAAACTTTTTTTTTTATTTAAAAGGACATGTTTTCCAGAGAGGATAAGCACAAGTTTTGTTACAAATGAGCATAGTGTGTCAGTCATAAACCTCATTTGCTGGCTTGGGACAAGCACAGTATTGGAGCTGTGACTGCAGAAACTATGCACATGGAATTAATGTGCTTAAGCCAGGGATGCAGAATATCAATACCTGTGTCAAGTGAGAGAATTCATTTGAAAGCAATGCAAGTATATGCATGTATGTACTGTTGTATGTCCACTTTCCAGCTGCAGTCTGGACAGATACTCAGTTACCTTCATTTACAATGAGGGAGATGCATTTACTGCTATGGAATGACTCAAAAGTGTAACAGCCAAGTATAAGTAAATATTAGAATACTGGTTTTATAGTGATCTGTGCTCTTGAATAGTCAAGCGACCAAGAAGTACAATGCTAGTTTGAGGCTGCTATATCTGCAAGCTTACTGTCTATTGCTTGTGAGTCCTTGTTGCTGAACACTCACTGATTTATGTTTGTCAGGATCGTGCGCATCGTATTGGTCAAAAGAAACCAGTACGGGTGTTTCGACTTATCACTGATAATACTGTTGAAGAGAGGATTGTAGAAAGAGCTGAAATAAAACTGAGACTGGACTCTATAGTTATACAACAAGGTATCAACTGCTGTATATGTTTGTCTGCAACAGAATTGTTCAGTCCCTTAAAGGATGGTTAAATAACTGTACAAATGTGCAGTGTTAAGAGAAAGCAGGCCTTGTGTATAATAGCAGTGTACTCAATCAACCAAATGTTCAAGATATTTACTTGTTCAGCTGAATTATTTTAAAACTGTTTTCCTGATTAATGTAGACATAGACTTAGAGTGAATCTAAATTAGGAAAGTAAGCTACAGCTGAATAGATGTTACTTAGTTTTGTGATATGTTAGAAAGAAAAAAAAGAAAATCAGGTGTGTTCCATGGCAGTTAAAATAATTACATACATATGCTTCTTACCACGTAAGAGTTAACTGAACAGTGAAACATCTTTGTCTATTTTTGTTCGGAAGCACTTGGATAAATAGTTTGTCAAAACTAAGGTACTTAAGCTAAGCCTTAGGGTTGGTTGTATTTACTAAAGGGTGGGCTACTGAAAGGATGACGGTCAAAATTTTGATAGCATTAGAAGAGATAGGGTAAGTGAGATTTTGGGACAGAAATTCAAATGTTGGGAAAAATAATTAGAAAAATGGGCTGAAATCAGTGATGTGAATGTTAAAAATGTCAAGCACTTCTTAGTGGCTATTATAGAATACTTTGTAATTTCTCCTCTTGAGATAAGATTGTGATCTTAAAAGTTCAGCTAACTTTGTAAGAATAAGGTCTTAAGTGTAAAATTCAGGTTATCTGAATTTGAAACGTTTTTTGTTATGGCTTGAGTCAAAGCTGTTTTTTTAAATTTCCCCTAAGTTCCTGACTTCCATTTATTCTCATCTCAAGTGAAATGTATTTTTTCTGTATGGTTGTTGTGTTTTTCCTTTCTTGTTCTGTCAGAAAAAAATCCACTGCTTGCATTGTCCTACTAGAACTCCCATGTTATTACTTCCAACACATGCCTTGTGATTGTAGGAAGGCTTATAGACCAACAGTCCAACAAACTGGCAAAAGATGAAATGCTGCAGATGATCCGGCACGGAGCCACACATGTGTTTGCTTCCAAAGATAGTGAGCTAACAGAAGAAGATATAACCACTATTTTAGAAAGAGGTGAAAAGAAGGTAAGAGAACTGTTTAATATGGATTCAAAATACATATGCACCAAATGGAATGAGATCTGATTATGTCCATCTATCATTACTCTACTATTTGTGAAGATTTTAAATATTATGGAAGTTTTGAAGAAGTAGAATTAGTGTTTGTGATTACTTTCAAGGTTCATACTGTGTGCATCATATCTTAAGCACTGCTTATTTTGTGGTCTTTTAGAAAAATGTAAATTGAATGCCGACAATTCTGATAGACACAAAGTCTTTATGGAACGTCATTAGGTACTAGATAGCTCTATGAAAAGATGAACTGCCATTTCAGCTCCAAGGAGATGGGCATAAATTTAATTTAAATTTTTAAGTTAAATTCTACAGTTGTAGGACTACATCCCAGCATAATAAATTTATTTTAATGGAGAGTCTTGAATTGCTCTAAAATGAAAAGGACAGTGGGTATCTCTCTTTAGAAGAAATGTAAGTAAAAGTTAAAATCGCAAAAAGATGTTGAGAATGTTGTAGTAATGATGAAAGCTGTTTTTTCAGAAAAGATAAAATAGCTTGAGTGAGCCTAAAAATACCTTCCTCTCTTTTTAGACAGCTGAAATGAATGAACGTTTGCAGAAAATGGGAGAGAGCTCCCTACGAAATTTCACTATGGACACAGAGATGAGCTTATACAACTTTGAAGGTGAAGATTACAGAGAAAAACAAAAGGTAATTTTTCATAGCATTTAAGACTTCAGTTTAGAGGTGCAAGCATAAAAGCCACACTATAAATGTTGTGACTGAAGGTGTCTAGATTCTAGAAAAGTAAAGAACTATTGAAAAATTCACTTGGCTCCACCCGAGCATTAATATTCTAAATTTTTCTTAAACTTCTTTCAGCCCCGCTGTTTTTATCATAGTAAAATCCCATAATATTGCTCAGATGTTATCCCTTCTGCAGCAAAATCTGCAGCACTGTGTTGCATGCTACTGCTGCAGTCAGTATTATTTTGCTGTCGCATAACTGAGGGGAAAAAACAGGTCTGATAATGATATTTTTATGTGGATCTTGGACTTGAGTCTGTTTTTGCAGTGAAGGTTTGTCTTAGTTTGAAAGACAGGTGTCTACTAAGGAACGACTGAGGGAGCTGGGTTTGTTTAGCCTGGAGGAGACTCAGGAGTAACTTTATCACTCTCTACAACTTCCTGAAAGGTGGCTGTAGTCAGGTGGGGGTTGGTCTCTTTCTTCAAGCAGTAACTGACAGAATGAGAGGACACAGTCTTAAGCTGTGCCAAGGGAAATATAGGTTGGATATTAGGAAAAAGTTTTTTATGGAAAGAGTGATCAAGTACTGTAATTGTCTGCCTGGGGAGGTGGTGGAGTCACCATCTCTAGATGTGTTTTTAAAAAGACTGGATGTGGCACTCGGTGCCATTGTTTAGTTGAGGTGTTAGGGCATGGGTTGGACTTGATGATGTTGCAGGTCTCTTCCAACCCAGTGATTCTGTGTGAATACAGGAGCCTCCCTTGAAATGGAAAATGTAAAAACCCCTTCTTTCCAAATTATTATAATTTGAAATTAAGGGGCTCTGAGGCAAATATATGAGAATAGGAATAATAGTTCTTTACTAGTATGTATAATAAAGCAAACAAACAGCAACAACTACAGCATTAACAACAAACAGAACCACAAACCCAGTGACCCTTCTCGGCCGCAGGCACTTTCCCTTTGGTGCAGTTCCAGTCACAGCCAGCAGGGGCGCTGGTGGCTCCCGGTGGGCAGGGCAGGTGCCATCATGCCCGCGCGGCTGCAGGGGGCGCTGTGGCGCAAGGTCGGGGAGCACGCAGTAATGGCGGCATGGCCGAGATGGGAAGGGGTGGAAGAGTGAGGCTTTGCTTCACAAAACCGTGGGGCAGTCGATCCCAGTGTCCCAGCAGGACTCTTGAAAGCAGCAAGCTGGGCCGGCAGTATGTATTGGCAGGCATTGCAGCGAAAACTCGGAGCAGTGCCGAAGAAGAAATGAGGGCAGGGCAGTGGCAGCCTGGCTTGCAGCAGGGCAGGGAGAGGCAAGCTCAGGATCCTGGGCACCCCAGCGGATGGAGATAGTTCCCTCCTGTAGTGAGGTAGGTGTCAATAAGGTGCCAGTTCAGTGGCTGCTCTCACAAGCAGAGGCTCTCTCCACGGCAGAAGAAGCGGCTCTGGACTGGGTTCCAGCCCAGCAGCGAATTCTCTTTCACCAAGCAGCAGCTCCGACTGTCCTCCTCCGAAGCTGAGAGAGAAAGAGAGCGAGCCATCAGCTGCCCCAGCCCTGTCTTCTACCTGCCCAGTTGTTGTGATATCTCTGCCCCTCTGAGAAACTCCCAGATAAGAGAAGTGCAACCAGATGCCCTCCTCCCCTGAGCTTCCCACTTCTTTGTTTTTCTTAAGTATCCGATTGTTAATGTTTCCTAGCAACTTACGGGGGAAAAAATTCCCTAAGTAAAAAGGAAGAAAAGGAAAGAAACCTAACCTCCAACAAGGTTTTAGTTTGTACGTTGATTTTACCTAATAATGGAAGGATCGTCCATGAAAAGAGGTATTACTGAGTCCCATAGTATTCCCTTTCCATCTCTGTTTTGTGTGAGATGTAAAGTGAAGATGTCCTTAAGGTCTTACATGGAATCAGATATGTGAATTCTTAGTTGTTAACTACAAAATGCCTTTCTAACTCAGTTTTTTATTGATTTTGAAGAAACATTTAGAAAAATAATTTGTTTGATGAGATTGTAGTACAGTGTGTGTGTATACATATAAAATGCTTGGTGTTGATAATTTCATTACAAGAAGTGAGTTAAATGCTGCATAGTATGAAATAACTTTAAGGGTTTAGTTAGGATTAATTGATCGCTAATGGACTTTTTGTCTGTGTTGTAGCCTTTATAGAGGTTATTCATTGTGATTTAGAGGAGAAGCCATTTATTCATATCACAAGAAATTAGAGAATTCAGAGCCCACGTCCTCAGCCCTTCCATTGTGTTTTGGTAGATGGAATCATAACCCTACTCAGGTGTCTGAAATACTTAGAATACTGTAAAAGAATCTGTTCTTGCCACTGCACTGCCTTTCTTGTGTATTATCTTTTAAGTACTTAAATACTTGTTATAATCAGCTGTAATTTCTAGCTTATTTTTGAGCTCTGTTGTAGTATCCGAATTATTGAGCACAATCATTAGATTTGCTGTGCAAAAATACATTCCTGTTTTGCAGTGTCATATTAGTCACTATTCTTGTGACTTTAGGGAAGCAAACAGTTACTTTAAGTAGCTTTTTATTCTGTTCTCTGTATAGCTGAGCATGATGGAATGGATTGAGCCTCCAAAAAGAGAGCGCAAAGCCAATTATGCAGTGGATGCTTATTTCAGAGAAGCCCTACGTGTCAGTGAACCAAAAGTCCCAAAGGTAAGAAGTTAGCAAGTATGGAAGGGTTTTACGTTGTTCTTTTGTTCCTCTACTCCCATGCTGCATCTCCTGCTCTACCCCTGTATATTTACAAAGTCAGAGATTGCCACTGTTGCTGAATTATGGTAGCTTACTTCCAGAAAAGTTAAGCTTCTATAATGTTGATTTATCTGTATATTTTTGAAGGCTCCACGACCTCCAAAACAACCAAATATTCAGGATTTTCAGTTTTTTCCACCACGGTTGTTTGAACTTCTGGAAAAAGAAATTCTGTATTACCGTAAAACTATAGGATATAAGGTAATGCATTTTTTTTTCTTTTCAAATCAGTGTAATGTATTTGTAACCCTATTTGTAAATTTGTTGCAACGTGCAACCTTTACTTGTCAAGTTTTTGTGAAAGAAATGGCTTAAAGCATCTATTCTTCTGTTTCTGTTCCACTGAGGAGCAGAAAAAAATGTCATTCTTTCCTTCACTAGGAATTCTGTATCTGTGTAGCTTTGTGTTTTGTGGTGGATGCATAACAATAAAATAGAGTAGAAAAAAGTTCTGATGCTTCATATACTCAAAACCAAAGGTGTGACATGTGGTCTAAGGTGAGGAAAATTTGGCTAATATAAAGTCACCTTCCAGAGTATGATTTTTTTCATAAAACCTTTTGTAAGTCTTATTTAGAAAATAAGATAATAGTGACTTTGTGATGATATGAAGGTAAGGAAAATGACATCAGTTTTCCTTGGATTTGTGTGGGATTTAAAAAGATTTAAAGGTGTGGAGAAATCTGAATACATTACTACTACAAAAAGGAAACCAGACAACAGACTTCTCTCTTTTCCTTTTATTTTTTCTTCCTACTGTGCCTTAGCTGAATTTCTCCCTTTTTCTTGCTGATATTACTGTACAAGCAGTGAGCAGATTCTGTTTTAATGTTGGTTATCCTTACTTGGATCAGTATTGACTGAGTAAACCGGATGGATTCTGTGCTACCAGCCAGACATGTCTGTAACTTGCTTTAAAACACCTTGGGTTTCATGACAGGTTGCAGCAAGAAAAAAAAATCACCTATAAAATATGTTGGAGAACATAAAATTGTCATACAAAGCAACAGATAGAAAATTGGTGCTACCAGAGAGTGGAACTAATATTAGCAAAATGTATTTTTAAGAAAAAGCAAAAGGTTTTTTAGAATCTTGTTTGCAGCCAAAAGAATTTCATGGGGATGTCAGGATAGAATTAAGACAAGTATGCAGTTAGGAAAAGAATTTATTTAACTAATGCTCCAACAAAAAAGGATGAGAGAATTGCTAATGTTGACAATATGCATGTAAAAAGAGGTGTTTCAGACCTGTTATGGAAACCTGTCAGCCTGGAAAGGTTGAACATGATAGTTATTATCTTAAAAGGTTAATATGACTGTTTACTGATAGTGAAAGTGATAAATATAATTAAATTTGTTTAGCTTTGAAATGGAACTATAACTTCCAATCTGAAGAGAGTTTGTTATTAAAACTGGAAACTGCCATAAACAATATCTGAACCAATAGGCAGAGACCAAGCTTTATGTGTCAGTCTTAGTTTAAACCAGTAAAGTCAAGAAGATTTCTTACATATTAAAGCTGGCTTAACAGTTCGTATCTTCCACTGCCTTTTGCTGCAGGAAAAAGTAAGGTCTGCTAAACCTTTTCTGCATACTGGTTTCTGACTTGTTTGCTATTGCATGCAGTGGAATTGGAGTAAAGTTTAAAGGTCACAAATACTAAATTGGTCAGTGTGGAGAGGGACAGATAAAATGTTGCTTGTTCTTGTCTGCATTGTGTGATGTGTCTGGTACTTACTTGGGCAGTGTGCGTGGATTTACAGTAAACCTGGCAGAACTTAGCGTTTCACTCTAGTTATAAAACATTCTAAACCAGTGGATGTAGGAAAGCAGGTCCTTTGCTAGTGAGAAGTACCACTGAAATTAGTGACCTGTGACAGCTCTGCCTCTCAAAATATCCCAAAGTCATTGTGTGCAGGAGAGGTGGGTTCAGGGCATAATGAACTTCGAAATTAAATCCAGTCCTATTTTTGGGAGGAGGAATTTAAGCAATAAGATCTGAATCTAGGTAGAACACATTTGGTAACTTCTACAGACTAGTGCTTTTAAAATGCAGTCTTTGAAATAACATTGCTGCACTACTGCTTTTTGATACCCCTGATTTTAGGTCCCCAGGAATCCTGACCTTCCAAATGCAGCTCAGGTACAAAAGGAGGAACAGAAGAAGATAGATGAGTCTGTGCCTCTGAATACCGAGGAAAGTGAAGAGAAAGAAAAGCTTTTAACACAGGTGAAATAAAATCAGCTGAAGCGTTTCATCGTATGTTTTTGCTAGTGTGTAGTATAAGTAGTGGTAAATACACACAGGAAAGCTATGCTGATGTTATAGGAAGAAGAAAGCACAGAACATATAATGATTTTGATTGGTTTTGCTTTGAGGGACCTTTCCTGTCCTTGAACAAGTTTACATCTTAGTCATCTACTGTTTCCTTGAAAATCCTTGAAATATCTGAGGCAACAGCTTGTATCCTTGATGTACTACCCAGCAATGCATGCAGAAATCCAATGAGTGGGTTTCTTGTATATGCATAAAGTTTGTGTGTTTTTTTAAAATCAGAAAGGGTTTGAATCAGGACAAGCCTGTGTCAACATACATGGTGTTTATGCAGGTGTCTAAGGCATGTCACATCCATTAATTTTGTCCCAGTCAAGTTGTTAGGCATATTATTTTTATACTGGTACTGAATTTCTGTCATTGGCTAGTTTCTTGACCTTTTGGCTGATTACCCTGCTGAGTGGGCTTATTAAAAGCTGATTGTTAAGGAGAAAGGTGTAAAGTAACAGGATCTTTTGATTCAGAAAATTTTCAGTGAAAGAATTGTGGATAGTGTACCTTGGAAGAAAATTGCAAGGTCACAATTTTGCTATTAATTTCACCTATGTGTAGCAGAGGAAATATTTAAGCTGATGCTGATATGCATATCAGTACTGCTGTTGATGATTAAAAAGAAATAGTTGTGTATGTTAGACTCACTCTGAACATGCTAATTGTGGAGTGAGCTTATTCAGCTGGAGAACCGGCAAAGTTCCTTGTAAATACATTTCTGTGATGAAAGAAACTCAATGCAATACAGCTTATTGCCCAGGCATGTGATTGTCTTGTTTGTTCTTGGCATTTTCTGCTTTCCCTGTCTTTAAATTGTAATGTCCCTTTCTTGGATGACTTTTTGTGCATTGTATCTTGCATGTTCAGTTCTGGATTGATTTCTTTGGTACATAACAAATTCTCTGTTTGACAGTGCTTTGGAGTTTCCATTTGATTGCATCTTTTTGGACTAGAGATCTTTTCTTGACATACTTGTGCTTTCATCCAGCTATTTGTTTGGTTCCAGGTTTGTAAATGTCTGAAGTAGGAGCTCTTGCTTTAGATACTTGCACTGCTCTAAGAACTTGTGATGGCTCTTGCATTGCTGCACCTTGTAGTCCTCTGAAGTGTGGTGCTTGTATCTGCAGAAATGTGACCGTCACTGCGCTTGTTTCTTTGAAAAATACCACAAAAACTTTTAAAAGAAAGGATAAAAAGCTCTTACTAATGCACATGGAGTCATGCCCAAAAATAACTCTTTAGACTTCCAATGATTCAGTAATAAGCCCTGGATAATGCAAGTCTGTGGAAATCCTGAAAGACCATTAGCCACTGTAGTTATGTGGTGTTGAGGAGGAGCAAATGGTACATACATAAGTCAAAATTTTGGAAAATGCTTCCCTTTGACCTGATAATGCCTTTTTGATCTCTTGCTGCTTACAGGGTTTTACAAACTGGAATAAAAGAGATTTTAACCAGTTTATTAAAGCTAATGAAAAATACGGTCGTGATGATATAGACAATATTGCCCGTGAGGTGGAAGGAAAGTCACCTGAGGAGGTCATTGAGTACTCAGGTTTGTGATATTTTGAAATGTACTTATTTTCTAATACCAGAATATTAGCATGATTTTTTACTACATGTTTTTTTAAAATTGCAAGGTAGAGAATTTGGATGCATTTAAAATTTTTTTTGGTTAAAGTATGCAATTTTCTTTTTTTTTAGCAGACTTAATTCTATTAAAAAGGTTGATTTTGCAGCCTATAAGTAACACCTCCAGCTGCCTTTAGCCCTCCTTAGTCAAGATTTAGAATTTGACATAGTTAATTCTCACTGACAACATGGATTTCTGAAATTGTGAATTTGCCTTATAGTGCCAACTATATATTGCCTTACAGTGATTCTTTATGCTGTATCTCTGCTATCTTACCTAGTATACTGTATCTTTGTCTTTTGTATTTACACAGTGCTTTTGAGATTTCTTCCTCTTTCACCCTTGGATGTGATTTTACTAAACACCTTCATAAAATCAACTTTGCAATGTTCTTCCTGTGGTTAAAAAGGAAGAGCTCCACAAGAGTTCCCTTCAAAGTGTTGAATTTATTTTGCAGTTAATTATGTTGCATGTAAATTTTGTTAGAATTTTTACTAGCCTTTACTTACAGTTAACTTTTAAAGATACTGAATAAAGAGTCAGTGCAAGTTTAGTTTTTTTGGCTAGCATAGTAAGCTGAAGAGCATTAGCTCACTGTTCAAGATTTAATGGAACCACAAGCTAAATTCTTTTTTTTTGCCAGGGTATCTTAACAGTAAAGTTGTAAGAGCAGAGGAAAAGATTATATTCAGCAATTTTGTTTTGTGTTTTTAGCTGTTTTCTGGGAACGTTGTAATGAACTACAGGACATTGAGAGGATTATGGCTCAAATTGAACGAGGAGAGGCAAGAATTCAACGGAGAATCAGTATCAAGAAAGCCCTTGATGCCAAAGTAATTATTCCAGGTTTTTTGTTTTCTGCAGCTGACTTATTCGTTTTCTGAAGGAATTTTTGGAAGAATTTGAGATGAGAGTTCTGTCTTTTTATGCAGCATAGGTAGTACACCATCTAGCAGTGATCTACAGTATCATGTAATATTTCCTTGATGTAGCATTGTATGTTTATCAGTCCTTATTTTGGTTTTGCATTCAGATTGCAAGGTACAAAGCACCTTTTCATCAGCTGCGCATTCAGTATGGAACAAACAAAGGGAAAAATTACACGGAAGAAGAAGACAGATTTTTGATCTGTATGTTACACAAAATGGGCTTTGACAAGGAGAACGTGTACGAGGAGCTGAGGCAGTGTGTGCGCAACGCTCCTCAGTTCAGGTTCGACTGGTTTATCAAATCCAGAACTGCAATGGTAGGTACCATTTACAGGGATTAGGGCATGACATGAGGTATCATGTTCTTTTTTTTAAGCATCACCACATAAAATTTGTTTAGGAAAAAAATGCTGTAAGAATAACTTTGGGTTTTATTTTAATTTCTATTTATTTGAAGTAACCTTTTGCCTTAGTACAGAAAAAACACAATACAACTGAAACAAAAAGATTAGAAAACCTGCCAAACTGAAGTCCCATGTTACCCAAAGGGATTAATGCAGAGGTAGACTAGACTTAAAAATATCCTTCTTACTTTTATTGCAAACTGAGTGTTTTGCCAGACAATGTCTCTTAATATATGACTTTTTAGAGTTGCTGGATAATATTAAAGACCGAAAACATCTGAATAATACACTCGGAGAAGGGAGCAGCTTTTCTAATACGGTATTTAATTTCTAACAGCATGAGGAAAATTAGTGATTCACATAGAAATTAATCTTTGAAGCAATAGGTTTAAAATGCACTTTGTAGTTGTGAATGTGGATTATACAAGTGCTTAAATTTCTTTAGGTATACATTACTGAAAATTTTGTTTGTATGTAGAGAATATAATGCAAGGTTAATAGCAAGTAGACTAGTACTCAGAATTTTAGAGCAGAGCCATTAATTTTTAATTTAGTCATTAAGCAGGAATTGATAACACTAACAGAAGCTTTGGTAGTTGCAAATATTAAGGTATGTAGATACCAACATCAGAATACAGGACTCTTTCAATGATAAAAAACTATTGGATCTGCCCCAAAATTTTTGTTCAGTTCTTTCTACTTGTTGTTTGTCTTCATTGCCTGACTTCAGGATTTGTTTATCTGAAAGAATGTTCTTTCAAAGTTCTGAATACTGTACTAAGAATAAATAAGAAATAGGATAAAATATTTAAAATGTGTGTTTGAACAGGTAGGTATATTTGCTTTTTCCAGTACTACTTACAATTATGTGGTACACTTTTTACTTGATATTTCAGCAATTGAAGTGTTTCTGGATAGTGCAGCAGTTAGCCCTTAATTTAAAAGAATTACAAGTGTTTCTTACTAAAATGTCTGTTTGAAGAAATACTGGATTTTAAAATTATGTCCATGAAGAGAGAAGCCTGCAATATTTAGTACATTAAGAAGTTTTTTTAAAGTTGTCTATGCAGGAATCCATTTAAATAAATCTTAGAAATGGGTACTAGAAATTAAAAAGGTAGCTCAACGTTTAATATTAGTTGATATATAGGTGTCAGGGGTAGAGTTAAATACTCAGTTTAAGTCTTGCAGATCTTTATGTTCAGCGTACTTTTTTTAAAGGGGATAGAAATAATTTGCTCAAGTGTAGAAATATGTTTCTGTGGTGTCTTAGTGATGAAACTGATACACTGGGAATATAGTGAATCTTTTGGCTTAGGTTTTCTTCTAAAATTTTATCCATCAATAATTTTAGGTTTTCTGCTACTACATGGTTGAAAAAGAATATTATGGAAATACAAACTTAAAACAATCTTCCACTTTCAATGTGCATTTAATTTTCCAAAATGTTCTAAATTATCATGCTCTGTATGGTTTAGTAATATACCTGATATAGTCGAATATCCTGACATTTGTGGAGATATTAATTTCTACAGGTTCATTTTGCACTAGTTCAGTGATTTTTTTCTTTTGTAAAGAAATGTGCTGGAAAATCACATAATAGTAATGAAAGAAGTATAGATACCAATATTTATGGAGGAATAAATAAGTTCAGTGAAAGTGGAGGCGCCTTCCTAAAATGCTGAAATTCACAAGTAATCATTTAAACTCATACGAAACAAGATAAAAAGGGCAGCATAATTCTGAAAAGGGCTTAGCAGGCTCTTTGAGAAAACTTTGTGTTCTAACCACTAGATGTCTCTTGAATTCCATATAAATAGCTAGTTTATCTTCCATTATTTCTATTTGTTCTCCTGAAGATTTCTTGTTGAAAAACAAATTGTTCTTCTTTGTTTAATTGTTTCAAAATCAAGTGGTTTACCCAGAATGTAAGTTCTTAAAGATTTGTGCCTAAGTTTGTAATTTTTCTTTTTTTGCTTTTTTGAGCAAAATTGAGCACAGGTTTGTTTTTTTTTCCAATTTCTGTGAATGTGGGAAGAATGTAAAATATCATGGCAGTAGTGAAGCATGTATCTGTTCTCTCAAGTCATAAATTATGCATATTTTCTTTTTGCTTTCTGCAAAACTTCCCCAACATAAGACAAATTTCTCTTTAGTAAATGCAGGAATAGCCAGGCCTGTGGACAGAGTTGAGGGCTGCCTTTGCTCCCAAGTCAGCATCTCTGCCTCCAGCCATGCGGAAGGCAACGGTTCAGTGCTCCCATCTTATTTATTGCAATCCAAGTCTTTATAGCTGTGAGGGGGTGAACAAAGTACGTCTTCTCTCTTTCTATCCAAAAGAGAAAAGTATCAGGCCACACAGAATAAAAACTCAACTCTGAAAGTGCAAGGCATTTTAAATAAGTGTATTTTTCTAGTACTAAAATGGAATGCAGTAGTCTGTTTTGAAATTTCAGTAGCTTAGTGCAGGATTTGTCACTCAGATTCTTTTTCATGGTAGGTGTACAAGAAACCTGTGTGCATGTCATGTCTTACTGTCAGTTGATTCTGTGATTCTCCAGAGAAAATTTTTCTTGAGTCCATCCTCTGTCCACAGCAGATGCTTTGGAGCAGTAGTCCATCTGGAAAGTCTAACCATGAACCTGAACACTTTATAAATGTGTGTATTTATGCAAGCATTTGTTCCTAGAAAAGAGGAGGATCTTTCTTAGTGCCTTAGGCAAGTGGATCAAGGTTATTTCTTAGTCGTTTCTTGTTCTGAGTTTAACACAATCCGATTTCTCATACGCTAGAAAAAATCCAGATGATGATGATGAAGCAGCTTGTCATCACTCTTTACCTCAGCTCCTAAGTCTGAGTGCAATATACACAAATTTAAATGATGTAAAATACTTCTGTTGTATTGGCAATCCTTATTCTATTTTGGTCTTTTTTCATCTCTGTTCATCTGTAGAGTGTAGGTTTTTGGGACAGAAGCTCTCTTTTGTTCTACGTTTGGGGTTGCAATATATATTGGGATGGCTTGAACTCAAGTTTGTTCAGAGTTGTTGCTTTTTTATCTAAAAGTTGTTTGGGTGGAAATTGAGGGAGTTTATTTATTGAAGTGAGAGTATTTTAGCTCCAGAAGGACTGTCACATACCAGAGCACAAGCATGGCACCCTAATTCATGGCTTAACCTTTACTCTGGAGGGTGTTGTTGCTACAGGGATACGATAAAAGTGACTTACTACAGTAATGTGTTGGTGGAGCTACAAGCATGACACTGGAACATTTCTGGAAGGGGGTTGTAAAGAATGTCCTGATGATTTTTTTGTGTGTGTGCCTGATAAGAAGAATTCAAGTGGTGGTAGGATTCTCTATGTCCATTCTGAACTACACAGTTTTTGCCCAAGGCCATGGAGCATCCTTTGTAGAGTAATCTGTGGAAACTGTAGAATTTAAAGAATATGGTTAAGCTTGAGGGTTTGAATGTCTCAAAGATGAGTCACGTGCCTGCCTGTTCGTGAAGGTTCGGGATCAGGAAAGCAGAGAGGCCATCTTATCTGTTGCCGTGATGGACCATGATAGCTGAGGCAATACCCAGTTTACAGATGCTGAGAAAATAGAGACTAATTTCTGGGCAAAAAGGTCACCTGTTCACTTCACTGCAAATGGACCCATTGTTGGTTAAGATTCATACTGCTAGGTAATTCTAGGATAGCCTATGTTTCAAAAATGGCTTCACTTAGTTTAGCAGAGATGAGACATATTTTTTGGGATTTTTTTTCCTCAGAAGAGAGCTTCTTGCTTTGAGTTGGAAATAAAAGCCCGTGGAATCATATTCTCAATAATACATAGAATATACTGAATAATTATAATAAAAATAGGCACTGTTAGGTGTTTTGTAAGAGATCTTTTTCTTTTAAATGGGGTACAAGAAACTGTCCAAGTCAAGTGAGTTCTATTAAGCAAGCCAGCCATTAGTAACTGCAATGCAGATATTTTGACTTGTATTGGAAATACTTTTTAATGTGTAAACAGCCTTATGGCATTTAGTCCTGATGGCTTTCAGATGACTTGCAAGTCTTGATTCTAAGAGCATTTAGGACCTACTATCTCTTGGGTCCTGTTTGAATAAAAATACAGCAATGAGTTCACAATTTAGGACTGAATAGATTTTTTGCCTACTTGCAGCTCTCTGTCTTTTCACAAAAAAAACCACCCTAATCTGTTTGCCACAGAAAAGTACTGCTTAAGATAGCTTTACTTCCTTTTCTCTCTTCTTTAAAGATCTACTTAAGACCTCTTTCCTAAAATCCAGCATACTATGCTGGCAGGCTGTAATTTGCTTCATTAACCAAGATGAAAGATCACATCAGTCTTTGGGATATCAGTTTAGAAGACAATCCTGAAAACTCCTTGTCAGGAGGACAGTAATCCTTTTCTGCTTCTAAAGGTTACACTGAGGGAAAGACAGATAATAGTAACTAAGCTAATGATTAGTATTATTGAATATTTTAGGAAAATATAAGTGCTTTGAAATTAAAGAATTTTTAACCTACTTATGTAAGCAAGAGAAGTTGTATAATTTACTTAATAATTTGATGTGTTCTCTTTCCTTAGGAGTTTCAGAGACGCTGCAATACTCTCATATCACTAATAGAAAAAGAAAATATGGAAATTGAGGAAAAGGAAAGAGCTGAAAAGAAGAAAAGAGGAGCAAAAGTTTCAGCAGTATGTTTAGTAGCACTTACTTTACTTCCAGTGGGGTAGAATTCAATTATATATTTTTTAGAAAATGTAAAATATGATTGTAGGCACTGATTGCATTAGTAGAAACCATGAGGTGAGAGATTAAACTGAAATATTTGTTTATCCACTGCTCTCCTAGATTTGCTCAGGTAGGTATTCCAAATACATAGTGTTGGGGGCTTTTCTTCTTTTATTTTTTTTTTTTCCTTTCTTTTTCTTTTTTTTTTTTTGAGAAGTCTTTTTTTAAGTAGCAGAGGAAGGCTCTTTTTAGAAAGTTGCACTGCCTACTTTCTGCCTCCTTATGTACATCGCATGTTGCTTCAATTTCTTCTCAGAGGTTTTTTTCCTGCCCAACATAGTTGCTGGAAGAAGAAATGAAAGTGCTTCTTTTGTTTTGAAGGGTTGTCATCTTTAGAACAGAATTGTGTGTAAGTCAAGGTCCTGGTCTTTTCACCCAGTTCATGGTATGTGTGGTGCCTGCACCACTGAGACCATGTAATGATTTTAAGGATATGAAGAGGGTAGGAGAATTAAGGGTGTACATCAGGGATTAATGTTTGCCTTTCCATTATGTCCTATGAAGATGAACTTAAATCCAAAATTTAAGTCTTACATTCCCTTTTGAATAATTAGTTACGTATTTTTTTTTTAATAATGCCACCATCTTGTTAAATTTATACTTTTTTTCACTTTAGTCACAGAAGAGAAAAGCGGATTTGGCTGCTGAGAACTCTGGCAAAAAAGATGCTAAGAAAGTGAAGTCGTGAACCTGAAAACTGAACGCTAAATATCAAACTGCCACTTTCTTCACTCCATCTATGTGTATTAATTGCCAACTTCTTTGTATTCATGGTACTCTTCCCCAAGTCTCATGCTTTAATTTTGCAAATTTTGTATCCTTTACAATGCCTATCTTTACCTAAAACGTGTAGCTTTATATCCTATGCATTCCAGTATTTTTGGGTACTGTATTTTATGAGTTTCATGTCTTTGGCAAAATTTACTTAGTCCTTGGTTTTATATGTTTTATATGCTGCTGCTTTGAAAGAAAACCTAGATTCTATAGCTGTATTATTGTTGTTTCATATTTTAAATTTATATGGCTGTTGGAAAATAAACTGACTTAATTATTTGAAGAGAAATATACTTCACCTTTGTTTTCCCTACCCTCTCCCCAGTTTTTGCATAGCTACATTTAGAGAGAATGTTAAGGTTTGTCTAATTGTGCCTTCATCATCAATCAGATATTTTTTGGCAGGGTAGTTAGACAGGATCAGGAGCATGGCAGAACAAAATCTAATTAGACTGACATCCTTGTTTGCTCTCTGCATTAAATGGACATATTCTTTGAAATGTTCAGAAGGAAAACCCCCAGCAAATACGAACACTTTTTCTTTTTCTTTATCAGTGATTTCTGCTGGGCTACACGCTTAAACACAGGGTGTGGTGTTTTTCAGAATGGCCTCTAGATGAAAACTTTTCTATGCCTCACTAAAGGAAGTCAGCTCACAGCTTCTGGCTGTTGAAGTAGCAAACAAAATAATTCTCTTTCTGGTTGGTAGGCTCCTCAGCTCTGCTGCCTTATGTTAAAAGATCTTTGTTGCTCGAATTATCTCTGTTAAAGTTCTTCTTTTACATTTTACTTTTTATTCAACATGTCAGTCAGAAGCAATGGGGATATGTTATAGAGTGCTACTTTTTAGTATTTCTATTTTAGTGAAGGGATGAAAGTGTTGGATGTATGATTTTTTGGCTTTGCAAGAATGGCCTTTATTAAGCAGGTTCACAGTTCCTGCTCACTTTGGAGTCTCTGCCTTTCCCAGATCAGTAGAAGAGTGACTGTGACATCTGATGTTTTGCTTTAATGCTCTGTCTCTGATCTGATGTTTAGTACAGACCTTGCTACAGTGAGACATGCCCTCATAACGTCTAGATTAATGCAGTGTGCTTTACATGGTACTTCCCTTGAAGACTACTTGTAAATGTCTTCTAGTGCAGTTTGCTTCCTTCAGTGGTTTGAGGTGTTTTGAGGTAAAGAAACCTCTTTACTCTGTGTTTTGTGCTTTGCATTGGCTACCTTCCTCTGTGTTTGTAAAATATAGGACTTTACAAAATAAAGTTCTAGAGCTCTCCTCATATTCTTCTATGTCATTTAAAATATATTGGTATGTCTTTGAAGTTTTCTGGGATTAGTATCTCTTAAGTTCGATGAGGAATTTCCAGGTTTTTTTCGTAGTGTCTGTTAAAGGTTTGCGGCAAAACAGGTGTCATGATTGGTTGAGCATTTCAAAAGATAATTCAAAAGATTAGATTCTGTATTTTGGAATGTAGCTTTTGTCCAGGGACGACGTTAATTATTTAACTAGGCTTATATTTGTAAGACTTGGTATTTGTCTGTTGAACTTCGTCTGGTGAGTTGAGAGGTACATCTGCTAGTGATGGGGCACAGCTTCCAGGCAGAAGACTGGTCACAGGAGTCAGTGCATGCTTTTAAATGAGTGTGCTCAGGTGGGATAGGTGTACTCAGGAAAGAAGCATGTCTCCTCAGAATGTAGTTCTGGTATTAGAGCAGTTAACATCCCGCATTATCCTTGGGAGGACATCCCATGTAATTATGGAAAAAGGCGGTGCAGCTACATGCATCTATAACCACAAATCCCTGGAGTATGCTATTAATAGAGAGAGGAAGATGCCTTATTTACATTTGCATTTTGGCTCATGTGTCGCTCACTAACTTTATGACCTGAAATGATAAGAACAAGTTAAATGGGAAAAAAAGGCTGAAAGAGCCAATTGAAATGTTTATGGAATTACATGGCTAGGTCTAGAGCTTATTCTGTTGCTCCTATTTAGCACTGGATGAATATTTTAATATTTTAAGTCTTGAAATAAATGTATTCTGGTTTTGTTTATTGTAGATTAGCTTTGTTTGACTTGCATGTTTTTGTGTATCCAGTTTCTGTCTTGCAAAGTGTATGGGAAGTCTTAAAATGGTGGTATCTCAACATGTTTTATGCAGATTTCTTGAGTTAACCACTTGAGTTAATGTTCATTCTTCTCTAAGACGTGATACACAAATACATAGCAAAAGATCATGCAATTGTTCTTTCAGATACTATCCTTTGATCAGACATCTTCTCTGGAGAATGATAGATTCTCCCAGGAACTATCTCTTACCTCTTGGAGTCTGTAGTCCCTAGTTAAACTGAATGTGCTGTTGAACAGTCCTTGAGATCATTTGGACACTATAAACCAATTCCTAGTGGATTGAGCCTTCCCATCCATCATGTCCTACAGTGATAACTAAGGAAAATTGCTAACAGCTGCTGGTCAGGATTAAAGGAAAATTGATCTTTTCCCTTTTTCATTCTTCCAGTTGCATATACCCACAGAGTGTGTGCCTAGCAGTATCTTAAATTATATGCTGCTGTGACTCAGAATTAGGTGACAGAAATGAAACAATCTTCCTACTTCTAACTGCTATTTTCTTAGGCAAGGAATACTGTTTGTAAGAAATTAGTAAGCGCTGAATGTTTTGTGATAGAAAACTCCTGAAAAGTTTGGGCCTTTAGGCAATTTTAAAGTTGTAAAAAATGCTGCAAGATAAAACATTTTGAAAATTAGTTTAGTTGCTTTTCAACGGACAAGTAAAGTTTGATTGTGTGAACATCAGGCTTGAAGAAAGTCACCCAGCACCTTTGGCTTTAACCAGGCAGTGCACATAACATCCTGGGAGAGGTCACAGCAATTGTAGTGGTTTCCTTTTCACATACTCATCATTTCCAACTATTAGTCCTTTTATTTTTGAGTTATGTTAGTGATGACACCAAAAAAGTGATGCTGCTAACCACCTTAATTGTATTTAATTTCAGTTTGTTACAATGACACAGAGAAGAAATGAGCTTTGTTCTTGCTGGTAATAGACCATCTTTAGATGCTGATTTGCAAAAGTGGTGTTACTATACTAAAACATTAAGTAAGAATTTTTTTTCTTGTAGATCAGCATTGCTTGCTTGATTTAGTGCTAATGCTGGTTAGGGTTTAAAATAGAAGCAGCTATCACTCTTTGAGATGATAAGCAAGGAGTACAGTATACAGAAATTAATCAGAATCTTTCTGAGTGCCTGATGGTGATGCTGAACTGATTTTTGCTTTTATATAGTCTTCATATATGTTTGTAGCTTTGCAGCTATATGAAGGATATGTAACAGCAAAAATTAGTTTGGCATCAATGGAAGTAACTTTGTTGTGCAGTGCCTACAGTTCCTGCTATGTGCTGCTGTGTTACAAGCACTCTCTGTATATGCCTCCTGTCCATGTTCAGTGGGGGGATTAAGTATTATCAGTGATGAAAAATAAATGCCAAAATGTTACAGGTTAAAAAAAGATGGAATTTTGCAGTCAATACCAGTTTATATGAATGCAAAATGATGAGGTTGGTGCACACATTGGCATTTGTGATGCTGGAACGGGTTGATCACCAGCTGTAGTTCTAATGTGACTAAAGAGAGGTTGACAGTTACATTTTACTTAATTTTATCTGGTCCACACATTTGGCTTCAAGCATGTATCTAAATGCGTTCATGGCTCATAGTTCTAATGTTTGATATGTTCTTTTTCTGAAAGACTTAAGGTTGAACTTAGTTTGCTTATTTTGAAATGTAATGTACTCTTTAATTGCATTTACATGGTATCCATCCTTTCATGAGAAAAGGAGTAATATTTGCTGCCTCAAAGGTATGTCAGTGTTGTGTTGTTCAAGATAACTTCTGAACTTTTTCAATCTGGGATTTGTTTCTTAAGTTATACATATAGGAAAATAAAAGTTAATATGAACCTGATGTCTTCTGGTCATTGTGGTACACAGGGGTCTGTTACTTGGATACTTTCAAGACAGTTTGATTTGGTTTTGTTGCTCTTGTGCCTCCCATAACCTTCAGGCCATGGTGGCTGAATGTAAGGGGAGTGTGTGGGTGTTCCACATCTGCTTTCAAATTATAGTTTCTTGTAATGTAAAACTATACTAGTAGTGTCTATGTTTTTGTGACAGCCTTGCCTGTGTTGTCTCATAGTGCAGTGTTACACAATGTATGTTGATCCTATATTAAAATGTATTGCTGGTTCCCTTTTATTTCATACCTCTGGTGTGTTCCTAAAATGAAATACTTTGGAGCTTAAGTCCAGCTGACGCAATGGTAAGAACCATGAATTTTGTTGTTGTAGTTGATCACTAGCAGCTTTGCAAGATACTGTGCTTGGAGAGGTGCATGCCCTAAATGAATGCTTAGTTTCCTACCTTGTTTTTCCTCAGGATAACCTGAAATAAAAAGACAGACTGGAGGACCAGTTTCTCTGGTGTTGGTTGGTAGCAGTTCTGTCTGCTCCACAGTGAACTTTTGATAGACCTCACTCTTTCAGGTGAGGCACCTAGACCAGGATGGAGGAGCTGGGAAAAGACATGTGGTACTAGCTTACCTGGTCCTCAGTAGCAGCCAAAACAATTTTTGGGTTCACTACAAGAGCTATAGTTCTTCCAGATAGCTTTGCTTCCTTTCAGGCTGAGCAGGATTCCATAACTAGTTTCTACTTCTTGCATATTCTCATGGACTGTTTACGAGAACAAAGTCTACTGTTGCCAGGATTTTCTTAGAAGCAGTACCTGCCAACCCTCCTGAAGGAGATACTCTGTTCATACAACAAAACTTTTGGATGGGAACAGTGATCCTGTCTGCAGAGCTACTCAGTGGCTGTGAGGTTTGGTGTTGACACAGAATGATCGTTCTCGTGCAGTCTGTCCTGGGGAAGGTCAGGCTGTAGACAGATTCCTGGCAGTTTCTTGCTGTAAGTAGACAGACTGAAAAGTCATCTTCATTTATATTCTCACTTGTTAATTACGTAGACAGTGCTGAAGGCCACAAAATATTAAATACCACTCATCAGCTTGGTAAATGGCATGTGTTATGTGCTTTCTTTTTTTGCTTAACAGGTGGATATTACTCGAGAGATGACTTTACATTGAGGGTTTAGAGTCCAGTAAGGCTTTTGTTACTTCTGTTTCCTTACAACTGTAGTGCTTGCATTTTCTTAAAATGACCCAATTTTCTTGATGCCCTGATTTTCATGTCTTTGTTCATGGAGGGCTGTTGGTCAGGATTTTTATTGTTGTTGTTGTTTTAATTGACTTAGAAGGGTGTTTTAGCTGGGAGTGTAACCTGGGTGAAGATGTGGGATGATGTTCTCTTCAGGAGCCCTGATGCTACAGGGCCCTTTTAGCCTAGGTGCTGGTGCAAGCACTTGTGTATTCCCTACCTACTCTGCCCCACCACCCCTTGCCTTCAGTCAGTTCCTCTCAAAAAACCTCAACCTGACGTGGCTTTGTGCTTGCCGAATTTCTGTTCTGGGTGGCAGGAAAAGTCATCTGTCGCTGTCTGTTGGGAGGTGACACTTGTACCTGGTCGTTAAGCTGAACAAGACCATTTATTAGCTTGGAAGCCTTGAGTGCCCTGTAGGATTACACAAACATGGATTGTTATTTTCACTCAGTGTCCTGTACCCTGGCATGGTACCCAAACCAAGGGAGCTGTGGTTTGTCTGATGCTCCCTTCTGCTTCGTGGTCCGTGTGAGACTGCCTTTGTTTAATGTGTCCTGGCTGGAGGCTGCAAACCCAGGCACTTGTTGCTGTGCTGTGGAGAGTCTGCCTGTCCTCTGGACACACTAGTTGGACCATCCTGGAGCCTGATGCTAAGCTGTGCTGCCTAAATAGTGCTCATGAGGGTGGAAGACGGAGGAGAGATAAGAAGTTGCCAGTTGTTATTATGACCTGCCTTAAATTCTGACTGGTGTTGGAATGGATGGGTGGTGAAGTCAGGAGCAGAAAGATGCACAGGTATGTTGTGGTTACTGCGCTAGAGAGAGAGAAAGAGAGAAAGCAAGGACAGCAACACACACGAGCCTCCTTAGGGAAAAGAAGACCATGTTTATTGAGCGGACAATCCATATTTAAAGCATGTTCCGCAGAGCTAAGACAAGACAGTAGCTCATTGGATAGCTGAGAAAACACCCGCGGGACAGTACTTCAGAATGGGTCCCACTGTCCACACCAGGTGCTAATCTCTATTATGAATTCCAAACTGTTTTGACCAGATTATCATCCTGGGAGAAATTCTCCCTAGCGGAGCTGAATATATTATCAACTTGGCAGCACATCTGTCAGAGAACCAGGAGAAACTCTAGCCCGAGAATGGTTTTCTAGGCTGTAGTTTTCCTAGATCTCTAGCAGTGTGTCCACAGTATGTGATGTGCTCTTTGTTGGGACTAAACCTTTGCTTCTAGGCCTTATTTCAAATCCTGCTGGGTCAGTTGACATCATGGATATTTTCATATGGAGACTCCTTGGAAAGCTGTCCAAACTAACAGACGCGGTGTCTTGGCACAGTGCCCCATCCCTGTGCAAACCCTGGTCTCACAGCAGGCTCCCTATCGAACATCTGAAATGGGGAGCAAAAAGGCTGAATCCTGGAAAAAATTGCCTGTATTAGGCAGGGGTGAGAGCTGGGCTGGGAAAATCTGTAATTATCTGTAATAATCTGTGTGTGATTAACTGGAGATTGATGGTTAAATGTATCTATTGTTATTGCTATTAAATGGAAATTCAAAGTAAAGTCACTGTAACTTGCTGCTGAGTGAGTGAACTTAGGAAGGCACTGGAGCTGTCCATGTGCATCGTGTGGAGTGCAGCTTGTGAAGGAACTGTAGGTTGGGCTTTGCTCCTCTCTGCGTTTCCTGCCTGCAGTGCTCCTGTGTTGTTACCCGTTCAGACTCCAGGTGGTGATGTTGGATCTGAAAGGAGGAAATGTGAAGCTGGAGAAGCTCCATTTGCTGTGAACAAGGCCAGTGGTGTGGCAATACTGAGGTGCTCTATGCAATTCCTTTGTTTCTGTGTTGACAGGGCTGTAGTCCAGCTGTCTCCTCAGAGTTGCCATTCCTTTCCAAACATACACACAAACTGCCTGACTGGCTGGTTAGTTGCCATGTAGGAGGTGATTTGAGGAGGTCTTCCCATCAAGAAATTGTGTTATGTTAAACTTAAAAGGGCTCTACCAAAGTTTAAACTGAGCTATAGCTAATGTGGCACTCCATGTGATGCTCAGAGCCAGCCAGCAAGGTCTGTGTTGGCTTTGTATTAGAGCATATTCAATGACTGCTTGAAGGCAGGCATGTCTGCACCACAAAAAGTAAGACTTTTCTTCACGGACTTACAATTAAAGTTATGTTGCTGTAATTAAAAAAAAAGCCAAAATCCCCTACCCTTTCAAAATGTGTCAGCATTAATTTATGGCTTCTATACACACGTCTCTGAAATAATTTTACTTACTTATGTTACAAAGGATTGATTAATGTTACGTGACTGAACATGTGGAAGAGGTACAAGAAATTTCTTTTTCTTAAGTGTCAGCCTTGGACACTCAGCATTTTCTTTCAGTATTCAAAAAGAAATTTAATTTTTGCTTTTTGTGATACTCACTGGTAATTAACTGCTCCATGTACTGCATCTTATTATGCTACGGACCTGGAGATTTTCTGTTGGAAATGAAAATCGATTTCAACAAATTCAGTTGTTGCCATCTTATTAGGTTATGGTACTCAGTGTAAATTAAAGTTTTGAATTTGTCATTGATCAATAGATGTAATTATTGATTTGGGATGTATGAGGTAAAAAGTAAATCAATCAGTTTTTGTCTTTGTTTTTATAACATGAAAACATGTCAAAGTTTATTGAGCTGCAAGTTACTTTGTAGTGAACCTGAGGCAGAATCAGAAACACAAGAGTAATGTTAGTCTATTTATTTCTTGGGTGCTGCAGGATTTTCTTAAAATGCTGGCTGTCAGGCGTCCTGGTTTAAGTTTGTTTAGAAGCCTAGGGTGCAAGGATTGGTTGGCTGTCTGATCCCAGGTCCCAGTGCCCATCCATGAATATTGTACACAGGCAGACCCATCACCCTTCAGAAACCGACGTCTCTGCACAGAAGGCTCCTTTCAGTGTTCAGTGTATCTGTAGGTAGGCGGAAACTCTTCCTCACTGGAGGAAACTAAAAGTAATACGTAGTTAATAACACCCTATTGATACACCCCATGCAAATCAGTACTATCTTCTGGATTGAAATGAAACCATTGATTGCACTGTAACTTGTTCCCAGAGTTTGGATGTGCCATTCCTTGCTCAGAACTAGGTGTTCTGGTGTGGGCCAGATGAAGCAATGTGGGAAAGCTGTCACTCCAAGCCTGCCCACATGTGCGGGAGAGCTGAGAGGAGGCTTCTTGGTAATTAGTGCAGCAGGATGAGTGTATTCAACACAGCCTTGCTCAGACTCTGGTAGTGGATTATGTACCTTGATTTTCTGACTTGCTCTTGGTAAAACAAAGGTGCCTAAAACCTGAGACCAGCAATATTGTCAGTTTCTCTGCATTAATAAATTATTTTTAATTTAAAGGGCTTTGAGGGCTTTGTTTAAGGGTTGCTATAGAAATGTTTTTTCTCATCAAAAATTAGTAATAAAAGTTAGTAATCAGTAATAAAAGTTGAGAAAAAGCAATATTTTTTTACTGCTTTTACAGTCTTGGGCTGTTGCTTTTAAAAATAGAGAGGAAAAAAATTAAGAAGAGTTGATTGAAGATATAGTTCACTTGATCAAATGGATACAGAACCCAGCTGGCAGGAAACCGATTAAAATAAAAGACAAAATAGATAGTTTTGTCAGATGGAGACCACATTCCTGTGGGACATGAGAGGATTTATATCAATCAGCAGCAGAAACTGCAGGTTGTATGTAACAGGGCTTGTATAAACACTATAGTTTGTGTCTATCTTATATAGGTGGAAATAGATATAGATATTTTGACAGAGTAAGTGGCATCAGAAAGAAAAGTGTATATGAAGTGATGTATTAGAGCTTGGAAGATGCTCTAATGTTTTAGATGTTTTAGCTGTTGAGACAGATTTGAGGAGGTGTCTCTAAGTTTTGCTGTATTTTCCAAATAGAAAAATGAAGATAACACTCTCTTCCAGTTTCCTAGTCACCTAGTAGCTATTCATTTCATTAGAATGAAATAAAAATCAGTGTTTTGGAATTGAAGTGACTCTTAAAACCCAAGATCCCCTGGGAAAGTCCTTGGCTGCTATGTCAGGTCTTTATTATCCTGCTGCTGTCAGAGGTAGTTGTGTGCAGTTTCCTGATGCTGGAGAGACTCTGTGTGTGTGTGTTGAGTAGAACTACACAGAGAACCCACGATTTTACTTTTAAATGTGGTGACACAGTCCAGCCCACTTTGTCTGTGCTCACTGCTGGTGGACTAGTGCTAGGTTCCCTGAAACTGTGGATAGAGACAGAGACCAAGACTGGCTTGGATTTTCTGTTCTTTCCAATAGTTTCTTTGGTCAAATTCAGCAGGATTCGCTGTAGAGAATTGAGCTTATGATGTCTAGATATATCAAGATTGATGTTGGACTGACTGTTCTTTTTCCACGTGTGAGGTCTCATGTTCACCTGAGTTGGGTAAAACCACCGAGAAGCAGCAGAGTACATCTGTGCTCATACACTGTGGACTTGGGCAGCCATGGCAATGACAGGGAACTGGGTAAGAATGAAATGGTGTAACTGCAGCTTGTTGGAGTCCCTGGTTGTGCCTGCAGGATTTCTGTCAGGCAATGCAGGAGAGCAGCAGCCTGGGACTCTGAGCTGGGACACTGCCATGCTGTTCTGTGTCTCCTCTGGGACTGCAGCAAGCTTCTTTCTCTGCAGATTTGCTGTTGTATCCTCTGCTAAGATCTGTTTATGCCATGTATTTACTTTAGGATGTATATTTATCTTTGGGTTATGGTAGCACTAAGTGATTTGGGCTATGATCTTGGGTAGGGTCTCTAGGTGCTGCTGTGATGTTAATAAGAGCCTTGTAATAAGATTCAATGTCTACAGTTCTTTCCAATTCATGGCTGTTCTGAGTAGTTCACAGTATCAGGGCCTTAGCTATATAAAAATAATTAATTGATTTGCTTTCTACTGAATAAATGACATGCTGGTGGAATGATTAATGAATAAGAAATCACAAGTGTCACTGGCACACAAATGGAAATCACCATTCCTTTAACAAATTTTTTCTAGTTGGTTTTAAGTTTCTGTAAGGAATTACAGTTTCACTAATTCAACAAAACCACCTGATAAATAACTCATCATTTTTATAGATGTCCATTAAATAAATCTATATTGAAGTACCAAGAAATGACACTTGTAGAAGAAACATTGCTGCAAATAATGAGAAAATTGCAGACGTATTTTATACCTCTTCCAAAAATCAAAAGGCCTCATAAATACAGTCTGTAAAAATGTCTGTGGAAGAGTTAACATAACTGTACAAGCAATAAGCCTGACCTTTCAGTGTAATTTATTTTAGATTTGCTCAATCCTTTTTTATTAAAACTAGCACATCTGAAGCAGAATTAAATCCTATTATACCAGCTCTGTGATTGTATCAATTTTTCTCTGCCATGGCACACTTTATTAAAAATTACTTTGTTTCATATTGGTTAATGCAATTAGGGGAGTAAATGAATTTTTGTGGTCTTTGGAAAAGAAAGAAGTGTGTGGTTTCTACCCTTGAGAGCAGTGTAAATTGCTGTGAGGATCAGCTGAGTTCCAGCCCTGCAAAAATCAGTTCATGTATTTCCTCTGTGGTGGTAAGACCCAGGTCCCCATCTCGTCCAGTGTCTGCACTGATCCAAGGACCAGGTTACACAGGACCAGCTGCATTACATGTTTTTGTCTTAGCAAAAATATTCCTGTAAACTAAATACCACATCTTGTTTCTGCCTCCTCCACAGTTTTGTGTTCTGGCACAACATCACCAGTTACCACCAGTGCAGCCTATTCTTGTTTCTGTTGCCTGAGATGGCTCAGATACACCTTTGATCTGAACAAGGACATGTGCTCATAGGCATCCCTGCCTCTGTTTCATCCCTCTTTCAGAGAAGTGTTTGTCATGCTGGTGTTGGTGTTTGCTCCAGCAGCCAGCAGCTATGAAATGCTCCAGTATTTTCTGTCCTTGCGTGGGTTTTACCTGCTTGCTTTTTTCCCCTCAATTTCCTGCAGTGCAGCATTGGGTTGGATTGCAAGAAAGGGATTTAGATGGAGCCAAGTGGTTTTTTTTCTGGTTTAAAGTCTGTCTAGTGCTTTTTAACTGACCAAGATCTACAGCACTTTGGAGAATTTACTGCTCCTATTTAATTGGCTGTTTACAATTTCAGGACCAACCTCAGTAGCCTTGCGGAGCATATTTCCCTGCTGATGACATCTTTACAGTGAATAATAAGAACTGACATGTTTTGTGTGCGCAGGTTAATGCCCCCAAATCAGGTGCTATAAATTGTTGTGGGTGGGTAGCTGGTTCAAGAACCTGTTTTTATTTTATAGAGCATCATAGTGGGATCTGGAAAACACATTAATTAATTTCTTGCCTTCTCTACTCATTGCTGGCAAAGTGCAAGGTTGCCTTTTTCTTCCCCCTCGTATCTCATGTGCATAGACTGGGGGGAAGAGCTATGGCTAGAACTATCATGAAATGATGCACTTTGTGGGAGAAGGTGACCAGAACAGCCTCTGAGCAGCTCTTGATCCTTTAAGGATCACATTGGTATCTGCAGCGTGGGTTTAGGAGGCCCTGAGGCTGGGAGGATGCGGCAGCCTCTCTGCATTCCCTCTCCAGTGTCTCCCTTTCCCGCAGAGCACCGTGTTCAGCGCAGCTGTTCTCAGTGACTGTCTACAGTGCTTTTATTGCTGCTGTGGCTCTGCTGAGGCCAGGAGAGCAGTCTTCCTAGGAGCAGTCCTCTTCTCCCTGAAACCGAATGTCTCAAGTTCTGGCCTTTAAAACAGTGTTTCAATTTGGGAAATCTCGAAGAGCCTTTTGCTTTTAAAATACATTAAGTGTCTTATGTCGCAGGAGTGAAAGTAACTCATTATGCATATCAGGTAGGGAATGAGGCCTCTGGGCAGTATTATGGTGGTGTGGGATTACATTAAGGAAAAATGGCTTATTGCTTATTTCCATTTGTCCACAGCAGACCTTTCCAGCTGCAATGTGTGTCATCTGGTGCTTCTGGAAATACTCCAAAACTGCAGTCTCCAAGGCTTTGGCACTGCATCTATTTCTTTTAGAGAAAGCAACATATCTGCAAATATGAAGAAAAGAAGAAACTTCTAGAGGAGAGAAGCCTAAACATCTCTGAATCAGATCTGAGTTTTAACTGGTTCTTTTGGGTTATAAATACTGCCTTCAGCATTCACTTGGAACAATTTTAATTCTGGTGACAAGCAATGAGCTAATAAGCCCCAGTGTCAAGAAATCCTTTGTTTTGTTACTGAACAACTGCCAGCTCAATAACAGACTTTCTTCTGTGGAAACTCAGGAGGGTTCACTGCTCACTGCACTTGCCCAGTTCTTGGCCTCACCACTAAGACAGTCAGTAGTGTTAACTTGAAGGCACAACAACAAAACTCATTTCACATAGACCATTGAACATCATACATTAAAAAAATCTTCTGTCCCTACCTCCAGATGGAACCTGAACAAGTGACTTGGAGGTGAAATGCTCTCCTGCAATCTTCTGGAGCCCGCAGTGTTTGTGTTTATCCCACAGAACACTGGTTCTATATCAAAAAGCAAATTAATTCGTCACTGAGACTAATCCTACTTGTCTCAGAAGCAAACACAATTTTCAAGTGTAGATGGGCTATTTGAGATGATTTTTACATTCTGAGTCAGAATGTCAGAAAAAAATGTCAATTAATCTGGTCTTGTACTGATAAGACTCCACAAATAACCTGCTTGGACACCTTGTCTGGTATGGGGTCTGTGACTGAGGAAGATTTTGTTAACACAGCTCAGTTTCTGAGCACACTATTAGAACAGTGTCTCATTGCTGAGGGAGTCCATCTTCTGATGTCTCTAGACGCACAGGAAGGGGAAGCTGTTTGTATTCCTGTAGTTTATATCAAATGACAGTGATGTGCATAAAAAATAATTAGTGAAATAAATACTCAGGGGTCGATGCTCTGACAGGAAGTAGCCAAGGGAGTTATCTGTATGCAAAAGGATGATTTAAGTTGAGAGCATCTACAGGGATAATTGATGCCAAATCTATTATTACCATTGATTTAGGTATAATTAGTTTGGATGAAAACAAAGTACTGTCATCAAATATAATAAATTGAAGCATAGCAGGTAATTCAAGAATCAGAAGCCTTCATCAAAGATGTCTGAGGAAGGTGTTTTGATCCTTCTACACTGATTATGTGACTTGATGCACTGGGTCTGTCTGGTTTGCACTACAGTTGCACACAGACTCTGTACTACAAGAAAATTATCCTGACTCTCTCAGTGTTAGAAAACTTGTTTGTTGTGTTGTATTTAGAGAGCTCTACAGTGAAACAACCTTTCTGACCTGTTACTATGTTGGGGATTTCATGTGTCTCCTTTACAACTTACTCTAAGATTGGCTTTTATTTCTGGACCTGCTACTAGTTTTTAAAGGCTCATGTAGCCACTCTTTATTCTGAGCTTTTGTAACTGGCTCTGAACTAACCTCAATTTATTGGTATTGCCCTTTCATTGGTACATATTTCCAAGCTCTTCCCCTTTACCTGATGGACCAGGCTTTTCTTTGACTCTGTTCCCTGCTTGTCCTGCAGGCTTTTTGTCTTCTATATAAGGAAGCCCAGCGCAGTCGTGTGGTCCCCTAATCCCCTGAAGAATATGTGGTTCACAGAGGGTGTGTGTTGTAGGCTCAGCTACAGTGAAATCATACACTTTATTCTTTCTCCTGTATTTAGAAACAGAGATCTCCAGTTCATACCTCCTGCATCAGCCACAGTGCTGGTTACCCAACCAGTGTTTTGATTGTCTGGTGAGCATCCAGTGAAGGTATCCCATGGCAGCTGGCTCTGTAGGATGTAAAGTAACCTTACAGCTGCTAAATTAATACCTACTCTTTTATTTTGCAGGGTGGAGGGGGATAAAATGACTGTGGTTAAAGTGTAGGATGTGAGGTTTTGCAGACCTCTGGGTGCTCTGAGGCACCCACACTGTTGGGTTATGTTCTTCTTTAAAAAGCCAAGCAAGTTAATAGTTGCTATAAAGTTATTTATTACAGAAGGACATCAGTCTCAAAGGNCTGCACTCTGTTCTCTCTCTGAAGGACTCAGAGAGACCCCTGGCTTACTGACTTCAACAGTAGGAGAGCTGACAATGGACTGATATGGTGAGGATGGTGCAGCCTTCCCAGCTGTCTTGGTTTGAAAGACAGGTGTCTGCCAAGAAAGGCAGCAGCCTCTTTTTAAAATGGGGAATGTAAACCCCCTCCCTTCAAATTATTGTAATTTTGAAATTAAGGGGGCTCTCAGACAAAGATATAGGAATAGGAATAACAGCTCTTTACTAGGAAAATTAAAACAGAAATACAGTATTACAAAGAACAGAGAACAAACTCAAAAACACTGACAGAGTTAGAATACAACCTGACACTCTGTCAGTCAGGGTGTTGGTAGCAGTCCAATTAAATGGTGGCCGCAGTCCTCCTAGATGACAGATGTGGTTCAGTTGAAGCAATGATCCTGTAGAAGGGTGCAGTTTTCCTCCAAAGGTCCAGTGATGATGTGGAAAGGTCCGGTTTTATCTCTGGAATCCAGTGGAAAAAAGGCTGCCTTGGTGTTCCAGATCTCAGTTTTTATCTAGGTAGAAAATGCTTGGATCCTCCCCTCGGCTGGAGTGTCTCCCAATGGGATGATGTAATTTTATCAGTCATACAGTGGGACCCAATGGGCTGATGTAATTTTATCAATCATTTAGTGGGACTTAATGGCCCATTAACATACGATATCTTCCTGGAGGAAGGATGGGTTGTGGAAAAGATAAGGATGACTGCCCCACCCGATTTTAACAGATGGCTCATTAGTAGAGATTATCTCCCACAGACATAAGGATCACTGCCCGACCTGTTTTCAACAGATGGTGATAGAATACATACTTTTGGTCACATCCTATATTGCAACCTAAGACACTAGCTCACTGCAGAAATGGCTGAGGTGAATTGATGCCAGCAGCATGGCATCCTCATCTATCTCCTGATAGACACTGACACAAACTGAGCAGTCCAAGGAAGCAAAGGAAAGGAGTTGCACCTATATGAAACTTGTGTGCAAGATGCTTGTTCACAGGGGAGTAAGAAACAACAATATACTAGAAAACTGAGTGGGACAAAAAAGAATTTGAGAATTGGAAGGAAGAAGCAACTGAAAAAAAATCTGCTCCAAGGTGTGATCTTCACTCTAACCATCTTCACTCTGCTTGAGGCTGTGTTTTCACCTCAGTTTACCTGTATTTTCTATGTTTTTCTGCAATGAGTTGGTGACCTTTCACTTGATAGCGAACAAATGGCAAATGGCCCAGTGCCTTCTGCTGAGTTGTGCCAGCTTGTCCTGGTCCAAGACCTGCCCGTGTGCTGGGTTCAGGGGACAGGCTGACTCTCTGGCTGACTGCCAGCTGGCTGACTTGAGAGGTTCAAGAGCCCTGTTCTAGGGGCAGATCCAGCATTTCAGCAACAATATGGGAATGAGATGCACTGTGGGTGTGATCCTCACTTTCACCATCAGCCTATAAATATGTCAGGTGAGTAACAGTGTGTTGCAAAAGTGTCCTTGAATACACTGGCAGGATAACTTTCTGCTAGAGTCCTCCAGGAACAGGCTGAAAACACCACAGGTACTGTGGAAAATGGTAAATGGAGATGGAAAGTGGCCAAAGGAGTGAGAGTACCATCCAACCAGACAGCCTCAGCTCCCTGAACTTTCCAGCTTTGTGCATGAATGGAAGCAAGTAGTTCCATCCCTTCTGCTGAGGTTTCTTCTCATATTAGAAGGTCACCAATTATTTCTGACTGATCAGCAGAATTTCTTCCAGGCTGCATAAATTTAATGTGGCCTTTTGTTCTGTTGTGTGGCTACTTCTTCCAAGGGGCATTTCTTTATTGTTGGAGCAGATCATGTAGACAGCACTGCTCCAAGGAAAGGGGAGAAGGAGGAGGAGGACTTGCACAGATAGTCTGCCTGGGGTTTAGATAGCAAGAGGCCAAAATATATTGTTTATAGTCTGGCCTAGTAAATGAATTTAACCTATATAAACTCTTGATAAGGAGCTGGTTCCTCAGACACTAAGTGTCAGAGTAATTCACTGATACCAGGTTTGATTTATGCTGATAGAGGAACTGGTTCATATATATTTCCTTTTGAATTTATATTTTGCTGTTTCCTGTTTCTGGGAAATGAATTAAGCAGAGCTAACGCCACTTAGGGAAAGTGTCTCTGTGAGGCTGGAGGAAAATCTGGCTGGACAAATCTGCTAATTCACATTTATAGTTGTACTGAATTTGAATTAGGCCTTTCAAATATCTTGGTTTAAACAAGCTGAAAAGGTAGGCTGGAGGAGCAGGATAGGGGGAAACTGGCTTTATCCTCTCTTCTAACATCCCCTTTTGTACTGTGCACATGGTCAGGCACTGGATGACAGACCTGGATTTACTGGGAAATCATCGATCCTGAGAGAAAAGAAAATTAGGGATAATGCTGTCCTCACTCACATGTGGTCAAGGCTTTCTAGATCAGTATTAGAAGAAGACGGGTTGTGGCTGTGAGGGGAAGAGACAACACATGAATGAATTTGCTTCCCAAGGCCTGGAAGGTATTTTACTTCCTATTGAGAAAGAACTTTGAGGAGGGCTGTGCATAGTGCTGCTGCCTGGTCCTTACATACTACAGTGGGGCCTCTAGTCCCACAAAGCCGTTTCTTCGGAGCGGGACTAGGAGGTAAAGACTTAAAATGAAAAGAGTCTCTGAAATACAAACAATGTGGTTTATAACAAGAAAGTATAAATTAACTAAGGAGAAGAAAATAGCATCTGTTGAAAAGAGATTAGTAAGGAGTGTGCCTGTGGATGGCTGGGTAGCTTTACCAAGTAGTCAATTAGAGTCAATTAGCATCCTCAAACTCCTCACCCTGTGTTTAGTATGCTTGCAGTGTGTCCAATTTAGCTAGTGCTGTTTCGCAGGTTCACAATTTTCTCTGTGTCTGAAATGATCTAGCTGGAGACACCAGAGAGGTGCCAAGCTTTAAATATATGACAATTGTAATTCTTTTGACTGAAACCTGATTTGATTCAGTTGAAAATGACTTTAGTGTATTGGATTTATGGTTCATTTAACACATGCTGTAGATGTCAATACATTAGTGTAAACCTGATGCAGGTAGTAATTTGGTTTCTAATGAGGTTCCCCAGCAGTCTCCAACTATGAAAAATGGGACATTCTTCCTTGGAGCACAAAGCGCGCCTGCCTGATGGCAGATGTTTTCTAGGGCCCTGCTACTTCACTTTCTGGGAAGAGAGTGGTGTTATACCTTGCTGTGGACTTTAAAAGTGCTTTAAACTGATAAAATGTTAAAAGAACAGACTGGAAAGGATAAAAGATTGCTCTTTAGAAGTTTTGTTTTAATTATTGGTTTAAATTACAACTTTATCGCTTACAGTCTTAATTGTGCAGTTGCTGCAGATGCAAAATTTCAGCCAGATTTAATGGAACTTTAAAGAGAAACCTTTTATTTTTATGTGACTGTACGATCAGGTGTTCTCCTTACCTCTCTATTGCCTTCAAATAATTTCACTGAATGATCCTCCTAGTGTAGTATGGAAATAGGTGTAGTACAGAGAGGCCAGGTCAGAGAAGGCAGTGATGTCTCCCTGTTCCCTGACCCTCCTCTTCTCTCTCTGGACATGAGATAAGATTCAGAAAAACAGCTGTAAAAAATATTGTCCCCTTTCAAGGCAAAGTGTGTGGCCAAAAGCCTGTCAGGTCTCACAGTAGCTCTAAGTAGCCTTTTTGCTTTGGGAGAGACCCTTCTGTGTTGGGCAGCCCACACACACACTTTCATTCAGCACTTGTGCTCAAAAAATGCTCTTAAATTTTTTATGTGCTGCCAGATAGCTTTTGTTTCAGCATTAAGCTGATTTCCACAGGCTGGGACATTGCTGATCAATGTGAGAGTATTTGAGAGCCTGACCCCAGCAGATAGTGTTGGTGAGAGTAAGGGTACAGAAGATATGTTCAGTCTTACACAAAGCAGCCTTTCACCATCTCTCAATTCTCTCCACATCTCAGCTGGAAATATAACTCCTTTTGCTGCTCTGTACTTCTTAATTTCCTTCCTTTGCTATTATTTAGCTGCTAAGTGCTGTGCTGCACTAGATAATGGAAGAAGCTGTTCAGAATGAAATGGCGTGGCATTTTCTGCCCTTTTGTAAACTATATAAAATAAAGATTAACTTTTCTGCCTGTTTCAGCCAAGGCACAGCTTTCTGTAGGGTGTTGGCTCTTTTCCCCTGGATCATGGCTGATTCCAGCCAGCTGTGTGTTAGGAGCACTGTTCACAGCCTCTGTGTAAAGACCAGTGTCTGAGGGACTGCTTGCCCATGGGCACAACTAAGAAGTGTCTCCTTGGGGTATGTCATCTCCAGAAGAAGTAAAAACAGCAAACTGAATTCACTAGCTGCAGAGGGGTGGCTTAGGGGTTATGTGAGTACTCAGTGCTGCAGTCTCTGTAAAGTGTCTGAAAAGACATTGCAGTCTGCAAATGCTGCTCTAGATGGGAGCCCTTAAGAAAATTATTCCAAAGTACCTTTTAAACCAAATAATGAAATTCTTGGCACGCTTGTTACTTCAGAATTAAAGCGATGAAAAATCATAATCAGCTTTGTTTTCCCTTGGGAATCAATAAGCCTCACTTGAATCAGGGGTACTTTTTAATTCTGAGTGAGAGTGTCCATGCAAAGGCTTAATGCAGTTTAACTGGGCCTTTCCATCTGTGTTTTTTAGATCTGCTTAGTTTCCTCAACAGTGCACTGGTCTGGGCAAATCTCAAGTTTTGTGTTCCTCTGCTTCAGAGAGAATTTCCTTTCTGAGGTACTGACTTTGGAGGGTGGCAGGCAACAGCTGCCAAGCAGAATTTACAGGCAGGTTGTGTGTGTTAGTTTTATTGTCTCATTTTGTATATTCATGTTTAATGAATCCAGATATAATTAATACTATGGGCATACCCAAGTGCTAATCTAAAATCAGAAAAACTTACCTGTTGGAATCTCAAAAGGCGGAGTTCACACCTCAGCACCTTTCTCAGCTCTCCTTTCCTTCATGAGATGAAGGAGCAACAACCCTGTGGCAGAACATGCTGCCTGCCTGAGTCATATTTCCTGCAGGATTTGCAGCAAACAGCATCTTTCTACCACCACTGTGAAATATTTGTGCGGCCACCAGATAGCAGTAACACCTGCACAATGTTTTGCAGCAGCCAGAACTTCAGCCTTTGGTGATTTTGTGTCCTCATATGTTTGTTCCTATTTCTGATCTTGTGGCACTGTGAAGGTATGAGAGAGCAGATGTACCAGCACCACCATCTCCTAATGGTCTAAAATCAAAATCAAGGTCAAAACAGTCACAGAGTTACAATACATAAATTCATGTGAAGTTGTTTTTCTTGTCATCCTCTTTCTGCTTTCATAGTTCCTGTTTTCTAGGCTTTTGGGAAGCCACAAATGAGTTGATGGGTTTTCACTCAGGCTGCTTTAATAATGGTGTGAGTCTGAGACAGCCTCAGGTTTCCAAGCTCTGGAAATTTAGAATAAAGAGCCTTGTTGTTCATGTCTGAGATCTGGAAAAGCTGCTTATTCCCTTCTGGTCCCTTTTATCATGCAGCTTGACAGAAATATTTTGTTTGTTATTTTAAAAAATGTGTTTGTTAAAAGTAAATTTTTTTTTCTTGTAAAGGCTCATCCATCCTGGTATTACATTAGCAATTCTACTTTGTTCTTCTGTGAAGCAAGTTTCAGTTTACAGGTGCATCTACTTTCCATTCCACAGCTTAAAGAAAGTTGTCAAAAAATCTTAAAACCTACTTAATGAAGCCTTTAAAATGCTCATCCTGCACTTTTGAATGAAGAGCAATTTATATTTCATAAAAGTAGAAGCAGAGCTGCAAGCGTAAGTAATTATCATATAATTAAATGTCTACTATGAAAGAAATGAAAACTCAGGCTTCTTGGGAGGCTTCCATGACTGGTTTATGCTATCACAAATTAAATTACATTTCTTTACCTTATGAATGTTCTGGAGGTACATTAATCTAGTTTGGAGGTGCCCCTTGGAGACTGCTAAGCTGTGTTAAAACAGGAAGGGAGCTTTTATCAAACCGGTAAATTCCATGCGCCAAGAAGAAGAATGTATAAATATCTGTGATGGGTTCTGCAAATGGGATTGTGCTTTTCTTGTCTGGAAATGTTTGCAGCTAATAATGAAGAAAACCCCTATATGAGTAGCAGTTTAAGTGAACTGTTGTGGTGTTAGATTGTTGAGTTCCAGTGCACCTGTCTTTCTCTGCAGAAGAGAAAAATATTGTCCATTTGTTAAAAGTGTGGTGGGGGGTGTTGGGTATCAGGCAACTTGGACAGAGGATTAATTCTTCATGTGTTTAAACTTCCTGTGTGCTTAGCTAGGAATCCCCTTCTACCACCCAAAGGGCAGTTAATTTGTGGGTGGCACATCTGCTGGAATGTTGAAGGAAGGAGTCTCAGATCTGTATTTGAACACTACCTGTCATTTCACAGGGCTCTACTTCTGTCAATGTTTATTGGAATGACGGTGTTCACTGAAGAAAATGTCATGGTAACAAAACTGACAAAGTAGTAGCACATCAACAGGTGCACTTTGTATTCTTGTATGTTGGCATTTTAGATGGTAGTTGGTTGACTTTCACCTGAATGTGGGAAAGCTGATTTATTTAAAGACAGGAAGCCCTGAGTTGGAGCTGTTCTATTTTAAGGAGCTGCTGCCAAAACAGTCTGTCATGGCTTTATGCAAAAATGAGGGAAGTATTTTCCTGAACTGATGGAAGTTTCTGGCTTGGCTTAAACTGGAAGAATGAATGTTGCATCGTATTTTTGCAATGTATTTGGCTTGCACGAAACTTTTTACAACAAAAAGGACTGTTTCAGTCATGGGTCTCTGAGAAGCTCTGGTACCGTGCTGCTAAAGAGGCTTCTCTTAGATCAAGTGTCTCTAGACCACAAGAATATAATTTTTATCTCCTCAAATGAAGATAAATTTCATGGTGCCTTCAGTGTACAGTACAGTGATGGTTAATAATCTCAATTCACATCTGTATGCAGTAGGGTGATGACAATGTAATGGTATTCTTTATGGTGTGTCAAGGGGACATATAATTGGTGTTGGCTTTTTTTCCCCCCTCTTTTTCCTAAGATTAACTACTTTAACCTCGATTTCAGGCTGTATTTTTTTCTCACTGCATTTCTCCATTATACATAATTTGGTTTGGTTACAGTCACTAGACTGCAAATGCTCTGACATAATTTTTAAGGGCACAAATGACTTCATTAAAATAATGTCCTTCAGATAAGTGCACTTGGCATTGTGATTGGAAGTGGACTAAAGGAAATATGAAGCATCAACTCCTCTACATTAAGAATTTATTATGGGAACCAAACCCAGTAGAATATGTATTTGAAATGCTTCTTTGTTAACTTTTAGAAGCTCAGTGTGTAACCTACATCCATGAGTTGGTTAGGAGCTTCTTTTCTAATATGCATTAGTCAAAGATTTGTTTTATGCTTACAGTCTCAATTATATAGAATACTGCTTTCTTAATATCACAGAATCATAGAATGGTTTAGGTTGGAAGGGACTTTGAAGATCCCCTGGTCCCATCCCTCTGCCATGGGCAGAGACACCTTCCACTAGACCAGGTTGCTCAGGGCCCCATCCAGCCTGGCCTTGAACACTCCCAGGGATGGGGCGGCCACAGCTTCTCTGGACAGCCTGTGCCAGGGCCTCACCACCCCCACAGTCCAGAATAGCTTCCTAGTTTCTAATTTACAACCACTCTCTTTCTGGTTTCCTTTCTGCCAGACTCTTTTCTGTCTGTGCTGCCCGTGAGTGCTCCCAGAGCCCCAGTGTTTTCTCGTCTGTGGCTGGAAGGGGATCATGCAAAGCTTCCTCAGGGACTGCAGGCTCACCTGGGGCTTCCATGGCATCCTGTCAGCTTGTTTTGAGGTGTCCTGAATTGAAAAGTTATCCCAGATGTGTACTAATGCAACTGAAAGCTTTTAGCTGAATGGTAATTTCTGCTTACCCTTCTCCAGGGCTGCCCTTAGCTCTTGGAAGGGCTTTTAGATTTTTTCATTAATCAGCAAGTTTGTAGAAGTGAAATGCTTTGAGATAGTAATGGTCCAATGGGCCCATGAACATGTGCTTGCTGCAGAGCATGTCCTGACATCCAGCTTCACCCAGCAGCGATTTTACCTTGTGCTGGAGGCTGGGGAGCGCCTGAGCTAGAATTACAGCCTATTTTTCCTGTCTCCCCCAGAGCCTCACAGCACATTTGATGAACACAGTGCACTGCTTTGGGGTAATGAGGCCACTTCCAGAGCAGCACTGTAAAATGAGGTATATAAATGCTGAGATGATGCAGATCAAAAAACATTTCCTAAAAAATAAAGTTAAAATTGAAGTTGACCCAAGTTAAAAAGCAATTTTCTGAGAACACAAAGGCATGAAAGAAAGTGTCTTAGCATGATTTTAAGCGGGCCTCTGAATGTGGGAGATAGACGGCAGGAATAGAAGGATGTGCACCATGGTGGAGTGCTGCAGATGGAGAGACCCTAGAATAACATGCTAGAAGCAAATTTCAATTAAATGAGCATACTTCTTGCAACTATTGAATTCTGCCTAGATAAATGGATTTTAGAAGAATATATGTATTTTTTGAAAGCATGAAGTCACTTGATAAGGTACTAAGAAATCTGTCAGAATTTCTGCTTTGACCAAACCTTACCTGTAATACAGGATTCATTTCAATACCTCAAGCCATTTTGGGGTGAGAAACGACTTTCCCAGCTTTGGAATTAGATCCCTCTGCAATGGGTATTATGTTCTTGACCCCATATCATTGCCTTTGAGGAGCAGCAGTATTTAAAATCCACTGTAATGCAATAAGCTGAGCAGCTCAGTGTGTGCTGCACTGTTACAAGGCAGCAGTGATGGTGGCTCTTGTTAAGGCACTGAACGTGTGTGAGGTAAACATAGGACTTTCTCCAGGACAATTAATAATTTAATCTATCTGAAGAAGAGGTTTCTCTTCATTTATCCCAACTACTCTTTGATTTTTCTCTTCAGCCCATTTTAGCTGGCTTTCTTCCCTCCTCACGCACACAGGTTGCCTTTTATAATAAGCTCTTTCAGCAAAGACCAGATTTTTTCTTTTCAGATTGCAGTAAGCTTTTATTTCTTGTAAAAAATAATTGAAGCTTACTGTAAAAGACAATCTCTGATTGAACAGACTATCTTTTAAGAAAATGGCATGACAAAAGGCTGCCTGTGGCTGGTATGAAGTGGCACCTGCTATGTCATAACCATCGTGTCCAGGCCAGGCTCTGGAGACCTGGACTAACATGTGAGTGAGTGTGCAAAGCTGCAGGAAATCCTGTGACAGAAATTCAGCACAACCTGGGGTGTCAGGGTAGGGAGATATTTCTCTAGTTTATGTTTATCCTGTAACATGCAAGTGATTTAACAGTTCTAGCAGGTGCTGATTGCAAAGTGACTGACAAATATTTTGAATATATATTTCCAAAGTATTTCCCTTGACAAATTTAAATTGAGCTAACAATTCTTTTAGCACACCAAACTAAATTGGCTATGGCACAGTTAGTTGGCTTTAAGTATTGCCTTTGCCACTCCTAGTAGCTGGAACTGTTGTGCTTTTGTTTTACAATTAATATCTTCCCTCCATGTTTCTTTATTGCTGAGCTTGATGATAAGTTAGTAATTCAGACTGAAATGCAGATAAAACAGTAATGTGAATAGTTTAAATCTGCATTTTTCCAAAGCTCCTGAGGTCAAGATGACTGCATTCTAGCAAGAATATTGCTATTTAAAATTGTTTACCTCTACACTTCAGCTGAATGCTGCTGTATATGATAAATGAGGTAAATAAAGGTGCCTTTCGGGTCCCAGTAACTGCACAAGAAACCTGATCATTCTCACCAAAGTAAAAATAATTTAACAAATGGAACAGTGGCATAGCAGCCTAGAAAGAAATTTCTGAATATGGCAGCACATATGGCCAAGGTCTCTTCAGGCATAATTCAAGCTTTTTTTTTTTAACTTCCCTGTTTTTAGTAGGTTTGTTTAATATTTAATGCAGACTAAAACTTTATGTTTTCAGGGTTTACTATCGCTTTTCCAGAGTTTACCTAATTTTTGGCCTGGACATGAAACATGATTTATTTTTCTCCCACAATAACTGGTACTACTTCACCTTGTGGGTAAAAGATATTGAAATTTGTGATGTTGTTCTTCAGGAAAAGGCAGACAGTTGATATTAGGCTTAGATTTTAATCTCTTAATCTAATCATAGAAACACAGCTATGTCACCTTTACCAAATAGAACAATGTCTTTAAAGGCAGGGGTTAACACCTCTGTCCAACTCTCATTTCCTCCTCCTCCTCTGCCTCCACCAGATGATGGTCATTTCTGAGCAGATGGAGATATTACTATTTAATAAAAGTAATCTTTGCACAAAACTGATGGGATTTTTCTAGGCAGGACAGTGTCACTTGGCTTTGTGTTTTAACAGCATTACCATCTGAGGGAGAAAAAGTTAATCCATTGCTTTGTTAGCATAATCTGAGTTATTTGCGGTGGAAATGTGCTTTGGTCTGAGAGAATTTGTATTGAATTTAACTACTGCTTGCTTAAGCAGGATAAAAGTCTTGGGTGTCTGTCTTGAGTACACAGTCAGAGAGCACCAAACAGATCTAATAAAATTTAAAATTCCTCTTCAAAGGACAGTTTAGTTGCAGGTTTTGTATATTTATCTGAAGAGTCAACCTGTGCCCTAATCCACACTTTGATCCACTTTGTAAGCCTTTTGATTTTGTCTTGCAGATGCCAAGGTACCTCCTGTAGCTATGCAAGTAAAAAGAGAGCTGAGGGGAAATGAAACTTTATTAGAGCCTTGGGATCCTGAAGACAGTTATCCCAACGTCTACTGGCTAAGCCACAACAAAAGCAAACATAACAACCATCTGTGAGAGTCTGTCTCAATTCCAGCTGTTTGAATCCGATCATTACTTGAAATTTATGGATGCTAGAATCTCCTTGGCCTCATTATATCTGAATAAGAGGCTGGATGTTGCTGGTGGGTTTTTCACAACCTTCTTCAGACAGCTCCTGGCAGCTGTGGGGATGAGCTTTTCCAGGTAGAAAGGTGGATGTGCCATAACCACACACTACTTACAGTCACAGCTGCAACTTCTGGGTTCAGGTTCCCACCTACTGGTGCATTTAAAATCACTGCCCTAAAAGAACCAAGAGCCAGGTTTCACTAACACATTGTGGTAGAAGCACAGATGGTGCATTTCAAAAACAAACCAGGAAACACTTTAAAATAAATGAGGAGCTGTTAATCTCTCCTTTGGTGGTTCTTTTAACCAAATGTTAATGGAGTTGGGCAGAGGCTGTGTATGTGCCAGATATTTCTGTCTTTGCTGTGGTGGGAGCAAATGAAGACAAAGAGGGGGTTAATCTAACTATATCTATCCATCTCAATCCCCATCTTTGCAGAGAAGGACTCTGAGCTTTCCTGATGATCACCTCTTCTAGGAGGGCAGAGTGAGGCAGCAGCTAAAAATCCTGATGAAGCAGCACCAAGTCTGACCATGCTGTGGAAAAAAAGCTGTATGGGAAGACCTGGGTGGTAGGGCACTGGGAGATGTTTTCAGATGGCCAGATTAGGAATATCCTCTCATTAGAGGATACACAATTCAGAATGGAGTTGTGGGTATATTTTATGCTGACATTCTTCTGTCAAAGCCAAGCCTGTTTATGGGAAAATGGTTAGTTATTAGTGAATGTCTCATTTTGAAAAAGTTTTTTTTACAATGTATTTTCAGTTCAAAGTGTATTTATAACCTGACATTTAAGTTAAAATACAAAACAGACCTCCAGATTTACTGAAAGTACCAAGGCCAAAGCCACTCTTAAGTAGTTTTAAAACTACTGAAGCATTTTTTATCGATAAGACCATTTTGTTTTAACCTTTATTGGTTCTGTCTTTTTATTAACTCAGTAACATTTTCTAGAGTTTGACCTTCTTGTCTAATTGATGTGTACTGATATTTATTTACTTTTTAATTCTCAAAATTTCTTTTAGTATGGTAGAGCAGTTTCTTTGAGTGCAGCTGCTCTCAACCTGTCACAGCCTGAAGGATGTCATGCCAGCCCACTGGCACTGGCTGGATCAAGGACACTGCTGAATTCTGGACACTGAATTCTGGAGTGTTGACACTGTGCAAGAGGGGGACAGCACTGAAATCTGGCCTGGTCACTCTGCTCTTAAAACGAGCCTCAGGATAGGCACACTTCCTCTGCAGAGGGAACACAGTTAAGCTTCTCTGCACTGAGAAAACACATCTGCATGTTGAGATCTTATCAATACTACCTCACAGGAAACCTGTTGTGGTTTAACTGGGCAGTTCATAGCAAAAATAACAAGTGTGCCTATGGGAAGTTTTGGGTTTGTATTTTTTGCAATTAGCAGATAAAATTCTGCTTGGAAGCAGCATAAGCCTGAGTCTGGCTCTGTGTGCAGTTGTGAAGATGTGCTGTCTCTGTGAACAAGGAACAAGCGTGGGTCCAGGAGAGTTTCTGATATTTCACTTGGCAAAAGCAGGTGATTTGACATCCAGGATGAACTTGTGCCCTTCAAAGGGCTTGGGGAACAAGTCTAAGTTCAGGTGCCAGCGGAAGAGAGAATGTGGGGAGTTTGGTTTGGGTGGTGGTCCATGAGCACTGATTGTATGAAAGCATCCCTTCCTCATCACAGTCAGCATGTGAGTCCTAACAAACATGGCAGCATGCCTGTTAATGAGACAACATTTTCTCATGGCTACTTTTGCTGCTGTACTATTTTTTCTGTTATTCTACAAAACATCTAGACTTAGTGGTATTTGCTTTACATGTAGATTTTTTTCTGTTTGTCAGTGCGTTGGCATCATGCCTTCTGTGTGCCTTCTCCTAGAAGTCCCATTAATCAGCTTGTGTTAAATTGGTGGGATTTCCCCTGGACTGTAAACAGTTTCTTTTGCTCCTATTAGTTTGTTTGGAGAGTTGGAAAACTGGAGTAATAATCATTGATATCAAACTATTATGAATTATTAAAAGGAGCACAGCAATGGGAGCTACAGATAATTCCTCATTCTGAAAATGAGCATGACTCATGTTATTGCTGCAGTAATTACCTAAAAATACTTAATACTTAATTACTTCCAAGTGTCAATTTTCATAACAGTTTATTAAAAGATTCTAATGGGTGTAGAAGCTGCTTCCACAAGCAAATCTATTTGTGGCTGAACCTGAAATTCTGCTCTAAATATTATTCCACCTCAATCAACACTATTTCTCCATGTGTATCTTGTTATGCTGTAACAGATTGGGATGGGAGGGTTTTTCCAGCTGCAGTGGGAATTGTTCTGCTCACTCATGACTTCCAAACTCATACTGCTAGAACCAGTAGAAATGTTTGCAAGCAATTTATCACAAAAAAGAACTTGGAACAGTTGTTTATGATGCTGGTATTGACTTACTGCTATTTCAGCCGTGCAAATGGCTGCTTGATTATTCAAATGCTCCTCTTTTGAGAATTGTCAACTGGATGAGAGGGTTGGTGTGAGGGAACAATATTCATCTGTGTGATGCAGATAGGGAGCCTTAGGGAAAGGGCTATGTGGTTTCGGACCTAGAGAGAGGAAAAAAAAGCAACAACACACATGGACCTTTTTAGGGAAAAAAGGCCAATTTTATTGAGCGGAGAGCTTGTATTTAAAGCATGTTACGAGAGACTAGAACAGGACAGTAGCTTATTGGCTAAATGGGATAAACAACCAAGAGACCAGGCCTCAGGATGTATCCCATGGGAAAACAACAGGTGTTAATCTTTATTATGACTAGCACTTTGTTTTTCACCAGATTCTAAGTTGTTTTTGACCATTTATCACCTTGGGAAATTTCCATTCTGTCTGCAGCTAACATCAGCTTCTCAGCCTGGGAAGCAAGAAGGATTCAGGCTTGAGAGAAAAGATTCTCGAGCTGTAATTTTGCAGCTCCCTAGGTGTCTCTGTCCACAGGGCTATGGACAGGGGTCTGTGTTGTGGTGCCAGTGATGGCAGTGCTGGTCCGTGGGGCTCCTGGGCAGCAGGATGCAAGTTAGAAGCACAATGTCTATTAGTTACCAAGGCAGAACTCCGGCTTGTGCATTTTTATTGGTCTTCATTGCCAAAATGCCTACTTAGCATTTTGAGCAGACTCACTCTGGAACTCTGTGGAAATAGTGAAGTAGGACAGAGCATAGTTCAGAAATTGAAAATCAATTTATCTCTTTTTTTTCTTTCCTTCACAGAAAATGTGTAAAAATACCCAAATTAATAAATATATGAACAGAAGCAACTTGAAGGGCAATAGTCTCTAACAGCAAGCTCTTAATTTGAGTAGTATTGAAATCTATTAACCTGTGCCTTCAAACCCTGCTGTGTTCCTGCATTGCTCTTTTCTGTCTTTTTGAAAAATTTGCTACATCAGGTATTATTAAGAACTGCAGGACTGTCCTTTCTCCATTTCAGCAGCTGGAGTTTCATGCCTTTGAAACACAAGGGTGTGAGTTCAATCCTCCTACTTCTGCAATGTTTTTAGAGACCAACACTGCATTACAATTTACTTCTTTAGGCTTTGCACTATCCTTAATGTCACATCAGTGACTGAGACACTTATTGTCCTTTATCACCTTCTGAGCTGTCCTTCAAACATCCCTACACCTTGACCAAGTTAAGATTGGTTCCAGGTTTTGCTGTCTGTTTGGCTTTCTCCCACTGACTGAATTTGGGACAGCAGTAGTTTTGGCCCAACCAGAGAGGTCTGATTGGCTGACACTGCAGAATAGAGTAGTAAATGATGAACACCTATTCTGATTTCTGGTAGTTTTCCATTCATTCTCTGAGCAAGTAATAGGTGTCTTGAGACATAAGGTTTGTTATTTTGAAAACCTGTACTTTTCATTTATCACTACGGATGCTTCTCTGTACAACCTTACTAAATCTTCAGAGCTGCCACACTGCATGATGCATGTGAGGCACTGTAGTTTGCAGATACTAATTTAACCAAATGTTCTTATAAAAAATGCACTGCAAATCTTGTTAGGGGAGGCGCCTTGTATGAGCAGCACTTGAGTGGTGTCAGCAAACTGAGCTGACTTTGCACAGGTTTTTCTGTATTAGTTGGCCCTTGTCCTTGCAGGATATGGCTAACATAGCACAGTGGTATCTCACTGGAGGGGAGCTGAGTTTTTGTTAAATATGGGTATTGAGTTCAATCTAGTTCACCTGAGGAGAGAAGCTGATATCAACGAGTGGTAGGCAGTGAGCTTTAATTCAGCAATAGTGGGCGAACATGAGGAGCTCTGCTGACTTCCATGAGAAGAGTTGTGTCAGTTATACATGCAAGTACTCAGCCTATGGATAGATGTGTAAGGAAAATGAGAATAGTTGTCAACATTGATGTCCATGGAACTGGTAACATACGGGTGGGCTAAAGTTCTCTTTACATATTGACCACTAAGTTGTTTTTTCTCCCTTAAATGACTTTGGCTGAACTATGCTGAATTAAAACTGGTGTCAGAATTACATTTTTTGACCTTCTCATGGATTTTTCAGCACCTCAGATGTTACATAGACTGTGGCTGCTCCTCAGAGCAGTCCAGGCAGGAGGAAAAATATCTCACTTGAAAATGCTCCCTCTTAAATTGTGAAAATGATTAAAAATGGAGATATGACTTTTTAAATGTGCTCCTGTTCTTAGGGATAAATCTGCTACTGAATTATTCCCTGGCATCCTCATCTGCATGAAAAAGGTTTGACTTTGGTGGGATTTTTTTTTTTTATGATTTATAAAATATTAAAATAAGGAAGAAAATTAATTCAAATCCAAGGAATAGAAACAGAGAAGCTTACAGCTTAGTTACAGCTTCCTAAAAGTTAAATAAAGAAAATGTGTTGTGGTGGTTCACTGGCTTGTATCTTATCATGCAAAGGGTAGCTACCATGAGCAGGGTAGTATATTCTGCAGAAGATCCAGTTTATTCTCCCTGTTACCCTGAATAATGAATATTTTCCAGAAGAGAATGCAAATGTTTTTTCTTATTCCTGTCTCTAAAATTGGGACAGAGAGTTTGTTTAAAAGCTAACAAAAATATTAAAATGGGATGGAAAGTCTGCAATTATCTGTGATAAACAATGCATTATGTTTTGGTTTGTGGGCTGTGAGGCTGTCACTGAAATGTTCCTCATCTCATGCAATATTTTGTGCTACTGCATTGCTTTTCAATTATATAGCCCAAAAGAAAGTTTCCACCGACAAAAACAGTGGAAGAACATTGCCTTTAATATTGAGTTTTGGGTTTTTTCCCTTCTTTTATAGGTCTCAAGTGTCTTGTCAAATATAAGTCCAAATAACAGGAGTCCAGGAGTTTGAAAGTTATTAGAGACATACGGATATATTCCACTAATGAAATATGCTTGCTTACAATATATCAAGACATGCAGAACATTAAGGAAAACTCGGTGATCTCAATATTTAATATAAGCTGGAGTTAAAGTATTCTTTTTTTTTTGCAAATGCAGCATATGTTAATCTATTGCTGAGCATTTGTCTAGCAGATTCAATTTCCACTCACAATTTTTCATTTATTAATTTCTCTTTTGCATAGACACAGCTGTGTATTCTGATCTATGCTGTTCAGATCAGATGTGCTCCAGTATATGTGGAGCCCAAGTGATTTATTGTGGCGAGCTGGGGAGTAGATGGAATGGACAGAGGAACAACCTTGGAATAAATATTGATTATGACTTAAATTCATCTTTGTGGAGTTTTTACCCCAAACTTTTCACCAGTCGTGCATATTGGAGCTGGACCAATAAATATAGGAATGGTTAATGGACTGGGGTAAATGGATAGAGGGATGGTTTTGAGCCATGTTACAGCTTAGGAATAATGAGCAGTTTCGCTATATTTGGCCCCAAATATCCCTGGTATGCAAATTCATTTGTAGTGTGGCTATATTGCTGAGGATCATACAAAGCTGGTAACAATCCTGGCTGCCAGCATCATACCTCTTAATCTGAGGTTTTCTGAGAAAGGTGTTTGCAATAAAGAAGCTTGTAATTTTGAAGGCACAATGAGAAACAAATGAGTGTTTTATTTAAAATGTAGTATTGACTCTGCCACTTCATATATAGCAGCTTGTTTTGAAGTGGTGTTATTGCAAAATTGTTTCAGAACAAAACCAAAAGCCCAAAAAACAAGCAAGGCTCTCCATCATCTCCAGTGGTTTCCTTACTGTAAGGTGTGTCTGAAAACCATTACGTATTTTATTTAAAATGTCACACTAGGCTACTTTCTTCAGGTGCAACAGCTGACTTGCACACTACTGCCCAGCTGAGTTGGAAGGGCTTTTGGAGCTTACACCAAAACCTGTCTCAAGTTATCAAATAACTTTTCTATGACTTGAACACCCTGCAGTTTGACGTCCTGCAGGTGGCTGTGTCTGTGCTATCAGGAATGTGAAGCACAGAATAAAAGTGTCCGTGTAGGTCTGAGGGAAATTAGTTCAGCCATATCCCCTTGGTTTTTTTACCCATCTCCTTGGTGCTTGATTCTCAACTTGCTGATGATTCCACCTAATGTCATCACTGCTGTTTCCACTCTATTTTCTGAAGAGTGGCAAGAAACAGACTCATTTAATAGATTCCACTGTAACTTCACCCATCCTTTTACCACCTGGGAATATTTTTTCCCATTGCTGGTAAATGAACTTTAATTCCCAGGTCTTGCTTGGCATGTGAGACCCATCCTTTCTGTGGCTGCTGCAGGGTGGGGAGCAGGGGCAATGGCACTAAACTGACCTGCTCCCTGTTGTTCCTGCACCTAGCACTGCCCAGTCAAGGCAGATCCCTGGGAAGAGATGATACAGTTTTAATAGGAGAGCTGATAGAACTGAGGCTTTATGTCTTGGTAAGCTTGTCTTGTTTTCATTTTTAATGTCTGCTGGTTGGTTTTAATGAAATCTAAGGCTTATCTACAAACCATCTCCTGATTTCATCCTTTGGTTATCATGGCAAATGCTGCAGTGACAGTATTTTTAAAAGCTATGGGAAATCATTAGACTATAGTAGATGCATTACCTGTTGTTGTCTCACTTGTGAGCCCTTTTCTCAGCAAAGTAACACTCAGCACTTGGCTAAAGGAGTGTTCTAGTCCCATGATACCATGGAGCTCATGCAGTGATGCTAAGAGAATTGTGTCTCAAGTAAGCAAAGAAATAGTGCTACATGCAGAACTTGCCTTTACCCTCTGGGGCTTGGCCTTTGAGGCACAGGCAGAGATGTTCTGCAGAGCAAAAGGAGTTTGTGGGTGCTGCTGGGTGCCAGCTGCTCAGATGCACAGCCCTGGCAGGAGTCTTTGGCTCAGGAAATTTCTCAGCCGTGAGCCATTGGAGACTGGAAGAATGTTTAGGGAAAGCTTTGCTTGATGCCTACTTTGCCCTTGCAAATGCATTTCCAGGCATTTGCCACTGACAGTTGTTGGAAATGGGACAGTAGGTTAGTTAAATCTTTGGGCTGATCCATATGTCACTTCTATATTCATAAATAATTGGCATGCTAACCACTGCTGTTAATTGCAATGGAACTTGCAATGATTAATTCAAATTACTATTCATTATTTCTCTAGTGTGTCAAATGTACTAGAAACAAAATCTGGTAGGTGCTGAGCATTAAGATCTGGCTGAAGTAAGAGATAACTCCTGATTTTTGTCTGTTCTCTGCTGCTCTGGGCAGCTTGGCCTAGGCGTGCTGGGATGTTTGCCTGTGCAATGTGGTGCAAAGATTGCTGGGTACAAATGTTGGGCCCCTAACTGCTTGTAAATCACTGTATTTTCTGACTGGTGGAGTTTTGCTGGTTTAATATCAGTGTAAATCTGACCTCTGTGTTTCAGGTGGCTGCTCACAGCACTGTTATTACCAGGCTTGATGACAAGTTACCTTTGTTTTGTAGCAGCAGGTAAGGCAGGGATCTCAGACAGGTGGTTGATACTTGGAAGAAGTTTTCCAGTTACTTCTGCTACTCAGAGGTGTGTGTTTGGCTAAATGGATAGACTCTTCATTCTTTTTAAGTTCTGCAATCATTTGCTGGGGAAACATAGGTGTCAGCCTCAGAACGGAAATTCTACATTGAGATGCTTGGAAAAATTTTACCTATTACAGAAACACTTAGCTCACTTCTTTTACAGCTGAGAGAGCTGGAAAGATGTGATGTGGGGTTTTGAACAAGGCATAGCAGGGAAAGCAGGGCTATATCAGCTGCTTACAGTAAACATGGGGTAAATTACTGCTTCATTGCTTGGGATTACTTGCAGTTTACTCCAGGATTAGCATATGCATGACAACTCCTGCAGAGAAGCTGATGTGCTGGAAGCATGTGTTTTTTTTCAGTAGTGAACACTTACTTGTGTACCTATTCTTGATTCTTTTCTTCTGTAAAGATGAGTTTTAATGTCTGTGATGACCCAAGTAGGGGGTCCTGAGTTGTTCCCAAGGTGTGCAAGAGTTAGAGAATGAAGTTTCCTGGGGCATTGAAGGTGATTTCTGGGACAGCACCTGTATTTGGCCACAGCCACAGGCTGAGGGTGTGTTGCTGCAGCAGAATAAACAAGAAAGCAGTTGACTAGGCAGAAACAACTTTCAGGCAGCTTATTTCAGGTTACAATTTTAAGACATTTAACAGGCAACGCATAAGCAAAATTTTAGTTCTCACAGAGATGTTTTATCTCTCTTTTTGCTTCCTGTGGCAATCTGGCCTGAATTAATATATAGCTGAATAGCTACTGACTCTGGCCACACAGACATTGCTTACAATATAGTACTAGGCCTTTGGTTAGACCTGAAGCAATTTTTAAACATTAATTTGGTATTGGGGGTGTTGAGGTAGTGACAAACATAACTACAACTCTTCACTTAAAGGAAACATCTGATCTAAGCAGAATTAAAAGAGTGGATGGGGTAAGGAATGCTTTCCAATCCAGTCTTGCTGAACAGACAATCAGCAAGATCATTAAACTGCCTTATTATAACCATGATAATTACAGGATCAACACACTTCAATATCTCTAATTTGTTTAGTAATATAAGGAAGATGGGGAGATGATTCCTCTGTATGTGAGACTTCGGACAGCTAATATCAGAAATGATGGATTCTTGGTAGTTAAAGAACAAGCAAAGTGAGACAGCTGATGGAGGAGGGTGTGGGAAGCAGCAAGGACTGCCAGTCCCCAAGTTATGCCACAGGAAGTTCCTGAGTTTTGAATTAAATCTAGCTACGGTGCTAGGTGCTCTCTTGGGTCTGGGAGAAAATTTCAGATGAGTTCCCTGTGGGCAATTAATTTCATCAATGGAAAACGCTGTGCAGTAGGTTTTGATAGCTCCAGTGACAAAGCTGTGGAAATGCACATCCTGAAGTAACTTAGTGAAGCTTTGTCTAGGTCAGGTCACTGAAAGTACCAGAAAAGCAGTAGTTGCAGCTCTTCTAGTGTCTGTGAGAGCAGGCACCTTCTCCAGTGCCCCACTTGCCTAGGCTGTTGCGGAGAGACAAGGGCTGCAGGGCTAGTGCCTTTTGACACTGCTGGATGTGCTCATTAAATAAACCAGGCCACCTTCCCTTACATATGCAGCAAAAATAATAGGAGATTGACAACAAACCTTCTCTCTTACGCTCTGCACAATAGAAAGTATGTTTATAGTGTGCAGTGGGATGCAGAGCAGCTTGTCAGGGTGAGTACAGGCATCCTAGAGAGGGAAAGAAGGTTGTAACACCTGGGGCTACCTGTGGCACCTGCTAGAATTGCTAGCACCTGTGAGGCAGGGTTTGCTATCAGTGTTTTTATTGAAGAACGTCCTTCATGTGCTCCATCAGAAACCTGCTGCAGGCAGGTTCCCAGCCAGGTGTTTTCAGCTGGCAGCGTGCATGCTTCAGTCACCACGCTGCTGCATTCAGTGAGATTGTGGGGTCAGACAGGTGTAATTTCAAACTGCAAGGAAGTTAATGTGGCTCACAGGGAGTCTGAGGTAAAAGTCTCAAAGGTAGGAGCCTTCTGGGATCTTTCAAGAACTTGGTACTTCTCATACTGCACTGGAGATGTGAACTGGGGATAAAACACAGGAAACTGTGTTTGGGAGGAGATGATACACCACCACAACCATGTTGGTATCCACTGGGAAACTATTTTTAAGAGCGAAAAGTCAGCCTGAGGCTTATGAGAGAAAGGTATCCAAATATAACAGCTTGTTGTAGTGTGTGGATGAACTGTTAAATTATAGAACATACAGCATGAAAATTTTCCTTTAAATTCATTATCTTTCAGAAGGGGAAAGAGAAAACAGTCAGTCTGTGTGGCTGGCTAGCAGGAGTCACCTATTTCTTTGATTGATGAGCTGTTCAGAGCAACTTCTGTGACCCTGTGCAGTTCAGAAAACTATGATCCTCGAGGCCAGCCTAATGGGAATTTGCCTGAGAATCCCCTTTGGATATCAGAATAGGACAAGGAATAGGTAAAATATACAATATACAAAAAATATCCATATGCAGCTAAACAGAATAATACATATCAAATAGATATAAAAAGAACTACGTATGCTAGCACATGACATGTACACGAGCTCCAAAGATCATTTACTCCAGACATAAATTAGTAGGTACCAAGTTTGATCAGGGTGTCAAAGGTACTCTAGGACCTGTCAAGTGTGGCTCCTCCATGTTCTTCTGAAAATTTTAACATGAAAAGACAGGGCAGAAAAGGGTCTGACGTTATTAATGATGACAAGATCCTTCCCCAGCACTCCTTGCTTATTTCTCCCTAATGAGCTTTGGTAGGACAGATGCCCTGACAAGGAGTTGTTGCTGTAGCAGCAGTAGCTCAGTGTGATGTTGAGATCTGAGGCTGGTCCCTGTCTGTTCCACACCTACTGGCTCTTGGGTGGTGAGACAGAACCTGTACAGCTGTTTGCTAGGGGCAGGGAAACCCCAGGGCAAGCTCGTTTGTCAGCAAACAATGTGAGTGTATTGCCTGGCAGTGGGGAAAGAAATTGAAGCCCATTAACGGGAGTTCAGACAGTCTGGCAGAATTGGAAATGCTGGGAGAAAATTCAAGTGTTGGGAAGCAGGTGAATGTAGGAATGTTTTTAGAGGAAAATGGACAAGCCAGGAAAGGGATATGAACGCTTTTATGAGCCTAAGCTAGGCCTGTAGCTTTGCCCTTGAAGTCACCCTGAAAGAGTGTCAAAGTTGAGACAGACACAATTGACACCATCATCAGTCCCTTATTATCTTAAAAACTTCTCATAACTTCTCTCTGTGGACTTCTCACAGGCAGCTCCACACAGCACTGGCTCCTTTTCCCACAGGCAGCTCCATAAAGCACTGACTCCTTTTCCCATTCTCTCTGTGAGTTTCCTTCTTCCTTCTGCATAACCAGCTAACTCCATCCTGTCCCTTACATAGCCACCTAGCCCTGTCTCTCCCTTGCATAATCACATGTCCCTTCATTCTCACAACACAGACAGCAGACTCTAACTCCCTGATGACTAGCTAACCCACTCTTTTATAACGCCCATCCTCATTGGACAGGAAAGGCTGTTTCCACTCCTCAGTAATCAGTACAGGTGTAATTGATTGAAGGATATTGCCTTCAGCACTATCCTTACAAACCATCCTCCCACAAAAGAGAGATAAGAACAGCTGCGGCTTAACGGGAAAACAAGGGGCGAGACAAGAAGAGCTGAAGGTGATAGGTGAATGCCAAGAAACTCTAAAGCCAATGAAAAGTAGAAAAGTCCACATGTTTGCCTCATGCAAGAAGGCTTCTACCAATGATAAGTTGTGTGATTGTGTGTAGGGGTAGAGAAATTGTATATTAGGGTTAGAGGAGAATAATAAAGTGACATTTGCTTGGTTCCTATTGAAACGTGCAGTGTCCAGTTCTTTATCTTCTCAAGTGAAAATTTAAAATGATCTCTCTTTAAATGAAACTATTTGCAAGGATAGATGCATGGCAGGATAATAATCCTATTGGACATAGCCCTGCCTTTATTTAGGTTGAAAGGTCACTGTTATGTGCCATGGGCTAATTTCTACATTGCAGCTCTTACACATTACAGCCACATAATCAGAGCTGGATTGCAGCATGAGGAGGTCAGAAACCTTGCACAAAACCTGTATCCAGATACAGCACCAGGAGGATGGTCTGCTAGGGGCTGAGTATGACAGAAAGAGCCCCAACTTGATGAGGAAAAATACTGTTATCAGCTGTGGATGTGAAGGTTGATTTATTGTATCTATAGAATGAAAAGGAGTCTGGTCAGAAAGGTACGGGTGTTTCTCAGAGTAGTTTGCAAGGGTCACAGCCCTTTGGGAAATGTCTGTTGCAAAAAACATTATTCCTCTCACTAGGCAGAAGAGGTGGTGACTGCACCTCCCTGGCAGCCTTCCTGTCTGATGCTGTTTGGTTTGCCTGCAGGCTGTATGAGCAGTAATGCTATCATTGTAACTCAGGCTTTACAGCAGCAACAGTAACTAATGTGTCATCTGACTGGGAGAAGGGGCATCTCACTTGTTTTTTTAGACCAGGCAAGACTAGAAGTTCAGCTGTTTGATAGCACATTGAAAAGCTTTTGTCTTGAGTGCCATATCAGTACGAAGCTGCAGTGCAGTTATTGAGCACTGAATAAAATATTTCCCCCCCTTCTGTATGTTGTCTGTTAAGGAGTGCAAAGCCATCAAAATCAGCAATTAGTAGTGAGAGAGACTGGTAGCAAACCCATGGTTTCCCCCTTCTTGCTTATTCTAACATAATTTTAGTTACGCATTCTTTATTTTCTGAGTCATTATGCCACTTTGACAGTATTGCCAAAGGAAGGAGGAAGGCAAAGCCCTGCTGCATCAACTTCCATCTTCCATTGTACATTGTAACTTTGGAGTTTTGCTGTTTTATTGTTCTCCTTGTGCTTACAGCTAAGGATTCCTGCATGATTATTAACTGGAGCTGCAATTGCAGAGTTGATCTGCAAACAGAACAAACAGTCAATCATATAATTTGTTTCTTTGCAGCTGCTAGACCTTTTACCTCTATAGTTTATAAATCTAGACCTTGACTTGAATCCCCATTTTCTTCTCTTGATATTATTTATTACAGTGATTCATTATCTGGTATCCATTTATATCTAGCTTCATACAAGACCTCTGTTATTTTTAGCCTGGTCAGAGGAGAATTGTTGGGTGCATGGGTCCAGTTTAGTGGCAATGTGCCCACAGATTTCAGTGTAAGTTGGATCAGGCCAGTCATGAATGAGGCTGTGACTACATTTTTACCAACTTTCATGCAGAGGAAGCATATGTGTCCAAACCTACTAAAATTCATGTGCCCAAAAGTGCTGAAATTCATCTGTGTTCTGGGACCATGTTAAACAAAAAAGTGGTACATGCACAGAGCTCCTTTTTTCTCTAAATACTAAAGCAATGCCCCTAAGATTTTCTTAGGAAAAATAAAGTTGGCTTGCACAACCAACCTTGAACCAAAAGTCCAATGATCAACGGGTGCTGTAGTTGTATTCTAGAAAGGAAAAGGCAAATCTCTTCTGTACTGTTTTGCTCACATTTCATTTCTTGAATCAATGAAGAAAATAAATATATCCAAAGCAGAGGAAAAAATACTCCCATAAATGTAAATCTATAACATGTAGTCTAGCATAGAATTAAAGAATTTCTGGCAAATTGGAAGGTGGTAAAAGGAAATATTTTATTTTATTTTATTTTATTTTATTTTATTTTATTTTATTTTATTTTATTTTATTTTATTTATTTTTNATCTATAACATGTAGTCTAGCATAGAATTAAAGAATTTCTGGCAAATTGGAAGGTGGTAAAAGGAAATATTTTATTTTATTTTATTTTATTTTATTTTATTTTATTTTATTTTATTTTATTTTATTTTATTTATTTTTCTTTGTCCAAATGTAAGGAAGTTAAATCTCCAGTACCTGCAATCCCCTGCAATGCACCTTGCTTTTATTGCAAATTGATAATGCAAGTGAATTTCAGTAGTATCATACCCTAAACAGCATTTCTGCTGTCATCTAGGGGCTCTGCCTTCTTTCACATTTAGTGTTTGAGCAGCAGATGGAGCAAAGGACTAGACAAATACTTTCTGGATCAATGTGCTTAGAGGAAGTGACAGGACAGGAGGGAGAGAGAAGAGCAGAACAGCTGCAGCATGGTCCCTTGGAGCCAAGGGGATGATGATAACAAGGGCTGGGGGCCATAGGGGCATGAGATGAGGGGCACAGGGTACCCAGAGGCACCTTTCCTTGGCCTCCAGCAAAGCCCAGATGACTGCTGTGCAAAGGGCAGCATTTCTGGGAGCTTTTAAGCCCTCGGAGGTCAAAGGACAACGGACTATTATTCTCTTCACCCTGGTCGCAAGAAATAAAATTAATACTGTCAGCACTTGGAAGAAGTACATATTTTTGCTTCCCAAGTTTTAGTGTCTAGACTCAAATGATTATGAAAAACTATCAGTTTTGAAAAAAAAAAAAAATTCAGAGAGGCTGGGTAATGCAAACTTTCAAGGTTCAAAAACTAAGTTGGAAAGTATAAGAACTCAATGAAGTCATCTTAAAGCCTGATACAAGACTTCCAAGTATTTGAATTGGGCAACCTGGGGTAAACTTGTTGGCACATCATTGCAACAGGTTCCCTAGGTAAGAAGTTTACATGCTGAAGGATTTTTTAGGATAAAATTTTGGCAAAGTTGAGTCAGGAATTATTATGTTCTAGCTGGTTCTGTGATAAGGATGAGGGGTTAGATGTGACTAATTTAATGTGTGTTCTAGCTTTATTGCTTGTTGTGTCCCTCCCGATTTGAAGAAACTTCTCTGTGCCAAAATCTTCTGCAGAGGGGAAAAATTATTTTATCTTCAGGTGTGTTGTTAATGATTTAACATAATCATGTTATGATTTGACATAATTCAGAAGAAAATTTTCACTCAAACTGGGAGAGAGAAAACAATTGCTGATTTGTTGAAGTGCAATTTGGTCTTTTATTTTATATGCACACTCTTCCTCATTAGATAAATAAACAGCATGAGATTTTTGATTTATTTAGGATAATGAGTCAGAAGCAAATGTGAAATTTCTCTGAGTCTACACAAAGTACTGGCTGTCATGTATATTAAAAAAAATCCATGGCATACTTCCAAACAACTGTAAAGCTCTGTATTTTTAAATTATCTCCTAAGCAGTGACAACTTTAGTGACTTATTGGTTCATATAACACTTATTTTGTTATCACAATAAGTAATTTTTTCTAAGCACCTCAACATTTCAATTGTAGATCTGACTGCAATTCTTTTTCAACCCATTTATATTCCCATTAAGTTTGGTTGAAAGGTGTCACATTTTCTGCTTTCCTTGGGTTCAGTGCTGACACTTATACCAATGAATTGGAGCAGCTTTTTCATCTGCCATCAGACACCCATGAGATCATTCCCTGCTAGTCAATAAATTAAAACTGCTAAAATCTCTGCTTTTATTTTGCCCATTGCTTGTATTTTGGAGATGTTTGCTGCCATCTCCTACCTGAAGGTTGTGTGGTGGTTTGCATTTGGTAATTTAGTAATAATGCATTGGAAAGGTAGATAAGTAATTGTCTCCTTAATACTGCAGATGTAGAACCAGATGAAAAAGATAAATATTAATAGGAGGGTGGTTATGGAGAGTTGTTATGGATCTCGCCTTCTCAGAAAGCTTCTGTGTCTCATTCATGTCTGCACCAAGTCCTTGTCTTTGGGGCCTGATACATTGATTAAAAGCTCAGCTTAACCCTTACTCCATCTATCTTCTAATTTCCATCTTTCATATGTGACACTTTTTCCTTAAATCTTGTGCTGAATTGTAAGACAGTTAAGCAGCCCTTAATCTTTTCATGGCTGTTTTAATCATGTCAGGACTCCCATTTATGGGTTTGATTTGATATGGAAATCAAAAGATCAAGTTAGTGGAAAATGGAAGTGTTATCAGCATGAATTCTCCTGTCACATCATCTGCTTTGACAGTTGCTGCTGGGTGAAAAATTGTCTGGATGTCCAATCCCAGAAAGTGATGGAGAACAGAATTAAATCCAGTTGGCAGTTGGTCACAAGTGGTCTTCTCCAGAGCTCAGTACTGGGGCCCTGGAATTTAATATCTTAACTGGTGATCTGGATGAGGGGATTGAGGCCACCCTCAGTCAGTTTGCAGATAACACCAAGTTGTGTGGGAGTGTTGATCTGCTGGAGGGTAGGAAGGCTCTGCAGAGAGACCTGGACAGGCTGGGTCCATGGGCTGAGGTGGATGAGGTTCAACAAAGGCAAGTGCTGGCTCCTGCCCTTGGGTCACAACAGCCCCTGCAGTGCTCCAGACTGGGGCAGAGCGGCTGGAAAGGACCTGGGTGTGCTGGTTGGTGTGGCTGAACACGAGCCAGGTGTGCCCAGGTGGCCAAGAAACCAATGGCACCTGGCCTGTTCCAGCCATGGTGTGGCAGCAGAACCAGGGCAGTGACCATCCCCCTGTGCTGGGCACTGCTGAGGCCACACCTCAAAACCTATGCCCAACTCTGGGCCCCTCAAGTCAAGAAGGATATTGTGGGGCTGGAGCATGTACAGAGAAGGAAATGGAGCTGGGGAAGAGGCTGTAATACAAGGCTATGAGGAGCTGAGGCAGCTGGGGGTGCTCAGCCTGGAGAAAAGGAGGCTCAAGGGGGACCTCATGACTCTCTATAACTGTCTGACAGGAGGCTGTAGCCAGGTGGGGGTTGGTCTCTTCCCCCAAATAGCAAGGAAATATGTCAGGAGAGGATAAGATTGGATATTACAACGAATTTCTTCACTGAAAGGGTTGTCAAGCATTGAGTGGGCTCTGCAGGGCAGTGGTGGAGTCACCAGCCCTGGAGGGGTTTAAAAGATGTGTAGAGGCAGCACCTGGGGACATGGTTTAGTGACAGGCTTGGCAGTGTGTTGCAACTCAGTACCCTGAATGTATTGGAAATGGTAAATCCCTCACCCCTGGAATGTCATGTAGTTTGACCCTTCTCCCCCCCGGTCTGCTTAGCTGGCAGAGATCCAATTTCTCCCCGCCCCCTTCCCAGACCCTAGAAAATACCTATGTGCCCTGACCTCGCCCTCTTTCCGCTCCTGGGACCCCACAAGGAATAAACCTCGGATTCTCCTCAGGGGGGGGAAGAGCCTCTTTTGGATATCTTTTATTCTGTCCATGCGGGGGATACAGGCTTTCTCTTAGTATCTGAGCTAGTCGGGGGCTAGGGGAGAGTCTCTATTCGACCCGCAGCAGTGCTGATATAACAGTTGGGCTCAACAATCTTAAAGGTCTTTTCCAACCTAAACAATTCTATAATTCTCTAACAGTGACTTCTTCTTTTTTTAATGTGGCCAGTTTGCTTGTTTAGTATCCTCAAGTGCTATCAGACCAATTCGTAACATTCTGTGACTTTAGCCCTTTTAATTTTCATTAGTTATAATCTCTTTTAAAATTATTTATTAGTATATCAGGTTATTTGCAGAAACCCTTTTAAGACTGTAAGTTGATGAATAAGGATTTTCTTAGACTTTTAATAACACTGCTAGCAGGCCACTAGACTGCTCTGACTGCAAGATCTTCAGCATGACTGACATTAAAAAAGAAAGTATTTTTTAAGAAAAGGTGAATTTTTAATGAGACTGTGCTGTGATATTTATGAAAAAGCTGCTCCTCTGTGACAGCTGTTCTATCAGAACAGATATAGTGGTTGCATTTATGTTGTACCCCTCTCCAACCTGCTCCAACCACTCCTTGTGTCTCACCACACGATGCAGAGCACAAGGTACCCATTGTGGGCACTCTGTCGTGGTGGTGTAGCTCTGGCCCTGCAGCACCCTTATCGTGATGGAGTAGCTGCATCTGTGTGTCTCTGTCTGCAGTTTCCTACTTAGTGATAATAGGAACTCAGACTCTGATCTGTGCATAATATTGCCTTGTTTTCATCCAAATTCATCTGAAGAACAGCTGTTTCACAGACATCTATGTGCATATGAATCTGCTTGTGGAAAGATTTGCAGGTTGCAGATAAAACACGGAGATAAGACAAAGGATCAAAGAGTCTAACTTCAAATGCACGTGAAGAGTTAGTGTATTTTAGGATCCCTCTCTCTGACTGATCTTTTTACTGCTCTCTGTGGGTAAAGATGGACCTCTAAAGAAGCTGCCCAGCTGATGTTAAGCTCTAGTGAAACGTTTAGGTTTAAGTAGCAAACTTTTATTATTGTTTTCCCCTGCAGAGACACTGGCATCCAAGCCAGGCTGGGCCTCAGGGGCAGATCATGACAAGATTTAGAGACCTGAAGCAGCAGCCAGGAACTTAATGGATTTGAAGGCAGTAAGAGTTAATCTTCAGTTCCTGTCTTTTGGTACTAAACCCCTGCTATAAATTTGTCCATGGATCAATAGTAAGTTTTTACATGTGCCTGCTACAAGAAGGAAAACTATTTCTGCCCACATACTGTTTTGAAAAGGAAATANAAATATATATAAATGCCTCATAGGCATTTATATGAGCATTATTTCCACCATGTCATTGCATGCACTGGCTTGATTACTTCAGGTGCCTGAATGCTGTAATACAAATGTGTGGACACACTGCTAGACGCCTAGAAGGTTTACAGCCAGGGAAATCATTCCCAGGCTGAGGTCTCTCCTGGTTCTCTCAGATCCTTTCCCAAGCTGATAACATGTTCAGCTCTGGCAGGGAGTTTTTTCCCAGGATGATAGTTTTGTCAAAATAGAATGGAATCGATAACATGGATTAACACCTGGTGTTGACCATGGGATCCATCCTGAATTACTGCCCCAGAGGCATTTTCCCAATTATCCAATGAACTACTGTCTTGTCTTACTTCAGTGGAACACCCTATAAATATGAAACGCATTCTCAATAAAAAGCCGCCTTTTCCCCAAGGAGGTCTGAGTTGCTATCATTGCTTTCTCTAGCACGGTAGCGACNGTGCTGATATAACAGTTGGGCTCAACAATCTTAAAGGTCTTTTCCAACCTAAACAATTCTATAATTCTCTAACAGTGACTTCTTCTTTTTTTAATGTGGCCAGTTTGCTTGTTTAGTATCCTCAAGTGCTATCAGACCAATTCGTAACATTCTGTGACTTTAGCCCTTTTAATTTTCATTAGTTATAATCTCTTTTAAAATTATTTATTAGTATATCAGGTTATTTGCAGAAACCCTTTTAAGACTGTAAGTTGATGAATAAGGATTTTCTTAGACTTTTAATAACACTGCTAGCAGGCCACTAGACTGCTCTGACTGCAAGATCTTCAGCATGACTGACATTAAAAAAGAAAGTATTTTTTAAGAAAAGGTGAATTTTTAATGAGACTGTGCTGTGATATTTATGAAAAAGCTGCTCCTCTGTGACAGCTGTTCTATCAGAACAGATATAGTGGTTGCATTTATGTTGTACCCCTCTCCAACCTGCTCCAACCACTCCTTGTGTCTCACCACACGATGCAGAGCACAAGGTACCCATTGTGGGCACTCTGTCGTGGTGGTGTAGCTCTGGCCCTGCAGCACCCTTATCGTGATGGAGTAGCTGCATCTGTGTGTCTCTGTCTGCAGTTTCCTACTTAGTGATAATAGGAACTCAGACTCTGATCTGTGCATAATATTGCCTTGTTTTCATCCAAATTCATCTGAAGAACAGCTGTTTCACAGACATCTATGTGCATATGAATCTGCTTGTGGAAAGATTTGCAGGTTGCAGATAAAACACGGAGATAAGACAAAGGATCAAAGAGTCTAACTTCAAATGCACGTGAAGAGTTAGTGTATTTTAGGATCCCTCTCTCTGACTGATCTTTTTACTGCTCTCTGTGGGTAAAGATGGACCTCTAAAGAAGCTGCCCAGCTGATGTTAAGCTCTAGTGAAACGTTTAGGTTTAAGTAGCAAACTTTTATTATTGTTTTCCCCTGCAGAGACACTGGCATCCAAGCCAGGCTGGGCCTCAGGGGCAGATCATGACAAGATTTAGAGACCTGAAGCAGCAGCCAGGAACTTAATGGATTTGAAGGCAGTAAGAGTTAATCTTCAGTTCCTGTCTTTTGGTACTAAACCCCTGCTATAAATTTGTCCATGGATCAATAGTAAGTTTTTACATGTGCCTGCTACAAGAAGGAAAACTATTTCTGCCCACATACTGTTTTGAAAAGGAAATAGCCCTGGAAAGTAAGTAAGACACAGCTGAAGGACAACAATTTTCAGCCTTTCTGCTGGGCAGATTTCATTAACTTTCCAAAGTACATCATGGATGCTCCTGTCTGAGGGTACAGATCGCATTAACAGAATTCTTTCACAGGCCAAAAAATACTGTATGTAGTTTTGTGCTCCAGGAAGTCTGGACCAATACTGGGGGAAGAATGAATGAGGGTTGGCATCTTGTTCCTATTTTGGGACAGCTGCACCTTTCATACACCTCCTGATAGGCTGATAGATATTTCTGTGGTGAGTGTTCCCTGAGAAGTGTTTCTGTTCTCTCTATAAGTCCCTCATGCAAGCCATGCTGGGACTGGTGTTCTATCAGTATCGGCTGATTAAGCTTCTTGGAAGTTTAGGATTTCCCTGAACAACCAAGTTTAGACAAGACATTGGAGAGAGCAAAAATCTGCCTACAGATGCCCTCATATGGCATAATATGTAAATATAATATATAATATATAATATATGTTTATATAATACATATATATATATATAAATATTTTATATATATNATCATTGCTTTCTCTAGCACGGTAGCGACACAAATGTGTAGCATTTAATTCTGTTTCTTGGCACATATGCTTTAAAGAATATTGAGTGTTAATTTTTTAGTGTCACTGAAAGCCATAAACAATATGGAATATGTCAGAAATAATAAAGAGAGACAATGGTGAACACTACAACCTCTGAAACAGACCTTATATGCAAATAACTTTCGGTTAAATTCATGAGTATCTCCATCAACAGTGAGAATTTGTTACAGGTGCATGAGCTGTCCTTTAGTTTTCTTAGCAGCGCTTGCTATTCCCTTGTCTTTAAACCTGAGTGGAATCAAGAGCAATTTCACATTACGCTTTTGCAAGAACAGGAGGAATCTCTAGAAACTTTATCTTTCAAAACATTTTACTACACTTTCCCAATTATTAATTGCCAAAACTCAGCTTGTGGCCAGACAGCACTAAGTTTTGTTTGTATTGAAGCAAAGACACTTTTCTACTTGCCTGAATTGCAAGATTTTCTTGTCTTTGTGCTGAGTTGAATCTGAAGCCATAGAGTTGGTGGAACTGAAATGCTGCTGCAGGCTCACCTAGGAAGGTTTGGGCTGTGCTGCTTAGCCTCAGAACAGATCATTGTCATGGATTTGAGGGTGTGCTGTGGGGCCAGCATGGCCAGGGTGACATAGCACGTGACTGTCCTTCTCCTTGGTTTGGCAAAATGGGCCTTGCAACTTCACCAGCTCAGGCTGCTCATGGTGATTGGGATTTCAGGCCTGTTTTACCTTACAAGTGAAATACATGGTTTATAGCACAGGTGTCAAGGATGAAATTATAAAGCAAACCCAGTTTCCCAGTGTTGTGTGCTGGTAAATCCATCCTCTCCATGTGCACCCGTGGCACTCTGTGCCCACCACCTGATGGCGACCACTGGGGCCCCTGGTGAGGACTCTAGTGAGAAGGGTCCCATGGGCTGGGGTAGGATGTGGTGGCTGTAGCACGACAGAGCTGCCTCCTCTGACAACCCTGCATGTCTTCATCTTCTCCCAGAGCAGGAGACTGTAGTGGTTTGAAACAGTCCCTCCCAGCATTTTCTGGCAAATGCAGAGCAAACAGGCTGCCTTTCCAGCAGGCAGCATCCTGGCAGCTGCCTCCTTTACCTATGCCCTGGGCACACTGTCTGTGTGTCAGCTGCTCTGCTGTAACATCATAATGAAGACATGGTGGGGTTGTTCTTTGTGGGGAGAGGCCAGTGCTGTGTCCACCTCCCTGAAGTTTTCCTCATGATAAAATGACAGGTCTGGGTCTCTACAGAAATGGAGTTGTACTGCCTAGAAGCAGCTTTGGGGTTTGGCAGTGAAAATAAATCCCCAACTGGTGCAGAGACCTGCAGCTCCTGGTAACTTTGCAGAGAGCACATAGTGCAAGACAGAGCCTCTGCTGCTGCCTAGGGAATAGCTCTGCGTAATGGAAAACCTTTAATCACCAGGAAAAAAAAACAACCTGTAGAAAGAACAGATTATACTAAATAAACTTGAGGGGGTAAGGCAGAGCAAACCAAAATATTGGTGTTACAATTACAATCCGGCTACTTAGGTATTTGCATTTCAAAATCATATACTGCATTTTTTTTCTGCTTTGACTTAGATCAGTTATTAGTGTAAAAACTGATCAAACTATGTGATTTACCTATTACAGAGGCTGGACATCATACAGCCCATAAGAGGAGCATCACAGAAATAATCATGGTCAATGCTGATATGCTTTTTTCACTGGTTTGAACTCAAGATTGTTTCAGAAATTTTGTCTATACTGGTTTATTTAGAGGCTCACTGAGGTAGTTGGGCTATCTGAAAGTTTTCAACTGGACATTTCTACATCTCAGAGCTGCACCCAGCAGATTTATGGCTTTTAATGGTGTTTTTTGGCATAGCACTTACTTCCTGAGGATTTGAAAAGCTGCTTTTATTTTTAGCATCAATTGCTGAATAACAGGACAGATGTGCAGAATAGTAAAGCTAAACAAGAAAAGCAGAGTTTGTTCCATAATTAAGAAAATTATTTAAAATTGTTTAACTTTTTCCTCTAGTCTCTTTAGTGAGAGTCATTGTTTTTCATTGAAGTACAAATATTCAGGAAATACTAACTAGCAAGTAGCAAAATGATCTTGCAGAGGAAGAACTCGCTAGCTTTGTTCTCAGAGACTTGGCACATGGTAGTTCTGGGTTAGGCAGAAGATAAAAGAGAGGTTATCAACATGATAGATTCCTTTTAAAAATTTGTTTACTGAAAATCATTGAGAAAACTCTTCCCTGTGGAAATAAAGATTTCTCTCAGTTGAAGGAATGGTTAGAAGCTTTTTGTTTTCCTTCCAAATCCCATCTGTTTTTTGTGCAGCCCTCCTGGCAGTTACAGGCTCTTATTCCTCTGTAAGCAGAAAAACATCTTATCTATGCATTCTCTTTTGTGCCATGGCCAACAGGATGGTGTAACTCAGGTGTGTGTGGTGAGTTCTCTAATGGGAATCTCTCTAATGGGAGTCTGCCGTGACTGGAAGTCAGTGGGATTCAGATTTCATTCAGTGTTCCCCACAAAACAGAGTCTAGCCTCTGGGTTTAAATAGGTACCAAGAAATCTTGTCCAGTTTTTATTTCAGTGTTGTAGACCTTTGGGGATTGATCCAAAGCCTCTCTGATAGTTTCCACTGTGTATTTGGTATGAAGGGGATGAGTTGGGAAATATGAGTAAGGAATTAGGATTGGGAAGTTCCATTTCATTTAATGGTTCAGGATATTTCTGTTGAGTAGCTGAAATGTGTTAAACCTAGGACATTCATGAAATAGGCATTTAAATTAGATGGTAAGGTGTTAAGAGATATTGAAACATCTAGGATCCACTGCTTTTTGTTAGACTGGCTGTGAATCATTTAAACATTGAGGTTCTTTATTTGATGTATTTTTCTGATGGATCACACAGGGCTTTTAAACAAGGGCATAATAATGCTAGGAACAAACTAATTTTCCACGGTTCCTTGTTGAAGTTTCTCAGAGCTGCCAAAAGGTGCTGTATTTACACTGGACCAAAAACATATCAGCAAGGAGAGGAAAATGAAAATGATTTGCTGTATAGTAGTTTATCAAAGGTCAAACATATAAAAGAAATTCCTTTTCATTTCAAGTAGACAGAAATAATCCAGGTATTAGGCTGAACTTTCTTGTACCAAAAGACAAGAAAGACTTTTTCTTCATGTATAAAGAAATAAAAATGTCAGTTGGAGCTGGGAGAGGAATTTTTTTTCTGAAAAACCTCCAAACCCTATAAAAATCAGCCTATTATCTAAATAAATTTGATTATTAACTGTGTATAAATTTTCTTTAGTATAATCTTATTTACTTCTCTCTTGTTCTGTAGACCAGGGAAAAGAATAAATTGTACTACTCCTGTATCACTGCTCCACTGGAATGTTTCATTGACATAGTGCTGTGGCACTACCTTTCCATCCCCTCTTGAAAATTCAGAGCAGGAATTAATACCTCCTTTGGAATTAAAAATCTAACATTAAACATTGGAAGAACCACCGGCCAACGGTAAAACCAATCTTCCAGGTCTGTTTTGGCCATGCCAGGCTGTGTGTCCTAGGACCAGTAATGAATTGCCCATGCCTTGAACTCCACCATGTGCAGTCTAGTGTGTGAGCTTATCAAACAGCCAGTGCTGATTGTGGCTTGAGAGCCAACATGTATGAAAGTGCAAACTCTTCCTTGGCACTGGCACACAAATTTTGCCAGTCTGGAAAAACAATATAATTTTTTTTAATGGTTGGATAATTTTATGATATTCTTATGGTAATCTTATGTTAGTAACAATGTTAGTTATCTTACGTTGATAACAGTACTCAAGCTATGAGGATTCAAATTTAATGTTCTGAAGAGAAAACTAGTCAGATATAAACAAGTAAGATTATTCAGACCAAAGTGTAGCACTGTATCATTGTATTAGTACATTTGAATATGGATAAAGACAATAGAACTTCAATTTCTCCTAAAAATCCACCAGAAATGCATTATGGTGATGTAAGGTTCACTTGACATTCCATGTACACATTAATGATGTGCACAGTCCCTGAGTGGGTTACCCTGCACCTTCATGTGGAAAATTGTTTATTCCTGTCTTAGGGTGACGTTGTGGTGCTTGTATCCCCAATCGTGTGTTCTGTTTGTGCTTCGTGTTGTGTTCTGTGCTTTCGGGACTGGCTCTGAGGGTGAGGGTTTGTTTTGTCTTGTTATCAGCCGGCTCACCTCCCCCATGGTTTGTGTTTAGGAAAAGGCTTGCTTGCTTTGCTTGCTGGCTTTGCTTGCTTACTTTGCTTGCTTGCTTGCTTCTACTTTTTACTTTTGCCTAAATAAAATTATACCATCTGAACCTGTTCCGGATGGGGACCTGGGAAACACCAACAAACACCGGGAGTCTGCATTTTGTGATCAGCAGCAGTCATCCCCAGCGCCGGAGACCGATAACTGGGCGACCACTCACAGGAGAGACTTTCTGAATTTGTCATCCTTTCAGACGATGTTTTTTTTTTGTCATCTGGTGTTGTTCAGGTTTTTTGTGTGTGCTGGGGAGTGTTTTCCTTGTTAAATAAACAGGTTTTTTTCCACTTCTCTCCGAGAAAATTCTTCCCAAACCCGGTGGTGGGGGGAGGAGTCGTGGGGGTTTGCTCTCTGGGGGCTCCTTCCGGAGGTTTTCCCCCAAATTTGCCCTAAACCAGGACAATTCCCCATGCTTTGATGTGAGAGTGAGTTGCTGTGGGAAGCTGAAGACTGTATCCACCAGTTCTACCACCCTGATTGTGCATGAAGATCACTCAAGTGTATACTCATGTTCATTTATTTTCCTTCAGCCCTTAGATTGTGCAGATAAGTAAAAATATTAACAGCACAAAAATATCCAAACTCTTAGCCTGACATTCCCTCACTTATAGTAGAAGACAGCTTGGGATTTTATGGATATGTCAGAGCTCCCATGGCCAAAAGCCTCTAAAAACAATTAAATGCACGTTGTCTGGATGCAAGGGGCCTCCTTCCCATAAGAGATTGTTATTTGGTTTAGGGCTCTGTGTTTTAAATTTTTTTTTCTTTTGCTTCTACCTACTTTGCTGGTGTAGACTTATTTTCCTGTTATATGTATGATGTTCAGTGCCCTCACAGTGAAGAGCTCAAAGGACAGAATTTGGGCAAAGAACACGGAACTTAAATGAAATAACAATCCTCAGGACTTTTCACAGGTAATAGTTAGAGGGGAAGAAGTGCATGTTGGTGTTGGGGGTTGAGTTTTTGTGGTTTTTTTTCCTCCCTTTTCTCTCTGTGGAATTTTTCCCATTGTAATGCTAAGAGTCTGCTGGCTACACCTAGCTCAAATGGCTAGTAAGTTTCTCTTGCAGGTGGCGGGGGGGGGGGATGGGGGAAGAGGGAAAACACTGTGATATCCAGGCAGCAGGTAACGGAGAGGTTTGGGAATGACTGGCTCTCTTGCTCGTTTGGCTCGGGAAAGGACAGTCGCTAGGAAAAACTTCACCTTGCCACGCCGATGCCAGGAGCTGCCTTCCTTGGCTTCCTTCCTGCAACCTCCCTGCTCGGACACTCTCTCCTGCCGACATCAAACATCCTTTTGGAGCATTGGGACCGACATTGACCCCAAGATCCGTGAGCAGCGTCTCCCCTCCGCCCTTCCGATCTGTGGCGCAGCGGCCATCACCGCAGCACCCCTGCAGCCACGTGGGATCATCGCATCTCTTCCCTGCTCACCGGGAGCTGACCGGCGCTGCCTGCCAGCTGGAACGGTAACCGCACCACAGGGGAACGGTGTCCACAACCGAGAGAACTGTTTACTGGGTTTTCTGCTCTGTTGCTGTTAATCTCGTAGTTATTGTTGTTGTGTTTTGTTTGCCTTGTTACATATATATATATATAAAACAGTAAAGAACTGTTATTCCTACCCCCCCATATCTTTGCCTGAGAGCCCCTTAATTTCAAAATTATAGTAAAGTGAGGGGAGGGGGGTTTATACTCTCCCTTTCAAAGAGAGGCTCCTGTCTTTTTTAGCAAATACCTGTCTTTCAAACCAAAAGAGTTGCTTATTGAAGGCAACCCAACTTTCTGTTCCCTGATTATTTTTCTTCTTGGAGTATATGTGTTAGAGCTGCTTAGGGTCAGCATTCTCAGTGTGACTCAGTTCAGTTTTTAAACTCAGAAAGCAATTACTCCTTTCATTTTGTTTGGGATATTGCTGCTGCTGGCAAGGAATGAAGTTCAGACTGGCTGTATTGAATGACTTGAAGGTCCAGACTCCAGCTGAAATCTCCTGACTGGTCCTGGGCAGAGGGAATTAGCAGTAGGGATGGCATTTTGTGGCTGGTATTGAGATAAGGTGTCCCACCTGCCCGGGATGTCTACTCTGAAATGCAGGTGGGTAAGGCAGCTGCTCACAGGGACACACAGGTGTGTGCATTTTCACAGAAACAGCTTTTAAAGTGACATCTGGGAGGGGAAAGAGTGTTTTGAAGCTCAGTGCTAGCTACAAGAAAAGTGGGTGAATTGCCCTCCATGCACAAAGTTTTAATGCTGACTTGATGCTCTGCAGGGGAATATGAAAAAGCCCAGCATGGGTGGATTGATAGCTATTAATTTTAGGAGCTAAAATATGAATCTTGAATGTTTGTCAGATGCTTTGCCCCCTTCTTGGTGAAGAGATACTGTTCAATCAATAAAAATTAATAATTTAAATTCAGTATCTTCCTGTTGCTATCAATAATAGTTTTGTGAGTGATGTATTACTATTGTAATTGAATTTGTCAGACACCACCAGTCTTACATGACAGTTTGTTAAAATTTTAAACTTAATTTACTATAGGCAGTTGACTCAGGCTGTTTAAATTACATTGATGTTTCATCTTAAAAACATTGATTTTCCTAAAACTATCTTTTCTGCCATTGTGTTTATTGCATTATCAACCAGGGAGAGGAAAACTAGTAGGAAGGCATGGTCAGAGCTGGAGTTTCATCCCCCAGCATCCCAGCTGGTTTTGTCAAAGCAAGGAGAAATTTTTGAATTACTTTCCACAGAGATGTATGGACCTGTGGCTTTCCTCTATTTCTTCTCTCCCCATTTGCAGTATTTTACCTTTTTTTGGTGGTTAGCTTTCAGCTGCTGCTCTTTTCTACCCTGCATCTCTGTGTTCATCTCTTACTGGATTTGAGGAGACTACACTTGCTCTGTAAATTGGGTTCATCATGTATGGATCTCTTCTATTTTGCAGAGATGATTGGATGAATACAGTCCACCATGTGTTTAAAAAATAAAATCAGTGATCACCAGAAGATGACAGAACTCTCAACTAGTGTTCAGGCACTTAGGGAAAACACATTCTGTTTAAAGGCATTATGAATAATAAGTATGCACATAGCCATATCCACCTTTTGAAAGTGAAACTTAACTTCCTAAAACATTTGGTTAAAGTGATTGATGTTTTTGTCCAGTGCATAGAAAGGAATAATCAAATTATTACAGTAATCCTGATAAGAAGGTGAGAGAGATAGAAAACTTATCAGTCAGCAGCTGATTCCTCCTGAGAAAGGAAAAGGCACAGTGTGACTGATGAAGGCATCTTTTGAGGATTTACAGCATGTGGTAGCTCTTGTTGACTTCTTTCCCCCCTCATTTTCTTCTAGAGCCATAATGTAATCTGAGTAATTTCATTCTGGAAAAGGAAAGTAGAGAGTAGCAATGTGACGGCTGCAGTGAAAGCTCCCTCTGGGGCAGGCCCTTTGATAGCAACGTGATTTGTATCTTTGCCTGGGAATGAGCATGCAGGGAAAAATTCAGGCCCTTTGGAGGGCCAGCACAATGTCTGTGTGCCACCTACATTGCTCTGGCCTAATTTTTTCCCACATGTAGGTGGTTTTTGCTCCATCTCTGCTGGGGTAAATTTCCTTGGCCACATTCTTGCAGAAATATTCTCCCTGAGAAGTTGAATGTTCCAGCTTTAAACTAGAAAACATTTTTGTGTTTTAGTTTTGCACTAGGAAAAATGACTGCCCAGAGTCCAATAGATCTTATTTCACCATAAACATAATTTCTTTTTTTTTTTGGCTTGATGTTTAGGGAGCAAAAACAGTGAGAAATAGGTGAAATGAGCATATGCCTGTGCTTTCCACATTGCATCCTTGCTTATTATGTACGTGCACTGTTTTTTGTGCCAGAGCAAACTGGAGCATTATCCATGTACCAGAATCCCAATGGACAAAGTGATGCGATTTGCCCAGGAGAAGACACAGCCTGGATCATGAACCAACTGATGGATGCAATCCTGACAGCACAGGGGAAACACAGACTGAGATCAGCCAGGAGAAGTGACTTGCTTGTGCTGAGGTTCTTTGTTGCCACTGAGGAATTAAAAAAATGGGAACAGAGACAGTGGACAAATGGACAGTGACACAGAGAGGAAAGGGGTGAGAGCTGAGTGTCAGTAACCTCTGCAGAATGAAAGTGGTGGGTTAGGAAAATGCTTGCTGCTGTAGTCTGCTGAGTGGATTTGAGCAAAGATGCAAAAGAAATGGTGTTTGAAGGGTTGTCTCACACACCTATGATGGTTCCTGCTTGTGTGTGACTTCAGAGGGGCATCTGCAGAGACTTTGGCTGTCTGTGCTGTCCCTGGCAGGGAAGTAGAAGGGAAGAGGCAGAGGTTATCTGCCTCCAGGTGGTGTGCAACACCGTGGAGATGGATGTGCTGCATGCCTGCAGAAACTCCAGCCCCACTTACAGCTGTGAGGGCTGACGGTCAGAGAACTGCTACTGAAGGTGGCAAAATTTTAGATGTTAGCATCTGCCCATTTGGTTTCTGTGCTGAGTACTGAGGGCAGCATCAGCCCTCAGCCTTCCTTCTGAGAACTCATCAGCAGCTACATTTTATTCTTTTTTGCTCATTCCATAGTCATTTTCACAGCATTCCACTGTAGCTACACCAAGAGCAGATTATGAGTTCAAGTGCAGGAAAAAAAATAGCAGCAGCAGGAACAACTGAACTCTTTGAAAAAGAAAGATGATATTTTTCATGCAAATGTTCTTAGTAATGAAGTGCAAGGGAAAGGAAAAACAGAACATACATCATGCAGAGGCAAAATTGTTTCAAAATAGGACATTTTTCATAGGTTGCCAGGAGGTGTTGGCTACAGTTTATAGTGGCTTTGTGATGTACTGAGAGTCACTGCATGGAGTGCAAGCCCAGGACTGAGAAGTATCAGTGTCTAGCACAAGATGTCTAATTGCCACATTCTGAGAAGGACGTGTAACTACTGCTAGGTGGCCAAAATGAAAAAAAATGTAATAATAAAATCTACCACATGGGTAATGAAAGCTTGAGATTAATTTTAGAGTATGATCTGCAATAGATGCTTTATTCTGAAAAAGGATGAAAACTGTTAGCTATCTGTAGCAGTATATTAAGACCAGGATGACTAACGGCTTGACTTGCCCTGTAAGTCAGGGATAATAATGAGTGTTACAGTGTTGTCACATTTTATATGAGCAAATTCATTTGTTTTGCTTCTTGTTTCAGCACTATTGAAAGATTCTGGCCTGGGGGCCTTTGAGGGTTGAGATCCTCTATTTGCAAGGCACAGTGGAAACAAGAGGTCAGGCTTCACTCAGGCCCTTCAGCAATACCTGTACTGGAGCACTAACGGCTGCACCTGTTTTTCTTTTTGTTGTTGTTGTTGTTTGTTGAATTGACTCTGGGTAGAGGTGGGACTGGGACATGGAAACTCAAGCTGTCATTAAGCAGTTTAAATAGTACTATTCAGTGTTCTACAAAAACTTAATTAGCTGAAGTTGCCCATTTTGGTGTGTTCTTGTAGAATTTACTTTTGGAGTTAGATTATTTCAGTGGTATTGGAGAACTAACCAAGAAAGGAACTTTTATGAAGCCTTAGGAAGAGTCTGTGGCACACTTACGTATATGAAAACCTTTGTACGTCTGCCCTGCTGGAAAAAGTAGGGCTTCATGTTAGTAGTTGAAGAAACACTACAGAGGTTGCTTTGGATGTACTTGTAATCAGAATTTTTTTCTGATCTTATTAGTGAATTTGTAATGTAAATATCATACCAGTTTTAATTACTTTGCAACTTAATATGGGTAGGATTTATTGCTGTATTTTGTGACCTATGATTTATTTGGTTTACTGTAGCATGCCTAATAGATCTTATGGGGTAGTGCGAGAAAGAGCACATGTTGCTATAGTAATTATATACCCAAATCTCTAAATCTCCCTGTCTTATTCATTAACTTGTAAGGTTTCTACTGCAGGTCTTACTGGTACATATATGAAAGACACCAAGTCAGATTCATTGCAAAATTAAAGCTGTTGAAGCCCCAAGGCATCCTCATCTCTACAGAGTCCGGATAGAGTGCCAGAAATGCTGCATCTGAGAGATTTCTTGCTAGGGGCTCAAACTAGTATTTGGAATAAGCCTTTTAAGCATTTCTTTAGATCAACAAACCTTTCTGGCAAATGCTGCATCTCAAAAGAGTCTTAATGGCACTTCAGCTTTTGCCCAAGGAGAACAAGATTTGGTATTTATATATGACTGCAGCCAAGCCTCCCCCACACAAATGTTAATGCCCAAAGCTGCTCCACTGCAAGTTCTGTAACAGGCACTTACATCCATTTGCATCCATTGCTCTTCTGTGCCCCATGATAAAGTTCTGGAGTACCCTGAATGTAGTGAAGGATGCTGCAATTTACAGCAGCAAAGATGGGTGTTGCCCATGGGGTGTACTCTTCCAGCAGCTGACAGCCACCATGTGGTCTGGGAGGGCAGGGTCCCAGACGCTGCCTGTTGAGAAAGCCAAGATATGCTCAAATGAACTCAATTTCATAATTTGTTGAATTACCAAACCAAGGACCTTGATTCAGTTTTTTCTATGACTTCTCTCATTGTTCATAGGATGTGTAGCAGAGATTACTTCTCCATTAGAAAGGCCTTCTGTGCTGAAATGAATGCTTTTCAAGTGCATTATCTTTGCTCTAGAAACGGTGGATTAAGGATAAATATACTGATCTACCTGTTTCCCCAGCTTCAGCAGGTGTATGAACAGAGGAGATAAGACAGAAAGCCTGTAAGAGCCACATAAATCTAAAACTGGCCTCTGCTTTATTGTGCTCCTTGTACTTTTACGTGGCCAATTCTAAAAATTTTCTGACCTCTGTGTCTGAAGTTATACAGTTAAAGCGTGTTGTGACAGCGAACAGCTGGACTGTGAGCCTCATAGACTCCTGACTTTAACCTGATAAGTCTGGAGAGGGCACCGAGAGGAGGAGGGATTTGGCTACAGAGAGCCAGCCAAACAGGTAGCTATTGGCCAGTGAGCTGAGTGGTAACCATAAAACCAAATCGCAGCCAAACAGTTTAGAATGTGGAGCCTTTCTCAATAGCCGATATAAGAGCTGTGCACACTATTAAAGCTCTCTCTGACACATGTTGTGTCATCCCTCTGTCTCCCACGACCACGACAGCATGTTTTGGGGAATCCAGATGGAAGTTGATTTGTCAGGCTGCAAAGGCCAACGAGAGTTAGGAATTAAATGCACCATAATTCCCTCCCCCCCCCCCCCCCCCNNNNTGGTACATTTACAGGATGAAAAAGGTGCATTCTGCATGTGAGACAGTGATGTGAGGGAAAGCTTTCTCTGACAACCTTCTTTAACTCCCACAATGCCCTTCTTGTATTCGGAAGGAACAATGCCAACTGATAATGAACTACTTTCTATTCAGGGCTTCAAGTCAAATATTCGTTCCTCATTAATAATTCAATGTGACAAATTTATTACCTTGAAGGTGCTGTGAGGCAATTAGACAATGGGAAATTGTGTCTTCCTTTCAGCCCACTTAATTGGCTTTCAAGTGTGACATTCATCAAAACCTTGACTTTTCATGTAAACTTTCTGTTATTCAAGGCATGGTTCTAGCATTGGAACTACATGCATTTGGACAAATTCACCTGAGGGGTAACTTCACAAGTTGTTTTTCATAGCAAAAAGAGTGAGAAGGACAACATGTCAGAGAGTCCAAGAAGCTGTATTTTAAATCAGCAGAGAAATTATCATCACTCGGTAATTTTCACATGACAAAATGGCCTGTAGTTGCAATGCAATTTTAGGAGATAGGGCTGTATGCTCTCTCTCCCTCAAGTAGTGTTACAAAATCACCAGTAATTAACATCTTTATAATTTCTTTCCCATTTTTATGTATTGTTTGGGATGTAATAGAATGAATTAATTTTAAATATAATCTTTTGTACTCCAAGTACTTTAAAACAATTCACATAGTAGTGACATGTTGTTAAACAGTGATAGAAAAGAGATTACCTTTCTAATAAGGACCCTGGGCAAAGAAAGAATTTGAACACTGGATTTCATATTCTTCAACTTCATTTCTAATGTGACTGCCTTCAGTGTTGACCTTTAAAAGACTGCTATATGAGCTCTTGAGTGTAAGGAGCAGCTTTGACTATAGTAATTTATTTTGCAGCAGTTGCATGTATGTTTTCCATTGCTGACATTCAACCTGAGTTTTTGTTATTTACAGGGCGCTATTTTTTGGTATCCTGTAACTTATAGATGGCTGCAGTCTTTCAAGGACACCCTTAAAAATGCAATTGTTGGTTTCAAAGTCTGATTTGTCCTTGTAAACTTGCACGCAGTGAAAATAGAAAAAGTTGTCTGAGGGATGTGCAAAATTAATCTATTTTTTGATTATTTCACTTAATGATAACAAATTTTGTTTATTGAAAATGCATGTCACAAGCATCTTCTTTCATCTACAGTGTGCTTTTAAAAATGAATGTGCTTTTAAAAAGTCAATAAAAACTTCATATTTATGACTTTGCAATTTCTCCGTTAGCATGTATTCATCCTTTCATGTTCTGTGCTGTCTCTCCTTGAAACACTGAAGGACTACAGTGGACTTTTCCAGCTATGAGTTGAATGTTGTTCATGCATGGAAGGATTACGGCTCAATGTCTGATCACCATTCAGAAGGGGAGTAGGACAGAGTAGGATAGAGAATGGGAGTCTCAAGCAGAGGCCGTGCCTTGTTGCTACTGCACTGGCTTTTGCCCTGTTGAAGTTGCTGATCCTTCTAACCCTCCACATTTCCACCAACAAATGTTTGGGGATTTTTAATATTGTTTCTTACCAAGTTAATGCAGAGAAGCAGCTGTGTCTGTGTTTGAATGCTCCCAGTGTAGCTCACTGACCTGCAAAGCACTTACAGCCTGGATGAAGAACTGGTTAAATGAAGGTCCACTTTTATCTTAGGACAGTGATGAACTCTACCTTTCAGACAAAACAGAGAAGGAAAGGAACTGAAAACATTGTGATGTTCGATCCAACACCCAATAGCATAAATGAGATACTACTCCAGCTAAAGAGGCATGCAAAAGAAAGTAGACACAGTCAATTGTAAAGATGATCTTTTTATATTCTCTGGGGAAGTTAAAGTCCACTGGGATGTTCTGTTTGCGACTATTCACTATGAATAGAGTTTCATTAAAATGAGGTCTTTTTATAGATATACAGTTCCTCTTTTTCAGGCTTCTTTCTGCATGTAAACTGCCCAAATTTAGTCTAACCTGTTATTTAGCTTTCCTGACCTTTGCAGAGACTTCACCACTTGTACAAGTTTTTTGGGAGCATCAAACTTCATGGAGATAAGCAGTCCTAGAATACATTTGTGCTTACCATGTACACATATTATTCATATGGGGAAAATTATTAGTCTCAGTAACATCTGGATAAAATGGAGATAATGTTCATGATTGAAAGGCACAAGGCTTACTTATTTTTAGGGCTTTTTTTTTTTAATTGTAAATTGTTAATGACTAAAAGAGAGATTGTATTGTGCTAAAATTATGATTTCATTAAAAAAATGCAAAGTCTGAAACAAAGTGGCCCATAAGGATAGTGTTGACTTCAGAGGGAGCTTAACATTCAAGGCATATGTTATTCTATTTGGAAATCTAATTTAGGCTCTAGTCCAGAACAGTTAGACATGTCTTCAGCTTTTACTATTTCTATGGTGATATTTGCTACCAGAATAGTCATATTTATGGATCAGAACTTTACTGAGATAATGGCCTGATTTAATTTGTATTCTAAGAGAAGACCATTATACTCTTTAGCACATGGAGTTCATACACCTGCATATCTGACAGGTGTAACAATGTATGTACCGGACCCCTGAGTACTTACTGTTATTATATTCTATTGGAGTGAAAATGAGGCAGTACATTTGCAAAAGAAAACCTAAATATTTATTACTTTCACATAATATTTATATGGATCCAGGTTTCTTAGTGAAAATCTGAGGCCAGTGAAAATCTGGAGGGTCTTTAATGAACTGCATGGTCTTTAATGAAGGTAGTGCATATCCTAGAACAGAATCACTAGAATCACTAGAACAGAAAAGATACTAGAAATATTGACAGGTTCACTGGTAAGTGCCCAGCCCAGCATGGCTGGTAAGTTACTGTGCAGCGTTTTGCTATTTGGAAGGTGGATTGGATCAGAGCTGGTAACATATCTTGAGAGCAACTTTCTGATTTGGCAAAGCTGAGGTTGTTGAAATTGCTCTTTCAGGCTGAATGGAAACTTTTAAAATACTCAGGTACATTGTCAGGTAGATTGAGAGCAGTTGTTTGAATTGCCTGTTCATGTGTTTTGCAGAAATGTTGTGAGTTTTAGTGACTGTGATATCTATGTCTCTTTGTGAACCTTGATAATCCACCTCATGCCTTTGACAGCTGAAGTGAGTACAATGTTCCACATATTTACCTGTTGGCTTAATGCCTGTCTGCATCTAAACCTATATGATTTTTTTACCAGCTATTTGTGCTCTATACTCTAGGTAGCATTGCCAAGTATCTAAAAAGTTCTCAGAATAGTACCTTGTGTTTCCATCAAGAGACCTCAAAACATTCCTTGATTAGGTAGATGTTATTTACCTTACCTCCTCTAACACTCAGCCACAGAGAGGTAGGGGCGGCATCTATTATTGACTACATATGTTCTGAACTTGCACATTAGTTCATATGTACAGCCTGGATGAGGTCTTATTTTCCTTTGGTAGCAGGCTTAAGGCATCCCTGGTTTGGATTGGACCGGAGCTGGTGCTTTGCCCTGGCTGTGTTTCCCTGGGAGCCCAAGTCATTTGCCCACAATGATATAAAAAACTCTCTGCAAGAAACAGGATCTTTGTCTCCCAGTCTGTTTCAGACAATACTTTTCTACATTTGTCACAGCTTTTCTATTTGTTTTTATTGCTTAGCAGACCTTTTATGGAGCAAATGAAGAGGTGTTCAGGCTGTCAGAACATTTGTTAATAAAAAAAAACCAAAACCAAACCAGTTTTAAATAGGAGCATGAAATATAGCCTGATAGAGAATGACAAGGAAAATATTTATAATGATTCTCACACTTACAACGGCTTATTTTTCTTTTGTTAAAAACATCTTACTAAACACTCATTTTCTAAAGCTTTAGTTGAATTAAACCATAATTAACATGTCAAAATCAATCTTCTTCCTTTCTTTCCTTTCGAGTCAATCAAAAATGTTCTATTGTCAACAAGAGAAGGGGCAAAATGAAGGTCAACATTGCATCAGTCTTTTCAAAAAGCTCTGCATTGTAAATTATTTAGGGGCTCAAATAATTCCATTTTTTCTTTTCAGTGGTTGGACAATAAAAGCATGATTTACTGCAGCAAGTGAATAATAAAAAAAGAATCAACAGAAAACAAACAAAAAGCCGTTCACTTGGCAACCTTCTGTGTTAATCAGAACCTGAAGACTAAACTGTGAGATCAATATTTGGCTTCAAGATGAAACATAGCAAAGCTTCCATTAAAAAAAATTGGAATAAAAAGAAACATAGGCTGTGTTAATCAAAAAGAGGCAAATATAAAAATCCATCTAGTCTTTTGGTTATCTGTGATAAAATGGCCCCATTGGAGCTTGAAAAATTACAGTATTTTTATGCACATATCAAAGTTCAACTTGATTGTCTCATATGGGGGAAAACACCATCTGTCTGTATTCTAGAAATAATCTGCATAATTGACTTCCAAACAAGTCTCAAAGAAACAAGCATTTATCACCTTAATTGTGACAGGCAGAATGTGTGTCCCTGCTATTTTATCAAGATAATAGTAATAGCACCGTGGATACCTGGTATCTTGTCTTACCCTACTTTTGTTTTTTCAATTTGTGTGGGTGGGAACTGGATCCTTTGAGTTACAACTACTCTGTCAAATTACAGAGGAGTCAGAATCACCTAGGACAAAAATAGCAGTGAGACACTGCCAAAGGTGGGGCTTGGTGTGCAGGATTTAAGGTACTTAAGGGCTTGCTGGAATTGTAGAGGGGAGCAAAAACAATTGCTCGAAATGTGTGAGAGGACAGCTTGAACACCATAGGCACATCCACAACGTGCATATAAAATCCACTTATGAGGGAATCTATTTGGGTTTTAAACCCAGAGGTGCAAACTCAAATTCAGCGCTGTGACATACCAACAGTGAGCTTTGGCCTCCAAGCTGAAACACCCTGGAGAGTCTTACTCAGCTCTCTCTGCGGCTGAAGAATTTTGCTCCTATGAACCAGCAGCAGAGGCAACTCTCAAATTTGAAACCAGTGAGTTCAGAGTAATGGAAAATATTTAAAATTGACCAGTAGGTAGAAATCTTCACACCGGTATCTGAAAACATAAGGGTGCAGTGGATATTATAACCTCTGCTGCATGAGTACCTAAGCGCCTCACTCCATAAAATTTTGTAATAACAACCCCTTTATGACTTACACCTGGTTATAACATAAAAGGATTGATTAGGTCTTGAATCTTACAAGGAGGGTAGATAGATTTAATATATATAGCCTAACAATATATTTTCACAAGATAAGCCAACATATTCTTCTCTAAAGTCAAGTTGGCAAATATGGCTGAGGCTCAGGACAGTAAATAAGGAGATCTGGGCCAGGGCTGGGCTCACTCATGTCCTCCAGGCCATGTGTCTCCTCTTCGTAGCCAGGGACGAATTACAAGAATGAATAGTAACTCTTCCCACCATGCTTGATTTTATTTATTCTTTTGGTCTCCTGCTGAAGGATTGCAAGGAAAATAGCCCACTCTCCCGTCACCCTCCATTTGGCAAGTTTATGTTAATGTGGCCCAGTATTTACAAGTGGGGCATAAACAACTGACAATTTTATGTTGCTAATAAACAAAGTTTTTTGTAAGCAAAATGTTTTTGCATCATATTCAGAAACTAAATTTGGAGAAATGCACTTGCATGTAGGAAATAGCAGAGTTGTTGTGTAAATCTGAGCTGAAATACTGGGTATCGTATGCACGCACAACATTAAAGAAATTACTGAGAGAAATAAAATCATCACCCATGAAAATGGCTGGAGGTGATATTTCCAGTGGTGTGGACTAGTTAATAGAGGCTGCTGGGGAGAGGATAACAAGGAGGTGGACAAAAGTATGATGGTACCATAAAAAACAGTTAGAAGACCTGGAAGCTGATCTTCTCCATATCAGTAATTTTTTTTTTCATTAAGTGCTGAGTTTCATTTATTACATCACATCTATTTGGAAAAATCTAATGTTTTAATTAGTTTTTATAAATGAAAATTTCTATTGTAAGTTAAAATTATTTCTTTGTGCATTGGGTTTTAACATGAAGGAGGAAGGAGAAAATAGAAGAGGAATGCTTTAGTGTTTAATTTTTGGTTTTATGTATTTATACATGTGTGCGCCCCTTTGTGATCTAAAAAGGTATGCTGTGTCCGTAGTTCCTTCCAAGTCTCTCCCTAGCAGTCTATGTGCCCTGCTTCTTATAGTAAAATCGTAACACTTCCATCCATTCTGGATTTCCTTTATATCTTGCTATGCCCTGAGGCATCAGAAATTAATTATTATGTATTTTGGAAGAGTTTATCGTTCATCTGCATGCAAGAGAATCTATCTGCTACACAGACAAGAAGACTGGCTTTATTGTGCCAGGCTCACTCAGCAAAGTCAGACCTGATACTTGAGCTGTTAAGTTTCCTTGCATATACTTATCTAATTTGAACATAAGACACTTGTAGAGGCCTCCAGCCCCCCAAACATGCTGTTGTCACCTGGTCCCTCTGTGTTGAAGAGGCTCTGTGCCCTTCATCTATCATCCCCTTCAGGGCAAGGGTCCTCAGGGGGTGCCCCAGGGACACCCCTGTTGGCCTCGGTCTCTCTGAGCTTGTGATGAGGAGTAGCCTCAAAACTTGTTTACAAACTCCCTGGAAGCAGGAATGTGGCTGGTCTGTCACCAGCCCAGGGCCAAAGACCAGCGACATAGGTCTCCTGCACAGGTGTGGGCCAGCCAACACCCTGAGAACAACCCAGACAGGATTTGCCACTTCCTGTACCAAATGCAGACAGGTGGTTAATAAAATACTCTGTTCGTTTAACGACAGGGGATCAACTGAGGCTTGCCTTGCCTTGTCTTGTCTTGTCTGCCTCATTCTGTGTGAGCTCCTCTGAAATATAGATAGTGCACTGCTGGCACCCAACAAATGAGATCTGAGCTTTCTCTTGTTTTATGGGACTCCTTGTTGTCTTATGTTTGCTTGGTAGTATTAGAGATAGTCCTGTTTTATAGCTTCAGCTGTGGAGGAGACCATCTGAATGCAGACTGCTAGTTTTTCTGTAATAAAAAGAAAAAAAACCCTTAAATTAAGTGTCATGGTTTTGATTTGCCAATTAAGATATACTCATTTTCTGTTGTGATTTCAGAACCAGGAGTAGAGGCAAGGCAGGCCTAAAACTTAAGACTTAGCTCTTGCTTCACTGACTTCAAAGTATCTCCTTTTTCCTTTTCACTCCAGGGAGGATTGAAAAAGTCCGCAAGTCTTATCTGAACATTAAAAGAGTTAAGATTTTTGCACAGGGAAAAGAAAAAAAACCAAGGCCACAGTGCTGGAGCTTTGCTAGGATCTCAGAAACCAGCCACGCTGGGGAAGGGGGGGGGAAGCGGCTGGGATTTTTATATTAGTTTGAGTTTTTCTGGTCACTATCCATGGCCACCCCCTCTCTCTCTCTCTCTGCCAGGACATGCCAGCTCCCCAGACAGGGGGCCCGGCCCGGCCCCTGCCAGGCCCACAGGCCTGCAGTGGAGCCAGGCCAGGGCCCTGTTACCTGCACTGCTGCCGGAAAAGCCAAGAGGCCTCAGTTCCGGATTACCTCCTTCAAAATGTGTGTTCACGGGGCGAACTAACTTTCTTCAATTGGTTCTTCACGCTGTCAATAACCAAACCAGCCTCCAATTGGTCACTATCAACTCCCAGGGGAGTACTCACAGAGAAAACTCCTCTTTGAGTTTTTCCTCCCCAGGTCAAACTACGACAATTGGCCTTTCACTTCACAGCAAGAAACTTTGCAACCTGTTTTCGTTGTGACATTTTTCCTCACTGCAAACCTTTATGCTTTGATTTGCCTACTGCATGTTGTATGATTTTCAGGGAAGGACTCTGTTAGATTTTTATTTGTTTTTAGAGAACTCTGTACACCTTAAGTATAGTTTAAATTATGCTAATAATATATAGAAATATGCCATATGACCCAGAGGGCTTTTCTTTATTACAATTGCTACCTAAAGGGCTGTATATCCATTTCACACATTGAGCATATGGGAAATGATGGTATTTTTTTTCTCTATGTTTTGTGGTTTAATGTTGTTTTTGCTTTGCAATAAATCTGTAGAACCCTTGTAGGCTGTTTTTCAGATTGCTTTAAAATAATTTCCAAGTGTGTAGTCATTTGTTACAGATAATGTTTGCTTAATTTGTAAATGTGGGTGCCCGAGGATTCCCATTTCTTCATATTGGTGGGAGAGTGAGACTGTGAGGCACAAATATCTACTTCAGTGCCACTTGAGTGTTCAAATAAGGACAGAATATCATAATTTCTGTACTAGCATTTGGAAGACAACTTGCATGGGGATAAATCTGTTCTAGCTCTTGTCTGGCAACACCACTGTAATGGATGGCATGGTGAGGAATGTAAGTCAAATGGTGTTTTATTTCCTTTGTATGATATAACTCTTATATAAGAGCCTGGATCCATAGCTCCACACTGTGCTTTCAGACTTCTATTTATTTTTCTAATCCATTTCAATCTGTTCACTGGATGTCACTGCCTTAGTGATGCAGTACTTTGCTTCTGTCTCTCTTGGTTTAGCTTTACCTTTCCAACCCAGCTGGAGTTATCTCCCTTGCTTCTTCAGAAGACATAAATCCTCAGCTGGCCTCAAAATTCTGATGTATACAAGTAAGGTGCATACTCATTCCCCTCTGTAGGGAATCATAAAAGTTTGTGGTTAAGATTCAGCAAGGCATGCAAATAACACAGAACATGCCACTGCAGTGCTAAATGCTACAGGTCTTTTTTGAAACTCTATCTCAATGCTCCTTTTGTCAAGTTATCCTAATCCTGCCAAATGCTGAGTGGCTTTTGAAGCTTACGCATATCTCATTGATATTAATGAGAGATTGGCACACTGTGTAGTGAAAAAAAAAAGGTTCATAATGCCCAGAACACTGAATCAATTACAATTAAATCAGAACAAAAATATATGAGGTAACTAAGAACAAACATTTCTATTAAGCACCACATTCAGAGATCTTCCCAAAGTATCTGAAACACAGAAGACGTAATTTCCTACAACCCAAGTAAGACTCCAGCTTCATGAAGGCAATCTTTACTTTGAATCAAGTTGATCCTAGTGAATAAATGCTGGACACTAATGACAAGCAGTTTGTTCCACTTTATTTGCTACAGATTCTTCACCTGGTCTCTGCAGTTCACCAGCTGACATTGTAATAATTTACTACTGAGTCTAGAATATGTTATTGAGACCTGTAGGGTGTAAGTTAGAGAGAATGTGTTTATATGGCTCTACATGTCAAATTACATGATAGGATCATAAAATTAGAAGTATTAAACTTGTATTAATTCAGTGTGCCATTTTTTCTAGGCCAAAAAACTTAGAGAGCATAAGATTAAAACAATTCTGTGGCCCCAGTAGTGTTTCTTACATGTCTGTTGATGCACGTTGCTTCTTCCACTGGTGGAAGTCCTCTGGTTGCCATCTAGCCAGAGTTTCTCTTCCCAGCTGTTTCTGTTCCCAGCTTTCCATGTCAGTCTTACAAGTTCTTGTAAGTTAGATTAAATGTTAGCAACACAATAAAACATATTATCTGCTATATCTTTATTACAGGAATTACTGCTCTTTCCCTTGTTTCACTGACATTGTTAAAGTGTCACTCTCTTTTGGGTGGCTGTTCTAGTTAAGACTGAGCATTTTTGCTCTCTAAAGCCTTTCAATTCTGTAGTAATTTTGCAATTTCAATAGCAGGCAATGTGAAATTCAAAGCTCTGTTATTTCAAGTTTATATCACAGTATCACAGTATAACTAGGTTGGAAGAGACCTCCAAGATCATCAAGTCCAACCCACACCCTAACAACTCAACTAAACCATGGCATCAAGTGCCACATCCAGTCTCTTTTTAAATACAGTTAGGGATGGTGACTCCACCACCTCCCCAGGCAAAGCATTCCAATACTTTATTATTCTTTCGACAAAAAACTTCTTTCTACTATCCAACCTATATCTCCCCTGGCACAGCTTGAGACTGTATCCTCTGGTTCTGTTGGTTGCTGCTTGGTGAAAGAGACCAACCCCCACCTGACTACAGCCACCTTTCAGGTAGAGTGATAAGGTCGCCTCTGAATCTCCTTTTCTCCAGGCTAAACAACCCCAGCTCCCTCAGCCATTCCTCACAGGGCTTGTGTTGCAAGCCCCTCACCAGCCTCATTGCCTCCTCTGGACGTGCTCAAGCGTCTCAATGTCCTTCTTAAACTGAGGGGACAGAACTGGACACAGCACTCAAGGTGCCGAGTACAGGGGAAGAATGACCTCCAGGGTCCTGCTGGCCACACTACTCCTGATAATGGCCAGGATGCCGTTGGCCTTCTCGGCCACCAGGGCACACTGCTGGCTCATATGCCATATGCAGGAGTATATCCTTTTAATGCTTGAAAAGCCATTGGGTTTTGGATCTGAAATGAACAAAATAATTAACAATGCTTGGTTGGGTGCAAGGGTTAAACTTCCGAGTGCTCTTAGGCACCCATCTTGTTGGGTTGTTTTCTTCAATGAGCCAAGCAGCTAATAGTTGCTATAAAGTTGTTTATTACAGAAGCACATCAGTCTCAAAGGCAAAAGCAAAGCAAAGGAATGGTAAAAAGCAAATGGCATAAAAGCACATGGCATAAAAGCAAATGGCATAAAAAGCAAGTGGCAAAAAGCAATGGCAAAATGCATCAGTTCTCCTTAATGCATGTTCTTATATAGAAACTTTCCAACAAGCTAAGACAAAAACTCGGACCACTACTTCTTAACCTATTAGAATTCTAGTTTCTTAGCATGCCAGGCTGCGTATAAACTACGTATATAGTCTATCTTGTTGTATTTGAAAAATGTAAGCAATATTCTTATTATAGCTTTATTATGTCTAAAACTATGTTCTTGGAACCTCCACCAGAAACATTACTATCTAGGACTATGTTTTTCAACCTTCACTAGAATGTACTACTACTCTGGCATCTGAGACCTTTTTCTTACTTAAAGCACTTAAAATCCATTCTACTTACTTACTTACTTGCTTGCTTATACTTAAAACTTAAACTTTTACCTTTGCCTTATGTGTGAGTGGCTTAACATTCTTCAATCCATCCAAAGGCTTTAATTCAATCGCTGCACTCTGATTTCTCTCTGAAGAATTCAGGGAGACTCCTGACTTACTGACTCCAACATCTCCCCCTTCTCTTAGAACCATAAAGATTTCCTTAACAGACTTATTGATCATTTGTTGAAAGCATTGGAGAAAACAGGACACCATGATTAGTACCACTACTATAATAACTAAAATGTACAAACCCATTTTTAAAAGCTTTTTTGCCCAAGATGTTAAATTCAATCTATTAAACAAACCATCCAACCTCAATTATTTTGTGACTCATATCATCTGCAGGTTATTTGGCCTATTTTCTCCTTCTGGATTGCCCTCTGGTAGCAGAGAAGGCTATCCTTTTCATCAAGGTCTGGCATGGCATGTGTCTTCACCACTTAATGCCTACTGGGTTGCATATAGCAGTGGAGCTAAAAACCTTCTTGATTTAATTGATTATGTTGCCTCTGCAGTTAAAAAATGGTTAAACTTTATGCTTACAAAGCAAGATTCTATAAGCCATTGCAGAAAATAGAACTTGGACTCAATTATTAAGTTGTGAGTGCAGTGCATTGAAGTCCATGAATTTGGATGAGATTAATCACTACACTCTATCCAGAAAATTCCACAGGATGTTTCATGTACCATGGCAAGAATTGGACATTTAAATAAATGGGGCCAAATTTTAGACTAGTTCTGTTTCTCCTTAACAATATTCATTAAATAATTAAAAACACAGTAAAACCAGAATGCACGTCTCAGTGTAAACCGGTAAAGTAATGGTTACTTTTCAGCTGTCTTCATAAGAAGCACTTAGAGACTGGTATCAGACTTCCAAATGCAGTAAGACTTCTTCTCTATTGACTGACTAAATACCATGTGTATAATATCTTTTAATATCTTCCAATAATAGGAAGATATTAAAAGGTTACCTGTTGAAGCAAGGGAGTGCTACAGGGCAAATTTCTTGGATGGTTTTACTCAGATTCTAAAGGCAGATGGGGCTGGTCCTGATGTTGGTCAAATTTCCAGTGCAGTTCTTTTCCCAGGCGCAGAGTCTCCAGGCTGCACCTGGAGAACTGTGTAAAACTGAACCACTGACTGGACTTCTCAGTGGTTCAGTTTTACACAGTGACTCTGCCTGACACCAGGTAGAGCCAAAAGTCAAATTATGACAATTGGTGCCTTTAGTCATGATATTCACTCAAACTGCTGTTACTCTTGGTGGGAGATTTTTCTGTCGGCCACAGACAGTCACATGGCTGTAGGTTACTCTAGGAAGGTGGCAAGGAGAAACTCAGGAGTTTATGCTGCAGGTCACTGGGGGATTCTCCCTTGTGTGTATGTGATAGTTAATTTAATGGACTGCTATCAGCTGCATTACCATGGACTTCATATGATGGGACAAATTGTGACTGAATTTACACAAGGGATGGAGAGAATCTTCTCTGCCTCTGTTCCTTGCTTAATACCCAGAGAAGAAAAGTGGAGCCCTGAGCTGCATATGTGCTGTTTCACTTATACAGAGAATTTGTGCCATGCCAACCCAACTCTAGCTCAAATGGTTCTGAAATGGTGAAGGTCATCCTCATTACTAACTCACCCTCCTCTGGCAAAAACTCAGCCTAATTTGGAGGTAAAACTGGTGGATGTCCAGGTAAATACCTTCCAGCTGCAGGTGAAGATACATGATGACCTTTTGACAAAAAGTTGCATTAGCAGTATCCCACAGTTCACTTTATGCCGTCAAGTCCAGTATGCTCCACTTGGTCATTACTGCTGTTGTCTATGTTCTTGCAAATAAAATGTAGATATTGCAGCTCTGTGATCTGGCAACAGAACATTTTTTTCCTTGGGTTCTCTGCAGCTCTTAATGCCATAGGTAAGGCCAAATAACATTTTTTCAATGAAAAATATATTTAACCTGATTCCATATACTTCTTGTACCCGTTGATATGAAGATTATATAGACCCTTGTCAGAAAGGAGATAATTGCAGAACATGTCTTTTTGGTCCAGCTGACAAGTAATTTGTGAAAATGATAAATTATTGCATGATTGCCCAGAAGGCACAGGCACAGATCAAGCATTTCAAAGACTTCTCTTGTCTAAACAGCTTATTAAATTGTTAATGACTCTGGAAGTTTTGCATATATTTATTTAAAAAGATAAACCTGTATGTGTACATTGTATTCAATGATTAATTAAAATTTTAAATCACTTCCTGCAGGCAACTGCAACAATATTTCTTGAGATTATGTGAACATATTTGTGTCCATATTTCAGTCTTAGACTGAAATTTGGATACAATTGTTAACCACATTATGTTAGCTACAAACCATAAATTTTGCACACATTGAGCAATTGGTATATTTTTCTTTGTCTGTTCACATCAGTTAAGTAAATATGATCCTGGTTAGCTGAGGAGAATTACTCAACTCATGAGCCTATTTGCATGACACTTGGGATGGGAGAGATCTATTTTGTGGAATACCAAATGCATTTGATCTTGAAAAAGTCTTGCCTATGGGTTTTGAATATAGATGTATTTAAAAATTGAATCCAAGACTGGATTAATTCCAGGAGTTTGAGTATCTGAATCTGCAGGGGATACCAAAAAGGCGAGGGCAAGGGTATGTGCCCTGATTTCAGGTGAGGACATGGCTATGTGCAGAGTTCCTATTGCTGCCATCACTGTGTCAGCACAGGCTCCAATCTAAGCATGTGCTGCAATGTCTGCTGGAAAGTGCTGCTGGAAGTCAAGGGAATGCTTAAGCACAGGCTTAGCACGGGCCATGCTGTGTCTAGCAACACATGGATCAGGAATTCTCTGCCTCATTAGCACAGACACAGAGACAACCAAGGATCAGTCTTGACATTCGTGTCCACTTTGTGAAGTACTCAGTGCGGAGAAAAGGATCTAAGGTAGTGAATAATTACTTGGTGAAAGGTAATTTTGCCAACTAGAGTAAAAATAGTATCTTTCACCTCACAATAGAATGCATCTTAGTTTCATTCACATCATCAGTAACTGGATTTCCTAATTTCCAGTAGATTATTTTGCAGTCATTAGGATAGACAACTTGTCACTCTGCTGCTGTTAGTCCACCCAAACGTAGCAGGTATGTGCACCCAAATGTAGGCTGAATAGCAAAGAGGGGTATTTTAGTGCCTTGGTATTAATATTTCAAATGTTTTTGTTTTGTTGTCTTACTTAATATTTTATTATCAGATTTCTACTCATTATGCATATGGCCTTATTCCCTGTGTGGATTTAAGAAGTTATGTTGCAGTAAATTGAAAAAGAGAACTATATATACAGGATGATATATTGTTAATATGAAATTCAGCATAAACCTGCAAATGCAGTAGCAGAAATCCCTAGCTATTTCAAAATTCATATTATGAGACAGACAATCAGATGCCCAACAAACAGAACATCTTGTACTGTATTAATCCTGCAGTGACAGATCCCTTGCATGCACTTAGCTTTCCAAATAATGCAAACATATGTCACCATTTTGCTTTTATTGATTTTGGACTTTCAAAGTACAGCTATAGCACAAGGCATTATGAAGACATTTATTGCAGAGTTTGCTTTGATTTGTTGTAGTCAATTGAAATTGTGTCAAAGTAAATTCTTTAATATTAAATATGATGAATTCCCTTAGGCCTTAATCCTGCAGAATCATCCAGCTCAAGGTGACTCCTGCCAAGTGGAGCAGAAGAGCACTGGGCTGGGCAGTGCTTCCCAAAGCACTGTCCAGTAGCCTGCCAATGCAGGGAGTTCACATCAACAAACTCCAGTCACATCATACAAAATATTGCCATTCACAAACATATTAAACTCAAGCTACTTCCTCTTCTGCTGTTTCCATTATTGGAAGACTGTTGCCTAATGTTTTTCTTAGATAATATTTCCCTCCCATAGTTTTTTTTTCAGTCAGTTTTTGGTCAATATATACCCATTCATTTGGCAGCAAAAAACAACATTTATCTTTTAGAGATTTTCTTTAATTACAAATGTAATAACAATAACCATCACTGTTCTCAGCCTTGAATTTCCTTCAATGCTTGGAGAATTGCATTAGTACCTGTGTGGCCCTGCTGAAGCTGCTGGTTGATGAACACTAGCACTGTGTTTGTCACGTCTGTAGCCACACACCCAAGTCTTTCTCAATTCTCCCACAGTTTCCACTTTACAGCAAAACCATTGTAGTTCTTAAACACTTGGTTGTTCAGCTTTCATCTGGTAGTTCTTGTGTGATACTGTCTTGGTTTGAAAAGACAGGTATCTGCTAAGAAAAGCCCCCTCCCTCCAATTTATTATAATTTGGAAATTAAGGGGCTCTCAGTCAAAGATATGGGGATAGGAATAACAGTTCCTTACTAATATATCTAACAAGACAAACAAACAAACCCCAACAACAGCTATGAAATTAACAACAAACAGAACAATAACTAAATTCCAGTCCTTTTTCGGCCGCAGACACCCTCTCCCTGTGCTGCAGTTACCGGTGGTGGGGGCAGGGTAGGTCTCGCGCAGCTGCATGAGGGCTGGGGGGTGATGGCGGCGGCGNTTCCACGGAGAGAAAAGGGGAAAACAGCCAACCCCTAAGAGATAATCAGTTCCTCCTCTGAGTATTGATCAGGTCTTGTAACCTGATATCATCAACTAATGATTTTTCATTAGCACACTTACTGGTAGCCTTAAATATATTAAGTAAGGAAAAGCACTCAGAGCTATTCTTTGAGTATCTGAAATGTTTTCTTCACCTTAGCTGTTCCATTCTCCTCCTTATGTTAATATCTCACTCTTAACTAATATTTTCCATGCAACATCAAGTTGTCAGAGGTGCAAACTGCATTCTCTTCTGCTAGCAGAGTCCTGAATTTATATTTGTGGTGGTTTGTATTAATTAATTTTTTTAGTAAGGAAGAAAAGGAACCAATTATGGAAATAATTCCCTGTAAGGGCCTTGGCAGTTTCCTTTATACCTGTCAAAAATCAATCAGTGGTTAATTTTTAATATTGACTCATTGTTACACCAATGAAAAAGTTAGATCCGCCTTTGTGAACACACATTTTAACACAAACAAACCCCAGGAAGCTCTCTTCTTTCTTCTGCCTAAGTACAGGTAAACAGGCTGGCTGGGTGGGTGGGTGGGAGGCTGCTGGAGGCTGGGCCAGGCCTGCGCAGCCCATGGGCCTGGGGGGGGAGGCCGAGCCAGGCCCTGCCTGTGCTACAGCGCAGGCAGGACCAGGGTACTCGTCCCCCCCCACCTTCTTCCCGTGGAGGGCGGTGAGCCATCAGACCCAGGGATATCTGCGCTCCCTTGGAGAGGCGAGGCCTGAAGGCCCAAATGGTTTAAGATACTCCCCTAAAGGGATGCCCTTAGGTGGCCAAAACCCTCGAGTCATGGGGACACAAAAAACTACTCCAGCCTTCCTTGAAACTTGTGTAGATTCTCTGTATCCTATTTGCTCTACCCCTCTTACTCTGCCCCTGTACCCTCAGATGATTTGCCAGTTGCTCTACCCCACCCCCTGCCTTCCCCATATAACCCCAGTTACCTCTGAGTTCCTGGGCTTCTCTCATCCCTAGGGCCCTTTGTGGCAAGACCTAATAATGGCTCTCAGCAGAACCGCATATGAAGACCCTGCCTCTTGCTTCTGTGTAGCCTGAAAGCACTTCTCACAAAGGAGCTGATAATCACACTGGTCAGGCTAGTGTGCCTGTGTACCTGAGAACATGCCTTTCTAAAGACGCTTCTCTATGGAAGTCACAGCACCTTGACCACTGCCTGCCGCGACACTCCCCCAGCATGGCTAGGCAGGCCTGCAGACATTAGCTGGCATTAAACCTTGCCCTGCTGCCAGCCAGAGCTGAGCTGGGGTCCTCTGGGCCTGAAGAGCAGCTGAAAAATAGTGCTGCAGCTAGAGCAACCACCACCATTTCTTACTAAACCCCTACTATTCTGGCCCACCCCCCAGCGCAGCCAGAAATCCTCCACCCCAACTACTCCAGCCACTACCCGAGCAAAATATTAAGTCTTTCACTGCACAAATAAAACCTACAGACATCAATTCTTCTCGCTTCAGTGAAAGAAAAAGACAAAGACACACACAGAAACAACATAGAGACCTTGAAGTCAGACAAGATAAGAGGGCATGAGGAGATGTCTTGGACTAAAATTCTCTTATGAGCTATAGAGAAGATATGATTGATACATCAGACTCTTTTTCCCTGTAACTCATGAAAAGTATAGGGTAGATGAAGTGTTCTAACCACAGTCATAAGCAGAGGCACCAGTACTAAAGTAAGCAGATGTTGAAGTAGCTGTATTCCCATAAGGAGTTTAAACAGAGAGAGAATTGGGTGACGAAGACCCTTTGCCCTCAGGGAAGAAGAAGATGACCNATAAATAATTCTAGTAGGTGCATTAGCGATTTAGCCGATGCTAGATCCACCACTTAAATTAGTGCATTAGCCAAAAAANAGATGACCTCTATTCAGAGAGGTCAGAGATAAAGATGATCACAGAGTTAGATGAAGAGAATCTTTGCTTTTGAACTGCTAATCCTTAAAGTGTGCCCCATAAGTTGACATAATCCATAAACTCAGCTGTGGGAAGACTGTGAAAAGATGGGAGGGATTTCAGAATTGCAGATTTCCCAGGCGGCTGCTATTCATGAAAATTAAAACCACAAGAAAACTATTTTCTTGTGGAGAATTCTCCATAAACTAACGAGAGAGACNCTTCCTTTTTTGAGATTTTTGCCAGGGAGGTGGTTTTATCTGCACTGTATCTGCCAAGATGGAGGGGTGCTCATCTTTCTTAATTCTGTTCTACATCATGCACTGAGGAACTATTTTAGAAAGGCAACTATTTGAGGTAATTATTTGCAAAACATAATTGGCTGCTTCAGTTTTCAACTTGTCATTCAGCTTGGTGAGAGAAACCAGATAAATCAGTTTTGGGTTGATTTGCAGTGATCTCATGTAGTGGCCCAACTGTTCGATCACAAATGTTAAAACAGAATAGTGTAATTGTTAAAATGTTATTTTTTATCTTAGAAGAAAGTTTCTAGTCCAAATAATACATATTTACAAGAATGTCTGGTGGTGTGGGTAATCTCACTGCTTGGAAGCTGGAATAGATGCAATTTTGGGGGCATTTCTTGCAATCCTTTTGTGCAAAGTCATGGTAGCATATCAACAGCAACTTGTGGGACTGTTGTATGGAACAGGCTGTATGGAGCAATACCTGCAGACTGCCAGCTTATCAACAGGCAATAAAGGAAATATTCCACTGCCTAGCTTTGGTTTTATGTAGCCTCTAGCACAGATAGGAGTACTAAGGGAAAAAACAAATTAGAGATCTTGGCAAGGGAAAAGTAGACAATAGAATGAGTTGAAACAACATTTTATCAGCAGAAAATGAATGGAGTTTATCCCTTTAACTCAAAAAACCCAGCCAATGACAAGCTAAATTTCACCATAACTTTTGTTCATGAACAGGAGGTATGAAACGTGGGTTTCTCCTTTTAGAAATCACTCTAAGAGTTATCTTAAATACTTATCATTTATCTATTGGCCTGAGTTGTGGCAATATTAATTAAAGTTTATTTGTGTCCTCTCAGTGACTACAGTGATAGCAACCTCTGTTGCTGCCTGTAAACATGTGTTTAAATTGGGTGAGGTGAGAAAGCTTTTGATGCTGATCCCATTCTCCTTGCCCTTGCAGCCTGGTGGCAGATTTCAGTGGGAATGTGCTTGGAGTCAGGAATGCACCACTGAACCTGTCATTGCTGGCTAAGAAAAGCCAGTTTGATCCGCGCAGCGCCAACACAGTTTATATATAACATTAAATTGTTCATTATCACTGGGCTGTGATGGACCCAGAGAGGGAGGAAGAGGGGAAAGGGCCTGCATTGAGAGAAAGGACAGCAGGGCATCTTCTGCCTCAAGCTTACGATGCTATTGCAGATGTCCTCTTGCTGCCAAACCCTTGCAGAGCTGCCGGCAGAGGGGAGCAGGCTGCCTTCCTGTCTCAGGCAGTGTGGGATTCCTGTCATTTCCCTGTGTTTCTCTGTAGCTCAGATTACCTTTCCCAGTGTCACACTGCAGACTTCTCCCTTAGGAAGGAGCCTTGTGGGCACCCAGCGGGTCACCTCATCCCTTTCTCCCGGCAGCACTGGGCAGAAGTGTGCCCCCTGCTCTTCCATGCTGTGACAGACAGTGATTGATTTTGAAGTATAGAGTGCCAGGAGATATTGTCTGTCCCGGTGCCTTCACTACTTTGCTTTCATGGAGAGCAACAGCGGGAAGCAGACACCTGGTCTAGCAGCTGGTCTGCTTTCATGTCTGTGTTTGTAGGTGTGAGCCTGTGCAAAGTGCAGGCATGGGGTTTTGGGTTTTGTTGTTTTATTTGTCTTGTGGTTTGTTTTTATTCCAAGTTGTCCCTGATTCCTGACATCTATGAACCAATGAATTTCAGCATGTTTGGAGCTGTATTCTTGTATGTGTTGACAGAGGTGAAGGTCATCTGAGCTGTCCTGAGCAGTAAAAGTCTGTTTGTTTTTTTTTTTTTTTTTTAAGATTAGGTCTAGTGGCACTTCCAAGCAATAAGCACAAGTGATATTTTGATAATTGCATGGTGATTTGGCAAATTTCCTGGTATCTTAAAGGGAGATTTTTCCTTGTGGAGAACCTTCCTTCCCCCTTCTGTAAACACACACGCACACACATACATTCATACCTTTTATAATTAGGGAATCACACCTTGATCAGATAAAATAGCCATCTGTTGCAGGATACTGATTTCATCCATCTGAAAATGAGGGGCCTTTTTGAGCAGCAGTTGGTGGCTTTTCCAAGAGCTCACCATACTTCTATCGAATCACCGTATAAAACACTAGAATTGGGAAAATACCATTATTGGTTGTTTCATAAAAAGTGTATTTCCAGGTCAGTTGGAAAAATATTCTCCGAAATATGATTTTTGTAATTAATAACCTCTTTTTCCATCCTTTTCAGAAGTGCATGAGGGAGATTACTGAGAGGAGTGGCCCCCATTGCTATCCCAGGTGCTTAGGTTGTGTGAGCTATTTTTTTTTTTTATGACAGATTCATGGGTGGAGTAAGTGACTGCAAAAGCATCATTATTCATCTGGGACAACTGGTTACTTTTAGCTCAGTGTTTGTTGATTTGCCATTTAATCTAGCTAGACCAAGTTTTTCCACAGCTCCAAAGAAAAAAATAATTACCCCTCCATAATACTTATAATATGGGGGATAGTTAGAAAATCCTGCTATCAGTTATCATTCACTTTGGCAGAATAATGATGATGATACATTTCAATTACAATTACCTTCCTGACCTCAGCAACAGTTGTAAGTTAATTCATTTTTCTTTTGACTGAAATACTACTCTGTAAATATTAATGGAAGGTCTTTTTGAATTGTCCTGTTGGGATGCTGAAACTGTCGTAATTTGATGACAGTTTTGAAAGATGTGAGTAAAAAGCTGGATTTATTATTTTGATTATTGGAAAAAACATCAAAACAGAAATCAAAGGCACACCAATAGGAAGTGAACTGAAAGTAGAAATGAAAATTTGTCATGGATCACTGGAAAGAGCCAACATTATTTCCACCTTCCCAGCTGGGAAGACAGGAGTGTAAGATTCTCAGCAGGTATAAAACATCCAAGGTTGGTTTAGTTTGAGTGTCAGAAATATTTTTGCTGTCTGAAAATGTCAGGAATCACAGAGAAAATCAGATGGCAATTCAGGACTGGCTGATGTATAGAGAGGAGTGTAGTGGAGTTTTTAAAAATCCATTTTCTTATTTATTAACGGCAGTGAGAGCAGTAAGGGAGTGAGTCTATTCAAGTACTTCCAGGGTAAAATCAACTAAATTAAGTAACCAGACAGGCAAAGGCTTTTGTGGGGTGTCAGCAGGAGGTGCAGCACAGAAAATCAGTGATCACTGAGTTTTGCCATGTGTGTTATGGAGAATTGGGTGACCTTGTGTGACTGCTAGACACCCCCCTCAGTTGCTTGCTTATGGAGAGTAGTTTTCTGAAAGTTATATGTTGTTTTTGTTTGTTTAGGAAGGTTTTTGTGGGGGTGGGGTAGATGGCAGATATTGACACTACTGAATTTATTCTTTTGGAAAAAGGTATATTTTTCAAACTTTATTAAAAGAGGTGCATTTCCTTTCTGAACACCAGATTATAAAAAAACAAAAGGTCACTACAGATTTTAGTGATGCTTAGAAGAAAATACAGAGGAAAACAAAAAGGGGAAAACCTCACGAAGTTTCTCATTTTAAATATTCTGAAATAGAAATAACTTTGAAAAGTCACCTTTTATGAAGCCTCAGTTTTAGTTACAAGAGTCATGACATGAGTACCAGTCTGGATCACACACACTTGTAAGATGGATAGATGGGTAAGGTGGAGTGTAGCAGTGAACTGCTGGAGGATTTTGGTGCAACTGCAGTAGAGCAGGCTCCCCTGACTTCGCAGCTTTGCTCCTCCGCATTTGCCATTATCCTCATTTTTTTTAAGAACAGAACTCTTACACCACGACTTTGTTCCATCTGAACCAGTGAGGGGCAAGAAGTGCAGATGAGCCTCAGTGTGTTATGAGCCTCACTTGGTGTATCATGTTTATCATCTTCAAAGTGGTGCTTGATTGTGATAGAATTAGAACAAAAGCAAGGTCGGAATTTAAAACTAAAAAAAACTTCTTTGATTGTCTTCAATGAACAATACAACAGTGTCTTAGACACATCAAGAGTGTGTTTCAGTGATGGAACCCCACAGCTCATTGCTTGAGTCAGCCAGCTGAAGCCTGAGGAAGTCTTTGTAAAAATTAGCACAGGAACAGAATCATGGAATCATAGCATGTCCTTGGTTAGAAGGGACCCACAAGAATCACCAAGTCTGGCTTGCATAGGACAGCCCCGAAAATATCGGCATGGAATATCCATACGGGTTTGTTATCTTCTAGAATTTCTTGTAACTGTTGCATGAGCCAGACTTTTTTTGAGATATGTTAATCTTTTAAAGCTGCTTAACTTATTCATGCCAATGTCATGACAACAGATACAAACCTGCATGTTTACTAGACCTGCATAGAAGTCTAAGTGTTTGCGCAAACACAGCTCAGAGGGATGAGTTCACCTCTGCTCATGCACAGCTCTCAATATTAAAGTGTTTTCATTGTTTTCAATGAGAGAAGAATAATTCATTTTTACTATTTGAGAGTTGGGTACTTCCTTTATTATTCTTTGAATCTGAATTGCCTCTCCTTGAAAGATGTGAGTGCTTTTCTGCTGACACGTGTAGAAGGGCAGTGGATGATAGCCTGTTGTGACATTTATATTTCTTCTTTGACATGCAAGCTTTCAGAATGTATCTGCCTGGTGCTCTAATGCCCTGGGGAAGCATGCAGATTTACAATTCCAAACCTCTGTTCATCCAAATTTTTGGCATTCAGTCAAACAGAAATTTGTCATAGTTTATAATCCTTGTTAACAAGGAACATCAAAAATTAATGCTCATTAGGGTGCTCATTAATATGCATGGTAGTCTTAGTTTTGACTTAATTTAGTGAAGCACCACTTCATAGTGGTATTTTGCCACTGCAGTAAAGGAAAGTTCAAACCTGCTGCAGGAACAGGATGGAGCACTGCACCCTTCAGACAGTCTTACCCCAGGTTTTGTTGCGGGGCATTGTTCATCTGCTGCTCTCCCGCTTCCTGACAGTCACTGAGAGCAGCTGCTGTGGAGCTCCTGTTGATAGCTGTTGCTCCATGTTGTTGCTACTCAAAGTCCTCAGAATTTTCCGAATACAGTGCATGATGCACAGGTAGTTACTAGATAGATTTGTTGATGTATGTGCCTGCCCTTACGTTACTTTGATAAAGGTTATTTCTGGGGAGGCCACGGGTATTTTTTTCTTTACAAAAGTCTTACAGATCCCTGAAATCCATTGCACAGTTTTAAAGCAACATTGTCACATGCGTAGTTGTGAAAATTGATCTGACTGGCACATGGAAAGAAATACGTTCTAAGCAGAGTCTGTGGCCGTCATGACTGCTGTGTTCTGAGCTCAGCTGTGTACATCAGCTTGAAACAGCCTCAGTGATGTCCACTGGACTCCACTGAGTTCTGCTGCCTCACTGAAGTGGGGTCAACACAGGTAAATGCAGTTCAGAGCATGGCAGGATTTCTGCTTCCTTGGAGTATTACATAATTAAACAACTGCCATTAATGCTTTGCCCCTCAATCCATGGGAAATTCAAGAGTAATTTAAAAAAAAAAAAACAAAACAAAACATCCACATAGGGATTTGAATTTGTGAAGCAGAATTTAGCACACAGGCAGCACACCAGCTGAGAGTCTCCTGTCTCCATGTCCCCTCTCTGCCTGCCTGTCCGCCCTCCCCCCCTGTGGTCTCTCTCCTGCCAAGAAGGCACTGGCCATGTACCGGCCATAGCTCTTGCCATGTTCTCCTGGGGCAGGTATTGCACTGCTATTACTTCAGGAGAGGGCGGGCTGAGAGGAGGCGGTACAAGCTGGCAAGTTGTGAGGAACAGATAAAATTAGTACTGAGGCAGAAATGAGGCTGCCACTCCTTAATCATTACATTATTATTGTTATCATTAAATTATTATCATTAAATTATTCTGATGAAGAGATCCACAGCTAATTGATCAAGGGTAGGACAGAGCTCTGAGGTAGTAGAAAACACCCCACGAAATCAAGGTACAGAACAGGTTCCCCTTTCCTCTAAGAAACCTCTACTCTGGTGATAATGCTGGGTAGACAACAGGCTCAGATTTTTCTTCTTCCCTGTTAGAGGTTAGGATTTCTTTTCTTTTTTTTTCTTTCTTTCTTTCTCTAAGGGAATTTTCTCCCATTTGTTGCCGAGGAGATGATAACAACGATACTAAAGGGAGACAAAAGAAGCAGCCAAGGTGGGGGGAAGAGGTGCATCTGGCTGCAGTCTCTTAGCTGGGGGGCTTTCTCTTGGGAAGAACAGAGATACTGTGATACTCTCGCCTGGGAGTGAGTGGCTTGGCTCAGCTGCTGTGAGGAGAATTCGCTGCCACTGCGGAGTCCTGCACTACTTTTTCCTTAATGTGGATGAGCTTCTGCTCGCAAGAGCAACTTTTGAACTGGGACCTTTTTGACACCCAGCCTCACTGGTAATGGGACCAAGACCCCTGATCCCTTCCTGGAGGGCACGTCTCCTGGTCTCCTGGCTGCTTGCCTGCCCCACTGTTTTTTGCTGCTGCTCTGGGCTTTTTTGCTACACTTTATCCCGATATCCCGTGTTCACAGGAACTCCCTCACTGCTTCCGCTTTTGCCACCTCTTGGGACTTAGTGCTACACTTTGATTCACCGCCCCCAGGAGTCTGCTTGCCTCTGCCATTCCAGCTGCGCTCCGAGGTTCCTGCTGCCTCCCATTTCACCTCCCTGCCCGCCCGCCATTACCGCGTGCGGGAGACGCGGCTGAGCTCGCGCCACAGCGCCCCCTGCAGGCGCGGGGGAATCCTGGCCCCTGCCCGGCCGGGAGCCACCAGCGCCCCTGCTGGCTGTGCCCGGAACTGCAGCGCAGGGGAAGGTGCCGCAGCCGAGAGCGGCTGTCCCTGGGTTTGTGTTCTGTTCCTCGGGGCTGCCACTTCTGCTCTTCGTTTGCCTTGTTCTATGTACACATACTAGCAAAGAACTGTTGTTCCTTTTCCCATATCTTTGCCTGAAAGCCCTGTAATTTCAAAGCTATGATAATCTGGAGGGAAGAGTGTCATATTTTCCATTCCAAGAGAGGTTCCCGCCTTCCTTGTCAGACACCTGTCTTTCAGACCAGGACATCTCCCTGTTCAGCTTTGTTGTCTCACATTCCTTAATATAAATTTGAGTGGTATGGTGGCTGAAGTGCCACACACAGACAAGTTTCCTACTTGAGCATCAGACCTTAAAGCTACACAATGCAATTAAGTTCTACCATACAGCAGAAAAGCCTGAAACACACCCAATATGCCTCAAACTTGAATGTCAGTGGTCAGTGTAGGAGCACAGGTGACCACAGACCTAATTTTTTTCCTGTGTCACCGTGGCTTTTTCTTGGACATTGCTTCATTGCCTTTTTAATTAGATGTACTTCTCATATCAGCCCACTTCAGGTGACAAATAGGCTGAGCAAGGAGTAGAGACTGTCTCTGCATTTCCAGAGCAGATCAGCACAGTTATTTAGCACAAGGGATTGCATGATTTTGATTCACTGAGAGTTTATGAGGTTCTGAAACTCTTATTCCACCATGGCAATCAACTGGCCCATTTTTAATAGCCAGGACTGTAATAAACATGTATGCAGGCACACCAACTAATTCAGGTTTTGACATTGGGATATGCTCTTTCTTCATTCATCCAGGTACTTCCACTTGCTTTTAAATTCCCTTCCCCTGCATTTCAGGAGGGGATTAGACAGTGCTGGCATTAAAGGTGCTGGTGGAAATTACCTGCTTTTGCAGAAATTATGGAAAGGTTGGCTAGAAAAATACAGCTTAAAATGGCCCTGCAACCCCAGGGAACTAAAGGTAAAATCATTCAAACAGAGGTGATGAAATACCAGCTACTACCTGGTCAGGTGAAAATGTTATAGAGGATAGATTGCAATTTCAACACAGAGAGCACACATCCTATGAAGTTTTGGAATATATGTGATCTGTAGAATTCAGTGTTTTTTATTTGTACTCACCTTTAAACTAGAATCAGTTGATTTCAGAGGAAGAGAATGGTAGGGTTGGGGGAGGAGTCAATGTCAGGTGTTCCTGCAAAAAAAGAAGTTAGCTATGAGGCAAATAAAAAGTCAGTTGATCTTCTGCACATATTGACCTTGATGAGCATGGCCTTCCCATGTCAGGATCCTTTCAGGGTGATGGCTCACCTTCTGTCTAATCACAAGTGATAAAGTCTGAATCTACCTGGAAAAATGCGGGCAAATGACTATTTGGTCACTTTATTAGAACAAACATAGAACAAATGTCCCATGACCTTCTTTAGGCAACTTTTTTTCCCTTTTTCTCCGTTTCAAGGTGATTAATGGGAAAGATGAATGCAAAGGACTCAGTGTAGAGCTGCAAACAGATCTTGCTCATGTCTTGCTGTACCATTGGTGAGGTATGTATAGCGGCTCCACTCTGTTGGGATTCCACTTTCCTAGTTCAGCAGGTTTGTGCCCTCCCCTCTGCTGGGGGAGCCAGAAGGAGAAGAGAGGCCACAGAACTGTGTAGCAGCTTTGCAGCAGATGCTTTCACTTAATCATCAGGATACTGCTTTGAAACTGTTTTTAGCACATGGCATTTAGTCAATTGCAGGGGGTGTGGTGCACATGTGTACTCCTGCAGGTGTGCCACAGGGCTCAGTGCATGAGACAGGCATGTTAACAGGAAAAGGTTGAGACATATAAGAAGCAAGAACTGGAAATTTGGATATTTTTGCAGATTTCAGAAAAGACTGCTACTTCAAACCAACATCACCTCAGTGGTGTATGGTTGAGTAAAATAAATTCCTGATCCACTTTTCTAAATTCATGCAGTGTGGACAGCTCAGATAGGAAGTAAAATTTTCATGTCTTTGTTTCAGCCTGCTAATGTTTTGTCAGAAGGATTTGTCTTTAAATAGGTATTTGTTATACTTTCCATTCTGACCCCTACTGCAGACAGCTCAGAGTCTATGTCTGTACATTCTCTGTCCCCCTCCCTGCAAGGCAGCCGGGCTTCCAGGGATGACTTACATTGGGCAGCACATTAGGAATTGCATGTCAGTGGGCTGACACAACTTTTGCAGGCAGTTGCAATCTGGAGATTTGCACTCACTGAAGAAACTGAGAGCTGTTTCACCTGACTTTCACAAGACGTGGCCATTACCATCTCCTACCAATCCACTCTGGCAGAAAAGTGCTAAGAGCAGACATCCGAGTTCTTTGTTTTTCTGCTGATCTAAGGAAACTCTTACTAGTTTTTCACCCAGTGAAGACATATGCAGCAGCTTTGCATGCAAACAGCAATTACTTGCAGGATAAAGGACTTTAGTTGGGTATTGATTTTATGTCAGGGAATTTTCTCTGGCTGAGAACTTGTAGGATTTTCTGAATACAATAATATATAAAGAACGGCATCAACTCTTCACGTCTGTTGTTGTCAGAATTCCTTTTCAGCCCCTTTTCATTAAATGTGATCCCTTTAACAGCGTTGTGTTTTGTTTGGTTTTTTTTTCCACTAAGAAAGCAAAGGCATGCAAAGACAGAGTATAGAGGTGGTAAAGGAAGGGAAACTTGCATTTTCTTGAAAACATACCACCTGCTCGCAGTATCAAATTGAAGACATTTGCCTTTTTATATTCCTGAACCATGAAAATAATTCTCAAAATGCTCTTGAATACTGGTCTGTCAATGCCTATATCTATGTGTTTCCCTGTTTGTTTTTAGGTATTTTAAAGCACTGTTTTATGTTAGTTCTTTGTCTGCCTTCAGGGATCTTTACTCAGCTGAGCTTGTCAAAATGTATCCTACAGATTTTCCAATTTCTGTCTCCATTTCCATTAGCACTTTTGGATGAGTGTCACTTGGAGTTGGTGCCTTGTTGATTGGAATGATCTCTGACCTTTTAATAACCACACTGAACTGTTAGCTGCACTGGAGATATGCCAGTTAGGGGAGTCAGTTGATACTCACTTTACATCCGCCTGCCACTTTCATTTAGGGACAGAGATATTGATACAGCCCCTGGGAAATTTGGGGAAAAGAAATGCTTCTGATAAAGTTAAGAGACAATTTGATGTCAGTACTGATGTATACAGATGTAGCCGAAAGAGGAGATGTGTGGATGAATTAATTAGAAAATGGTTCTCCTTGTGACTACCCAAGGGTATCCCTATGTGCCCAGCATATAGAAACATCAATTCAGAGGAGCCATGTTTCCTTGTTAGTGAACCAATACTTCTGGCACTAAAATTCTGTCATTGGAGAAAATTGTCTGAAGAGATCAGCAAGCTGAATGACACAATGCAACATCTCTCCTGAAACTGAGCAGCAGGGACAGATAAGCAATTTATTCTCCACTCAGCACCTGCAGGCTGATGGGTTGCTGCCCAATTTCTGAAGCCATTGCTGTTAAAAAGAGAACACTTGCCAACAATTATTATATAATGCCCCCTAAACTACTTCATGTCTTTCTCTTTCCATGTGTCTGCCTACATTAGCACATGGATATGTTCCCTATCTTACTGATGTGCTGCCTAAATGTAAAGTGCAGACTCATTTTGTCAGTTTTCTAAGTGTTGATGGAGTATGCCAGGTGTTGATTACCATTTTTAAGATACAGACTTAGTAATGGAGAACTGTTTTGTAATGCCTAGCAAATGCTGACTTTAAAAACGGTATAAAGCATTGCAGTTGATCTCTCACCCCTGATATTGCATACTCGTTTCCTAGTGAGGGCAAGTTAACTTCTAAAATTAGCAAATTGAGATAAATGCTACAGAGTTTCAGTGCTGCTCCAATAACATATATTTCTTTTTTACAAAATAGGAGAAAAATAAAAAGTATTTTATAGAAGTTCCATTTCACTAATGTTCTACCCTGAGGCATTTACCTTAAGTTAGCAAACCTGTGTTCCTATACTTGTCTAACACAGATGCATCAAGGAGAGCTAAAGAGCTGTCAGGTGGCATGTGGTCATCCAAAACTGCAGATTACCCATCACGTTAGAGTCTTTCAGCTGTATTCCTCACACGGAGAATCAGGTGGAAGTCCTTAGTTAAATTTCACCCTAAATTCAGGCAGGTCCTTTTGCACTTCGGCAGCCTTTTCTGCTGTGAAACTATTGACCAACACACAAGTAAGAGCACTGGCTGGGTTATCTACAAATTCATTTCAGTGTGCTTTTGTGCATCTGCATGGGCTCTGTGACAATATGAAATATGGAGAACTGTTTGATTCTCTTTCTTATGTTGCAGGGAAATTCATCCTTTGTGTTTTCTTTTACCTCCTGTTTCCCAAGAGAGGGTTAAGATGTGCATTTTAGCCTTATGCTTTCCTCTGACATTTCCTTGGTCTCTTCTGAACATCTCTGTTTAGGGAAGAGATGTGCCGCAACACAATATCGATCAGAGCCATTAACACTTGTCATACTTTGAGATGCGCTAAAAGGTTTAGGAAAATATGGATTTCTTGGGACTGGAGGTGGCCCCCAGGCAGTCACCTTGAAGCAGGACTGTTCATTTGCATAACTGGTTTGAAACACAGGGTGTTAAAAATGTTTGAGGCTTTTTGGGCAAAGATCATTTGTGGGTACCTTTGTGTGGATTTCTTGTTGGATTTCTCAGTTGAAAAGCAGTTGGGGAAAGCACTTAAGAATAGAAAATGCCAGCAAAAAGCTTATTTTTCATGAGAAACTGTTTGAAAAATATTTTTAGTGTCTCTGTTTTTAAGAAGTCTTATCTGATATTAATATGGCTTCCAGTTTATACAGATGTTCCTGCCATCCACAACAATGGGTGATAGTGACTGCCTGGTGCAGTGTGGCTGTGCTTTCCATTTGGGCAATTGAGCTGATGTTTATAGGAATTGCATGAATGGGAGAGGATCATGTGTTATTTCTGTGCTCCTTTCCAGTGAACTGGCATCTTTGCTTTGGCAGATTGTGTTACTAGAGAGGCTCTTCTAACCTTACCTTGTTGAGAGGAGAAAAGAGATATTAAGGCAGATTTTTGACTTCAGTGGAATAGTGGTTTTGGGTGCCTGAGAAATCACAGATCAGACATTCCCTCCTAATATTTTTTGAAGCGTTTGTCTTTGCACTTGAAGTGGGTTTGTTCCACATGGTTCCCTTGACTTCTGAAAGGTTATTCCTCACTGATGCCAGAGTGCTTGAGCAAAGTGCCTGGTTCATATTACATATGTGGGGCAGGAGTGCTGAACAGTCAGTTGGTAGTATAGAGTTATTTATAGTTGAAATTTGACATTACTCTCAGTTTTGTTATGGTTGTATTTCATAAAGCAAATACACATAGCCACAGAGCACACTATGCTGTGGCAGCTCTGCATAAGGGAATAGGTAAAATATTACTGAGCCCCTGAACAGAGAGAACTTGTATAGTGAATTAAGTTTAGAGGAGCAAATAAGATTTTTCAAGGCATGCAGGAGCTTTACTTTTCATTCAGTTTTGTTATAGATGAGTAATGCAATGGTTGGCTCTCACAATCAGAGGATGAATATTGTGAGTATGTTAGGATAAATTTTGTAGATGTATAATTATGTTATTGCAATATATCCTCTCATATTCCTCTTTCCCCTCCCCCTTGAACGAGACGTCTTGGGGAGCTGGGGCATTTGGGGAGGGCTGGCTTCTTACTACACCTGGCCTCCAATCAAGATGTAAGAAAGTAGTCTCCACCAATGGATGGCAGAGAAGGAGTTGACCAAGAAGACTTTAGGAGGGCCTAGGGGTATAAAAGGCAGAGCATCCTTTCTGTAAGTGACCATGTGGCTGCCAGCCACGAGGACTCACAGCACTGGTTTTTCTCCTTATTCAGCCTTTTGTTGTATTTTTGTTAAGGTTTAATAAACCTTTAAAATTCTGAAAGTGAGAATGATTTCTCACACGTTTGATGCAATGTATATCCAAATCCCTCTGAATAGCTCAACCTCATTTCTACAACCTGTGTCCTCCCACCAACTTGAAAGAAATATCTATATGAGAAGATGGGGCTGGCTCTAGGTTAGTCTCAAAGAAACTGGGAAACTGTACCATGCACACAGAAATTGTTGTAAAGTACAGTAAATAATAGGTTATTTATATGACGGATGGCTATCTAGACATAGATAAAAGGAGGCTTCGTGTATTTTTATGGACAAAAAGAAACTGTGTGCTGCTTCCTTCTCCTTCCCTCCCCTCAATTTTACAGTGCTCAATTTCTAAAGAGGAGAAGAAATTATTTTAAAGCAATGCTCTTACTGTCCTAGATTGGTCATTTATTCTGAGTCTTCCACAGGATTCAGTATTGCTCATGTTATTTTAACAAGATATTTTAAAATACTTTTATTGAGGTAGTAATTATATGTCAATTACTGTCCCAGGGAGAACATTTTGATTTTTAATATTTTTTCCAACACTGATAATCAATAGATATCTTAAAAGGGTTTCATGCTATTGGGTCTGGAAAACCTGTAGTTTTAGAGAACTAGTTGTAATATTCATAAGTAAAAGCAAACATCATGAATATTAAACCCCAGCTGAAGCATGTGAGTGTAATTAAACAGTGAGGGGAGCTTTGGCATGTGTCTGCAGCTGAAGCTGTTTCTTAGAAAGACTTATACTTTGACTCTATCTTTATTAAGGCCCTGTCCAAATGATAAATATATGCTGCCTGCTTGGTATCTGCCACTTGGAAATAAATCACTTTAGGGTTGATTTGCTAACGGCTTTCTTCACTTTGTGTCCTTCTGCCCCGGAGGACATGCTGGGGCTCTTCACAGAAACACACAAATAAGTGGAGCTGCTGGGAGAAGAAAGCCAGCAACAGTGTGACAAAGCACTGCATGTTCACTGGCACAGATGTCATCATGACTGTCATGATTTAAAACTTGTGGAAGTGCAAACATTACAGGAATTTTGCATAGGATTTTCTGATAGCCTATTTCAAGCTTGTTCTGCTTCAGTGCAGAGATGGAATGTGGATGTGTATAGCTCCACTTCCCTCATGCCTGCTTCCTAAATTATAAAATGGCATGTGTGGAGCAGCCCAGTTTTGCTTAGTCTTAGTCACTGGGCAATAAACCAGGTAAAACTGAAACCTGGATTGCTTGCTCATTTTGGGGGCAGCTCACACAAAAGGTTTTGCACTATGAGGCTATTTGAGACAGAGACTGCTTTTGTGCAAGGAAGAAGTAAAATCCAAAATATTAAAGCTTCTAAATGTTAGAAGCTATATTATTTGCTCCTAAATTCTGACTAATTTCTATTGCTATGGCTAATCTCTATGCAGAGAGATGCAGCTAAAATGTGAGAGCCTTGATGGGGAAGTGACTCCTGCAGCAGCTGAGGCTCAGACAGCGCTGGGCAGCAGCAGGGAAAAGCCATTTCTTCTCCAGCCTGGTACAAAGCCACCCTCTTTGGCAGTTCTAACCAGTGCCTGAACTGGGACCTACAGCAGCCTCTGTGTCAGTGTCTTCCACCCAGCTCCTTATGAGGATTTTCATTTTCTTTTGAGAGAGAGCAGTAGGACTGCATTGCTCTGTCAGCATAAATATAGTCAAAGTGCTTTGAAAGGAAAGTAGCACCCATTGCTAAGATCCCACAGTTCTTATTGGCATCAGCCTAAGTGAGACTTAAATGTGCTTAAATTACCACAGGCTGAAGTGCTCTATGGAACTGGGGTGATAGGTGTCATATGTTTAAATCTGGTGCTTGAGAAGGTTTTTGGCTGACTCTGGATCTAAAAATGGTTTTATGGAGGTGATTCTGAGAACTGGTAGAATTGAAAAGGTTGTGGAATCTCTTCATAACTTTTAAACAGTATAGTACTAGTTGATAGAAACATATTCTTTCTCTAAAATATTGTTTTTTTAAAGCCTATTATGTTTTATAAAATTCTCTTGAGGTTTGCCATAATACTACTTAAAATAGAGTATAATGTAGTGCTTGATAGGTCTGTGCTACAACCTGTTTTTCATGGTACTACCAGCTCTGTGTTTATGACATTGTATTTTGGAGAATAAGAATTACACTAAAGTGCAGCAATTTTATATTACATACAAACAGAACTTCAGAAATCACATCTTTAGCCTGAAAAGCCCCAAGAGTCTGATTTCAGAGTAAATAAAATAAAAAGGTTTTGCGTTTTGATCTTCTACCTGGTACACAGAGCTAATCTGAAAAAGCTCACTGGTGTTTCTCTGGGACGCTATGCTGTTAGACTGTGTAATAGCTGAAGTCAAAAATCTTGGTTTGGACAAAGTGTGCAGAAACTTTGACAGAATTGTAGCTAAAAGCCTTTGTGAAAGAGTTAATGTTGTACACTTTACCTTCTTTCTGAGTTGAGATTGTGGCAGGTGACTTCCAGGTTTATGAGTCCAGTAATGAGCTTCACTGATACAACCTGGAAAGAAGCAACTTGCGCCCATGTTTCACATTAATTTGAAAATAAGAAAACAAAAATTAGAGTTTTCAAGATACTTTTACAGACACTTTTTAAAATGGGGAAAATAATTTAAATTTCCAGAAAAAAAAAAATTATGCCCTGTGTACTCAATTCTGTGATTTGGATCTTTATTTTAAAGTACATGGAGAAACTTCTAGCAACTTCTACAAGATACTGACTAGTAGATCCATGATTTTAAAACTGAGAAGCATTTCACTTTTAAGTGCTTTATCGAGTTAACAGTTTATGAGCAGGGACATGACAGGTGAACATGAAGACTGAAATAATCTTTTATACATTGTGGTGTTCCTGTTTTTCCACTGGGGTATTATTGACTAATTGACTAGGGCATATAAGTTACTGTGCAAGTAATGCTTCTTGGTGGAAAGAGAATGTTTCTATTCAGTGCTCCTAGTGAGAACTGATCTGTTTTGAGCAGGAATGGAACAAGGACAATTTTTTTTTCTTTTTTTTTTCCCCTGCATGTTTGTTTAAGATCAGCATGAATATTGAAATGTTATTTTCAGGTTGCAGTTGAATCCAGGAAGTTGTAACAAATGCGTGGTGATGGGCAATTGTCTCCGGTGTGTTTATGGGAAAGCATATGTGTTTCTTTTAATTTCATTATGTATTGGTTCCTGTAATAGATGCCTCTCTTAAAAGCAGCAGCAAAATCAATAATAGTGATTGTTACAATGGATTGTGGGTATGTATGTATTTTCCAAACTTTTCCAGGTTCCTGTTTTCCTTTGCTGATTTGCATATCCTGAAGGCTGCCTCGCAGCCGGGCCATTGTTTTTGCTGGGAGACCTGTTGTGTTCTCAATTTGGCAGCATTTTCCATCAGATTGTCCCTCCCTGACTGCTGCCAGGAGCTCTCCGGCATCTCTGCGCTTCTGTTGTCGGAGCTCCCTCTTCTGAAAGGCCATTTACAAAGAAGAGCTGACGTTTCACGGCAAGATCTGGAAGTGATTCTGCCCAGTGGCTGTTTTACGTAAGAATCTGATGGCTTTTTCCTGGCTGATTCTCTTCTAACCGCTCTTAATTACACAGAAGAGGCTGAGCAAAAAGGAGAATGGGGAGTAGAAAAATGTGTTCATTTAAAAAAAACATAAACCCTACCCCTTTGATCTGTTAGCTCGGGGATTTTAATCTCTCGAGGCAGGAGCAGCTGATCCTCCTCAGAGCGGCAGCTGCGGTCCTGGGGCTGAGCTGGACTGTGCAGGGCCGTGGAGCTGCTGCTGAGGGCAAGGCGCTGTCACATCCCTGACGGGCTGAAGGAGACTGTTCCTTTGCAAAATTGCATCCCAAGAAAAAAGAGCAGTTGTTGCTCTCATGTAGTTGAAGGGCATGGCAAAAAGGGCAAAAAGGCTCACAGGTAGTTGTTTTTTTGTTTTTGTTTTTTTTTTTTTTTTTTTTTTTTTTTTTTTTTTTTTTT
>VWZS01000851.1:733727-771716 GCA_013397075.1 Rhabdornis inornatus
TTTTGTTGTTGTTGTTTTTTTTTTTTGTTTTTGTTTTTTTCCTTCTGAGATTCTAGAAACTTATGATTTAAAACAATCTGATGTTTTCTAACGGTGTGGTTATGTGAGCTGCTCAGGTTCTTCTCAAACTGGCTCCAGCCCTCCTCTGGCTGCCAGCTGTTTCCAGCACTACTCAGCCAACCTTTCCCAAACTGGTTCAATCTTCAGCTGGATCAATGAGCTAAATGGGCCACATGTGATATGCGTGCAGGGATAAATGGAAGGAAGAGGTGGTCCATTCCTTCTGGCTACAGTGGAGTCTTAGCTTGAGAACCCACATTGCTGACACCTCAAAGCAGCTACTATCACCATGGGGTTCTCTGCTCATTCCTTGGCCAGTCCCAACACATCTCTCATATTGAGACAGTTTTCTGGCTTTCTCTTTTTTTCTGGCATCAATTTCTGCCTAAACTGATGATAATTAGGTGCCAGCATATATATTGTGCCCTCCTATATGGCTTGAGTAATTTCTGTATGGATTTAATTAATTAAGCCAAGTGCAAATGTGTAAATTCTGTATTTGTAAAAGTTAAGTGCTGGATTCCGTTTTCAGAAAAAATTTATTCTCTGAAACTGTTAATGTATTTTCTCTGCTATCACACTTTAAATGAACTCATGAGTTAAGAAGAGTGGCAGAGAATAAATTATCATACAGCTGGTAGGAGTGAGATAAATGAAAGAATATACATAAAAAATAAATGGATTATGTCCCTGCATGTGTGTGCAGAAGAACCAATCCTTGATGATGAAATGCTATTAACTAGCTGAATGTAATTAACTGTTTTAGTGCTGCTTCAGGAAGAGAGGTTTGTAGTTCTTTTTTTGAAGTCAAGTGTCACAAATGTGCAGCATGGAATAACAGCTCTTTTGCACTTGGGAGATACACAAAAGAAGAAGGTGGGGACAGAAGGTTATTTCAGAAAGGAAACAGAAGGTTTCATCTGGGACAGAAGGGTTGTTTCAGTCCCTTTTTTTTTTTTTCCCTCCAAAAAAGAGATCTCTCAGCTGAAAAAAATTGCCAGTGAAACAGAGAATTTGAAACTGAATTTGGTGCTCTGAACATCATCTTGCAATAATCTTCAGGCCAGTGGGAAGGTCTTTGTGTATGTGTCATCCTAGGCTCAGTCAATAAACATCCAATATAAAGAGCACATTTCATCCTGAGATGAAGACAGAAGGAAAGATAAGGCCAGCTCATGATTCTCATCCCAGCAATTCATGGCATGTATTGAGTTTGTGGAATCTGCTGCTTGAAGTCAAAGGAGGGTTGTTAGCCTGTGAATTGGTGTCATGAAGCTTCTTTGCTGCCTCCCCTGTCTTGCTAGTTGTGAGTGAAGACTGTGAGAGACACACGATGGGAGGTGCTATGGTGGCTTTACACCCTGTACAGTGCTCTTGCTCGGGCAGACACCTCTCTTTGTGAAAGAATGGCCCATCTTGTTTCAGTGACTGGGTGTGTCTGCGCCTAACGATACCAAGATCTGCAATTCAAGAAAACATCTGTTTTACTGATGAATCAGCCTGGGTTTATGCTTAAAAAAATGAAGTGTACGGGATGATAGTGTTTGCCTGCATGCCTATGTCTTATCTGTGGCAAAATTTGTCGCACACATAGGCCCCATGGCGACACAGGGACTGTATTCCTGAGATAAGTAAGATCCTATAAGCTCCCTGAGCAGAGGAGGAGCAAACAAGTTGGTGTTGGTGAGAAACCTCTTCAGCTGGACCCACTCCTCTGACTCCATCTGTACCCAGGCAGGTGGGGAGCAGCCAGGTCACTTGAGTTCTTGCTGGAGCCAATCCTGCCACCTCCCTAATTTACTTTTCCTGTAAAATTGCCCCTGAAAACACATCTAGTGGCTAAGATGATGCATTGAGGCAATGATGTTTTGTTCCTTGTGCTTTTGCTGAGGACACTTGTATGTTCTGTGATGAAGATGTAGAAGGTTCCCTTCCTCTGCTGGTCACTGCCTGCTGTCTCTGACCTCCTCTTTGCTGATTCCCTCATGTGAATCCCATCATGTGAAGGGATTAGAGCTGGGTCTGTAATGACTCCAGCTAAAATAAACATCTAAATAACATAGGGTGTGGGGTTTTTTTTATCCTTTTAATCTTTTATTCTTTTAAGTTCAGTGCTCCAGTTCCACCAAAGCCTCCCATGACAAAGAGGCAGATTTGCGGGGATCTGGGCCCCTGCTTCCAGAGGAGGGCAAATCCTGCTCACTCCCTCTACTCTTCCTTCCCCCATGAATCACTGCCTGTCTCTGACTGAACAATGGTAGCAAGTGGGTCTCTTGAGTCATGGGGCTTTCTGTTTCTTTTAGAAATCTGTATCACCATGGAATGCATCCAGTGCTTTTCTGGGGTTCCCAGGCTGTGTGAGGGGTCAGGAGATGTGAGTTTGGCTTACCTGATGAACAGTGAAACCAAATCTGTCCCTCACCAAAGAAATAAGTGTGCCGATCCAGACTGTTTGAGCCATGGTACCATGCAGGTGGAGATCTAAGATTCTGGTTGCAGAAAAAGGGAATAGGAGGAAGAGCATTCTTGCCAGAAAAACATGAAATTACTATGCTCTTTTGCCTTTCACAAACCCACCCACAGGAATCTAGCCCCAGATCTTTATGTGCCTTTTCTTTTAATCCAGAAAATGTGCGTATACATATAATTTCATTAGTGAAGTTTAATGAATAGATGCTTGAAAGTAGTTCCATACTATCTGCTGAAAAGCACTACAGAAATTAAAAGCATTATTGTTACTAGTCAGTGTCGTTCTTGGTGAGGGCTCTGAGCCCCGCACTGAGCTGAGATTTTCTACTGAACAAAGCACTGATCTTATATTTTCTCCTAACAGCTTCCTTGCACTAGAAATTCTTGTGTAAGGAAAGGATGGACTCAGGATTTAACAGGATTTAAATTTCAATAGTATTTAGATTTAGCTTGATACTTATTTCCTAACCAGCTCCTTGTGGTTAATTTCCAGGTTAATGCGTTTCTGTGAATGTATTTCTTGTATCATTTAAATTTCCTCCTGTTCTATATCTTGAATTCCTTAAGAGCAAAAGATTTATTTCACTGATATTTACTCCTGTCACTTTTCTTTCCCATGTTCTTAAAAAAATAAGTTGTGCAGAAGGGCACAATATAAAATCCATACATAGAGGAAAAAAGTGCTGGTCTTTGCCTACAAGGTGATGCTGTTGTCAGTGAATGTGAATAATCCTTTTTTCTTTTATGTAAAGGTCTGATCTTTCTTCCCCCATCTAAGATAAAAGTCTGTCTGTCCTATAAATGCACAGTGAAATGTAATTTCACATCAAATCTTTGTCCTGTGGTCCAGTAATGTGATGTTCACCTAAAGGATAAGAGAGCTTGACAAGCTTCAGCTCGCCAGAATGGTAATGTTCATCACTGCCTGAATCTGAGCTTCCTTTCTAGTTTGCTTTCTGGGGAAGCAGACCTGAGAGACTGAATATGTAGAGGACAGGCTGTTGAGAGACATTTTTACAAAGAACTGGAGAAAGAGAGCCATCCTCTGAGGGATGTGGCATTTTCAGTCTCTTTCTCCTGTTTGCTATTAGAAAATCAGTTAGCCCTAGGACTCTATAAAAAGCACTAAAGTAATCTGATTCTTGGGCTGTTTGGTTGAGATTTTTTTATTTGTTAGAGGGTCTTTTTTTGGATCAAAGACCTTTGCCAGTGTATGTGATTTGTATTTTCTGTTGAGCTGTGAAGAACTGTAGTGGTGGTGTTAATCAGTTTGTTCTATTCTAGCAGGTTTGTTAGTATGCCTGCTACACTTTTTATACTTGCTTTTTCTAATGTATAGATCAAACACTTTAAAAAAAAAATCATTCTGAAAATTTGTATGAGTTGCTCTTATTGACCTTCTTACAGTTAGACAAACTTTAATTAGGTCTCCTACACAAAATCTCTTATAAAAGGAGAAAAGGTCAGTATCATGGGTATTTTTGTTAATATCACTCTGGGTCAAGGACACTCAAATGTTTCCAAGACCTTATTGATAATTTATGAGTCATTTGTTCTAAGGTCTGTCACAGATTGTGAATCTTTTTTCCTGGGGGTCTGCAAGGACAGTAATTATCCATTTTCTGTTTAGATCAAGATGCAACATGTTCAGACAATGGTAGACCTAGAACAATGTGCTGTTCATTAAAGATGAAACTGGCTTGTAGAAGTCAGCAGGGTTCTGGTTATGATGGCTTCCAAAGGTAATGGGCTGAATCTTCCATACATTGGCAAAAGTCTATTAGCTTCAGTGAAGCTGTTTGTATTGGCTGGGGATCTGATGTTTACCCTATGCCTCATTTATTGTATAACATTTATGTATTGTAAAAAACCACCACCACCAAAAACAAAAAAACAAAGAAAAAAAAAAAGAAAAAAAAGTAGGCAACACATTTGAAAGCTATTTCATTGGACATCTGTGCAGTGCAGGTGTAAAACCTATGGTGAGCATGTTTTTTCAGAACACTTTACATTCAAATAAACTTATGTCACACACAGAGACGTTCACTCACTAATTCTACTTACAGAGGGAAAAGCAGAATTTGACTTATTGCCCATAATTCCTGAAAATGCATGAAGGCTTGTGAGCAAAGCCCTGTCTATAAATTAAAGAATAATACTAATTCATGTGGAGCCCTGTAGGCAGGATGTGACTGAGGGATCTGTCTGATGTGCTCACAACGCATGAACCTTTGGTCCTTGCCAGTCATTAGGAACAGCATTTAAAACAATCACATAGCAGGATTGCCACAAAGGTTTATAATAATGATTAGGAAGCACGTAATTATAGCCACTCCCAAACTGGAAAAGCATTCTCAGCAGACTTCAGAAACTCTAAAATGCTTGTTTATTCAATAATTATGGAGTATAATTATAGTAATGAGGTTAGCTCAGATTTACATGTTAGCAATGCATTTTAATGATCTGATTATACAAAAGTGAGATGCAATAGATTAAATTTTATATGGAAATTTTTTTGCCAGACCATATTCATAAGACAACTCCTCTCCTATCCCCAGATAGATTTATAAGAGCTCAGGGAATTACCATGTAATAAATATTGTGGTTGTAATGAAATAACTAGAGCAGAAAAAACTTTAAACCATTGTATGAACAGAAATCCCCAGCTGCAGAACTACTGCTGAGTGACATTAAAGAATGTAGTTTTCTTTTTCTTCAAACTATTTTTAAAAATATCACCAAATGGGCTACAGAGTCCTTGGAGACAATTTTGCGAAGAACAGTCGCTGCCTTTGTTTATGAACACTGAAGTTAGCAAGTCTAGATAAAGAAATGACCTTCCTGTTTTCTCACCCAGCTCTCATCTTTTCTTTCATCTGTCTCATTCTTTCTTCCTTTCATCCAGTTTTTGCTTCTCTTGCTTTCATTCAGTGGTGTTCTCTCAAAAAGCCCTGTTATGTTTCTACCAATAACAATTGTATTTCTATGGTTAGAATTATTGTATTTCCTTCATGTATGGCTTTTTTTGTTTTCTTGGGCTCTGTAAAGCTTTCTTATTTTAAATTAACAATTTAGTTCCTTTAATCTTTGTTTTGGTAATGCAATATTGTCTTTGACTCATTAAATGTCATCTTTTTTTTGCTCTATGAAGTTAGTGATTTATTTTGTGCAGCATTGCAACAAATTGGATGATCCTTAAGGCAGGGAAATCAAAGCAAGGCTGCATGTAATGCACTAACTGGCAAAGGGGAATAACTGAAACATTCTGGATTAGGTGGAATAATGTGAATAATAATGAAATTGTGAGAATTAAGCAGTACTGAGGATGCTTGGACTGAGACAGTGATGCTGTTTGTCCACAAGGCAGAGTGATTCGTGCTGGTTTTGTCATTGGGATTCAGTCTAGGCACCAGTTTAGTTCTGCTGGTGATACCCTCTGCTCCAGCCCATCACTCTGGGTCCAAGGACTACCAAAGCACAGGGGTTCCTGCAGGGAACAGAAACTGCTGAGAGGACAGGAGCCGGAAAATCTGGCACAGTTAGAAATGACACCTTTAGGAAAAGTAACTGGTTTGCTGTCAGCTCCGAGTAGCATCCTGGGACACTCAGCTCTGCCCAGAGATTGTCCCAGAGCTGTTACGATCTCCAGCTTGCATTTTCCAGCATCAAATTCCAGCCTGAACCAGTGCATCCAAGACTGCTGGCCCTGAATTTAAGTGCCCAACTCTGAAAACTTCAATCCTTAGGTACAATTTTGTATTTTACTCAAGGAAAACAACATTTTTCTGAAATTCAGGGAACCTTCAGTTAATGTAGGCTGACTGCTGGGATGAAGAACCAGCAAACACTTTGGATTAGGGGGAAGATAAGGAATTTTTACCAGGTTTGGGTTAATCTTAATTATCTACATGGCCAGTGCTCATTCTTTCAAGTAATAAATGGGTACAAATTAAGTGTTTATTACTCTTGCTTGAATCCACACAGTTCTAAGCACACAACCTAAACTGCTGTTTATGCACATCTTTAAAATTTCATGAAAAAGCAGATCCCCCAGAGGTTGCATTTCCAAGCTTGCCTTAGCTAAACCCTGTTTGCATTATTTTTCAGATACAGTCTTTGAGGTTGCATTGACAAGATTGTTATTTGTTCTTTTAGACAGCAGCCTTTGAAAATCTAGTCTGAAATCTGTAGTCAAGAAAACTTAGGCTGTAGTATAAATTTAAGATTTTTGTCATCTCTTTTTGGTTGTTTACATTTTCTTGCAGTGTAGGTCATTTCATCCTTGTGTATCAGGACATGACGGATAGACTTTGCCATATTTTGTGTTGTCTTTTTCCTGGAGAGGGAAATAGAAGCTTGCACTCTCTTTGTCTGTATTTACATGGAGGTGTTTCAGAGCAAACCTAATCAGGCTGCTTGCTGGGATTGTTTGCCCTTGTTTTAGGGTTTGCTTGCTGTTTGTCGTGAGCCAAGGAAGAAGACTGAATTGTGCTGCTTACCCTGTTCTCTGACAGTGCTAGACAAGGGCATCTCTCAATGCAAAGCACAGTATTTGACTGACATATTTTTGCAGGGGACTCTATTAAATAAAGAACTATCTGCTTCAACTCTGAGGAGCAGCACTTGTGAGAACTAAATCAGCCCTGTCCCAAAAACCTGTTATCTTTCATATTTTACTTCTGTCATAATAGCCTCATAAGTTTCCACATGAACATCTCTTCCTTTTCTCAGTGCTTGAAGTGTTTAAATATTGACTATGGATTTAACATTGGATGTTGTCTTTGATAAAACTGGATGAGAAATACAATTTGCATTTAAAGTTTTCTACTTACTACTGAATTCAGAAGGAGATGAGTCACAAATGTGCAAAGGTGGCAATATTTGTGAAGAGTGAGCTCTTTATCATCCTTCTCCGCAGTTCCTTGCAGGAACATCTCTGGTGGTTGTCCAAGCAGGTTCATTGTCACACATTCAATACAGCCTGTCCTTTTAACGAAATAAGATATGCTTCTTTAACTCTCTAATTAAAGCTGAGACTTTAAAACATTATATATTGTCTGGCTTGAACCATCTTCTAAAAGAAGAAGAAGAATCCTTTATTTAGAGGAAAAAGGTCTCAGTGCCATCTATACCTCATGGATTTTGAAGTCAGCACATGAGCATTGTGAGTTGCCTTAATCTGATGGATGTTCAGTACTTCCACAGAGACACACATCACCCAGGACATTATTGCCTGAGGCTTGGAATAGAGAAGCTTCAAGTCCCTGCCAGCCACATTATAGACATACTGATAGATCTCTGAAATATATTCTTACTGTCCAAATACTAACTTTAAAGGTTCGTATAAAAGTCAAGCAATAAAAATATCTCCACACCAGGCTGAGGATAGTCATATCCTCTCTTTTTGAAGTCAAATAAAAATGATCCTGCTCATTTAAAAACTTCCCTGCTGTGTTGCCCTAACCAGTCTTATCCTACAACTCTAACTGTGCTCATTGTTCTAGTCCATCGTTGCCATATCGAGAGGAGAGCTTTCTTTATTTTTTTTCCTTTCTTTTTTTTTTTTTCCCTGCCTGCATGATATGCCTGGGAATACTCTGTTACACGTATTTGCAGAGCCAGCCTGCCTTAGATTTCCTTTCAACCATCTTTGTTGATCTTTTCAGCTTTCAGATCCTTCTTCCCAAGAAGGATATGGTTAGAAAGAAGATGTTTAGGATTCTGTCCATGAAAAGCAATTGAGCTTTGAGGTCTTTCATCTGTCCATGAACTTCTGAGTTTGTGTGAGTTCAGTGTTAGCTCTGCTGCTTTTGAGTGAAGCTGGTTAACTGTAATTGGCAGTGAAACATTTTTGTAATCTTTTTGGTGCAAAAGATGCCGGACAAGCAGTAAATCACACCATGTTCTGCTTTATGAAACCTGGCAAAAACATGGTGAAAGTAAAGCAAATCTATAAATCCACCTTCTCTATATCCAAAACATGTGATTTCTTGCAAGGTGACTGGTGAAACTCCTGTGCCAAGTAAGTTATATTTAGGGGGAATAGTCTCATAACAGCTAAAATATGTATGACAAATCCATCCATATACATATATGCATGCATATCTAATATGTATAACTATATTTTATTACTTCTCTACGCTTCCCAGAAGCTGTTATATTTTACTCCTCCCTGAGGTTTTAGGTACTGCTCAAAGGGTGTGTCAGAGGAGAGGACAATTTCTTGGGGTGAAAATGCACTCAAGGGACTCTGCAACCATGAGAGGAACAAGTGTCAGGCCACTTCTCAGGCTATAGTTTCGGTCCCCAGGGAAACCATGTCCCCCCAGGGGAACTGTGGGCTGCCTAGAGAGCATTGGCCCCAGCTGAGCTGCTCTCATGAGGGCTGCTCAGCTTCCTGAGCAGTTTCTCTTCTTGTAAATCCAGACTGAAGAGTTTTTCTTTCACTCTGTATAACCAACCTGAATTTACTCAAAATTATAGTCAATACAGTCTATGGTGAGGGTTCCCATGCAGTTGTAGGGCTGCATTGTCAGGGAATACTGGAATGTGCTCTGATCTGCTAGGTCAGAGGCAAGGTCAGCAGATCAGGGCACATTCCAGTCACTCCTTGCCTGGCGGTGCCCCTTGTGTTAGGCTGACACTAGAAAGACACTTGATTTAGAAATTAAATGCAGATTTACATGAATGCATTGTACAAAAGAAATGGAACAATGAAGTAATACCTAAGTTATCAAGAAGGGACCTGGGGGCTCTCTAGACACAGGGGTATTGTCTTGGTTTGAAAGATGGGTATCTGCTAAAAGAGACAGGGGCCTCTTTTTTTTTTTTCATTTTTTGAAAAGGAGAGTATAATCCCCCCCTTCACTCTACTATGACTTTGAAGTTAAAGGGCTCTTAGGCGAAGATATGGGGGTAGGAATAACAGTTCTTTACTGATATATATATATATANGCATCTGTGTCCCAGATGGGAAAGGGCGGAGGGGAGACACTGCTCACAGGTTCCAGGGCAGTGTCAGTCCTTTTGATGCTCCAAAAGGATGTGCTGGAGTTAGTAGGAGATGCGGGAGGGCGTTTGAGCAGGGAGGTTGCGGATCCCACAGCCAAGGAGGGCAGCTCTCGTGGCAGAGTGGAGTTTTTAGCGATCGTCCTTCTCCGAGCCAGACGACTAAGAGAACCAGAGAGCAGCCCCTACCCCACCTCTCCTTTTCCGGTATTGCTTCTCTCCTCCCCCCTTCGAGAGAAACTGTTAACTTAGTTATCTGAGCTTCTGGGTGTAGCTCCAAATACTTAGCATAACAATGGGAAAAATTCCACAGAAAGAAAAGGGGAAAATTCAACCCCCAACAGGTATCAAGTATCCACTGCCTCAGGGCTGTTGTGCTGATTCCAGTCTCAACAGACTGAGAATGGACTTGGTTTTCCAGCCAAAGGTGGCGTGACAGGAAGGCCTCACGGACACATAGTGTTGAAAATCAGGACCACCTATTTTGCTGGGTTTAAATGAATGAAAATAAATTCACTAACTCCGTCTCTTAAATATAAATACAATTTTTAACCAGTGGATTTCTGCTACTTCCAATTCAGGTGTGTCATTTATCGGTCCCTTGTGTCTAGGGACAGGGACTATTTCACCCTATTCCCCTTCCAGGATTGCATCCAGTGACAGTCTTGGAGCCAATGATTGACCTGGCTGAGCCACCTAGTTTTGAGTTGTTCTTTTTTTTCTTCTTGTGGACAGATTTCCTTTCCTTGGGATAGGTGACTGTTGGTGGCAGGTGGGAGAGCCCTGCAGTGAGTTAAGAGGCAGGACCTGGTGCTTTTAGTCTGGCCCATATCATGCCATAACCTTGACATTAGGTGTGTGCTCGTAGGTCTGGTGACTTCAGTTATGAGGGTCCAGTAGATTGGTTGGGCCAGGAAGAAGGACAACTGGAAGCTTCCTTGGTGAAAAGCAATGAAATTGATAACACTGGACAACAATGGCCAGTAGCTCTTCCCATTCTGAAGTCTCACGTAGATGAGATTAAATTAACCCTGGCATTAGCAGATTATCACTGCTACTGCACACTGGTATCTCTGCTTAACTGCAGAGGTGCAGAGAGAAACAAAAATTCTTGCAGTATATTTGGGGAGTGAATCCAGACCCCAGTCTCCTCTTCCACTGTAACATTTAAGCCATTTCCACATTCAAATCCTGTCTTTTTTCTCACTTGCTGTAGGAAAGGTACAGAGTAGTAAACAACTGCTGGGGATACATGAGTTTGTTATTAAAAGTGTATTCCTAGAGGAGTGCTGTGCTGCCTCTTTATTCAATAAAAGACAGCTGGCCCACAGTGGTTGTAGTATCTAATCCTATGATAAAAACAGGATTTAAGTCCCTCAGTCCTAGTAGAGCATCTCATGCTGCCTCGTGTCCTGCTGTTGATGGAGAGCACCTATGACTCTGCTGTGCACAGCACATGAGCTGCTCACTGAGATCTTTTCCAGCAGCAGCCTTTGCTCCATAGGAAGGAGGTTTCTCTTCCATCACTGCCTCAGAGCCTGCTTTACTTTCCCTTCTGTTGACTTGGGTACGGCATAGGCAGAATAATTCCAGGAGCATAGCCTGGAAGACACAGTAGGGCAAGCTGATTTGGGTAGTAACAGAGTGATCCTTAAGGTAGAAACTCAGAGGAAGAAATTTTGATCCTGATTAGCTGTTTGTTTGGTTTTTTTTTTCCTTTCTGCAGAAGATATCTGTGAAGAACGAGGCAGTGGCAGTAAGTGATTTCATGAAGGGCAAACTAATGAAAGTCACTGCCCAGTGAGAAAAGAATGTTTGTTTGCCAAGTGGTTTGTGGCTTTTGAATACCGGATTTTTGAATACTGTTACGGTAATAATGGGTAATTAGAGTAATAATAGCTGTATTACATCTGGAAGCAAACATTCATTAAATATAATTAATCTTAAAATTGATATGCTGCTGCACAGAGAGATTTTAATGCTGTAAAAAAGAAATAATTTTAACCAGCAGGATACTCTATATCTAAGCCAGCACAGCTTTTTCCTGCGCTGATGTTAAATTTGTTGAGCAATTGTTGTTCAGGATTTCACAGGTACTTATGACTGGTGATCTTTCAATATTTCACCCCTATCCTGTTGCAGTGGGGTCCCGCAACCTTGGGATAGGGTCAGCTGGGAGCCACATGGCACAAAGAAGTGGTGGGTCAGATGGGTTGTCTGAAAACAAGTAACTTGAATGGGTAAAATAACAAACGTGCAGTATAGGGTCAACTCCAAAAGACCTCGAATGGGTGTGTTAAACTATATATATGGTAGAACTGGGGACAGATCTGAGGGCACAAATCCAACCACAAACAAAATGTATATGCATGAAAAAGTAAGGGTTCTGCCTTTGGGAAAGAATAAAAATTATATTTTTAAGCATCATATATAACTGATCCTTGTCAATAGTTATTAAAAATGAATTTTCAGCTTTTTGAACTATACCAGTAACATAAGTGGAATCAGTAACTAGATTAAAAGGACAGGTAAATCTTGAAAAAGCTCTAACAACAGCTGCTAACTCAACTATTTGGGAAAAATCCTGTACTATTTCAATGTCTGACTCCCAAGCATGTGTTCTGCCATGTTATCACTGGTTTGTGGGATTTTCCTGATCCGTCTGTAAATACAGTGAGTGCATCCAAAGGCACATCACTTAGGAGTGGTTTGGGATGTAGTTAAAATTTGGAGTGCAACAATTTATGATTAAGGTAGTGGATAGAAATTTGGCCTAAATAATTTTCTAATGCAATTTGTAGGGATCCGGATTGTTGGAGAAGCCAGTCTAAAGACATTGTAGTTAGGGGCAGAAATACAGTAGGAAAGTCTTTCCCTGAAAGGGAAATCAGGCAGGATCAGGCCATGATAAGCTGAGCCATTATTTTTTGATTGAGTAGTAATAGTCTTGTACATCTGGTGTGGTAGAAAAAAACATTCTAAAACTAACAAAGTGTCAGGTAAAAATCAAAGCATAAGGTTGGGGTTCCTTCTCCAGAATGGCTAGTAGAAAGGGTAACTTGGGATTTATTCAATGTGCCCGACGATTTTGAATGGCTGTAGACACTTTCTTTAAAGCTTCTTTCACTTCCATATTTAGTTGCCTGGTTGAATCTAGTTCTGAGTCTCCTCTTAAAAAGTTAAACAAAGGGGCTAGATCTTCATTGGTAAATTCTAATAAGGGTCTGAGCCAATTGATGGTTCCTAGCAATATTTGCATGTTGTGGCGCGTTTGTGGACCTTCATTCAATTGTAATGGCTGTGGCTGAATCATCTGGGAAGAGATCTGAAGTCCCAAGTATTTCCATGGTGGTATCATCTGTATTTTTTCTTTGGTGATGGTAAAGCCAGCTGTTTGAATGGCTGCAGCAGTGGTTGTCAGGGCTTCATTTAGCAGTAGATAGTTTTTGGCCACCATGAGTATATCATTCATGTGATGGTAGATAGTCACCTGTGAATGTTTTTTCCTGACCGGATTTAATACCTTGGCTACATACTACTGACAGATGGTGGGACTGTTCTTCAGTCCCTGCTGTAGCATTGTCCAATGGTATCACTGTAAGGCGCCTTGATGGTTGATAGTTGGGATGGAAAAAGCAAACAGTGGAGCATTGTTAGGATGTAAAAGTATGTTGAAAAAACAGTCCTTTAAATCTATCACTGTAAGCTTACAGTCTCTGGGAATCATTGGAGGTGATGGAAGGCCTGGTTGTAGGGCACCTATGTCCTCTATGACTTTGTTGATCCACCTTAGGTCATGGAGGAGCCTCCATTTATTGTTTCCCTTTTTCAAAATGACAAAGATAAGACTGTTCCAAGGACTCATGGTTGGAATAATATGTCCTTTTTCCAGCTGTTCTTGTATTAGGGTATTGAGTGCGATGAGTTTTTCTTCAGGGAGGAGCCATGATCTCTCCATATAGGTTTGTCGGTCTTCCAGGTTATTTTAAGGGGGTTGCACTGCTGAATGGCCCCTATCAAAAATTTGTTTCTAGGTGGACTCCCCACTGGGACAAAATGTCCCTCCCACACAAAACTATGGGCATTCTTGTCTTTACCATGAAGGGTCTTGTCGTGGTGATATGGCCTTTGGGTTGTAAATTTGATCAATTCCACACTCCTGAGACTGTCACTGTCACGTTCGATTCCTGACAGTGTTCCTGGACTAGCTGTGAGATCCCCATCAGGAGGCCACTTGGATCATGAGATTACCATCACATCTGCACCTTTATCTACCAGTCCTGTCAGAAAAACTCTTTCGGTGTTGAATTCCAATGTACAGATGATTTGTGGTCAATTGTGGCTTATTATTTGAGTCCACATCGCCAAGGACTCTGAAGTGTTGTCGACGGCTTATTCGGGGGGTAAAATCCGCCTGAGCAATTACCAGTCCCTGAGATATAAAGCAAGGTGGATCTGGACATATTGCCAACACTGTGATCTCCTGCTGCAATGTTACTGACAGCACTGAAGGTAAAACAAAAAATCCCCCAGTCCTTGATCTGCAATGGCTAAGAATCAACAGTTCTCAGGGCTGGTCTTCAGGCCCAAATTCACCAGTGGATATCACATGGGTGAAAAAGTCTGTTAGCATAACCCTTTTGGCACTTGCCAACTCCAGCCTGGCAGCTGGGGGCAGGGTTGTCCTGAGAGAAGCTTTTGGAGTTCCAAGCCGTGTGGCCTCCAGTGGTTGTGTGCACACTTGGCTGGGGCATTTGTATCTGCTGGGAGTTTCCCACTGGCTGTTTTGGTCTGAACTGGTTAATATTATGATTAGTCCCTCTGCACCCCCAGGTCTTAGGAGCAAATTTTGCTCCTTGTTGGGGGCAGTTCTTTATGAAGTGTTCCTTTCGGCTGCATGCAAAGCACAGCTTTGAACTCTCTTGTTGCTTTTGAGGGATTATTTGCGTAGCTGCTAGAGCTTCTGCAATCACTTGTCCCACTGCCTGTACTTGTAGGGCAGTGGAGTGCTCTATTTTCCCCAGGCACTTACAGGCCTCAATCATCTGAGCCAAGGTAGCTTCTAGCTCAGGTGGGAGGGCGTGCAACACCTTTTTGTCTACGAAATCAAGTGTTGGTGTGCAAATGCTAGGCACTTGTGCGAGAGCCTTTCTGGCTGCATCTTTGATATCATCTGAAATGGACTTAGGGATGTTTGTAGCCTGATAATCTGGTTCACTGTGTGCTCCTTCACCCATAAGATGTTCTAAAGTCAATGCTGCTCTAGCTTGATCATTAGCATATTCCTGAAGTAATTGATTTATCAGTTTTTTCCACCCTCCTTCTTATAGGGTAAATTCTGTTGGGGACAGCAGCATTTTCATAATATATTTCAAATTGTGGGGTGTTAACATATGGGTGGTGAAGGTAGCCCTAGCTTGTTGAAATAGGGTGATTCCCTCCCATAGTCTTTACCAGCTTCCATCTAGGATTTGCATTACCCCTTCTATAGCACACCAGAGCAACAATAAATTTAGAGACCATCTGCCAGTCCCTCTCCTTTACTGCTGTCATCTGAATCCTCTCCCATGGGTCCTTGGAGTCACTGGATCTGGAGATGCTGAGATCTTCTTCTGAGGAGGAAGAATAAGCAGACATGAGCATGACTTTTTTATTGTTGCTGGAGTGGTGGTAGAGTTGCTTATCTCCAGGATAGGCCTCAGTATTGGCTGCTTGGGGGCTGCCATGTTGGAGGTGGGCACTTCTGGAACCCAGGTGGGTAGGGTTGCTCCCTCCCAGGAAGGGTGTGGCCTGGGGGTGCGGTTGTAGTCTTCCCAGAAGGGGTGTGGCCCAAGGTAGAAGGGGCATGTCCTGGAACAGAAAGGGTGGAGCCAAGGGAGGAGCCTTGGGGCGATACGGCATCTTGGGCAGATGGTGATGGAAAATGGTGGTTAGTGTAGGAACGAGGCTGAGGAGAATGTATGGACAAAAGAAGGACAGAGTGGGAAGGATCCGAGATGGCGTGGCCATCTTGGGCCCCAAATGGAGGAGTTGGAGGTGGACACAGGACAGCAGAGTTACAGAGCAAACCAACGCTTCCTCTGAGCACGCATGCAATATTGGCCCCGTATCCTCCTCTGGGGTAGTCTGAAGGGCGAGAAGAAGGGGGGCACAAAATGGCAGGGTTGCAGTATGCACAGATTCCCACATATGTAACAGGCTCTGATCTCGTGTCCCAATCCCAGGGTTAGAGGGTTGAGGGGGAGCCTCAGGCTGGGAAGTGGTATTGGAGCTAGGGTCGTGAGTCTTTTCTTCGAATTTTGGGGCTTCTAGGATGGCAGAAAGTGGGCAGCATATGAGGTGTGCCTGAATCTTTTTTGTTGTTAAATCATATAACTTTACCCCCACCAAGTCCTAAAAGTCCACCGTTATAATTTTAGCGTCTATTGCGTTGGGGATGTTGTGGAATACTCATTTTACTATTTTCTTTAGCTCTTTTTTCCTGACCTCTTTCCCACAGGCTTTCAACGTAATTTTTAAGTGTCTGTATACATCCCTTTCTACAGTTGATAATCCAGACACCATCTCGCAACGAGCAAAACTTGGATTGGGGTGGGATATGTCCCCTTGTTTTGGGTAGGGTAATGGGCAGATTATCCCCTTTCCACTTGCTTGCCTGCCTCCCTGCAGGTGTCCTTGGGTTGACTGGCCACTCCTGTGAAGGTTGCCCGGAATTTGTCTGTCAGGCCTGGCATTATTTAAATCCACACTGGAGAGGGATGACCTACCGGTCAGCTTTCTCCTCGCTGACACTGTCCCGACAGGTCCCTCAATATGAGGGATCCGTGTTCAGGAGTCACTTATCGTGGCGGGGTCCTGCAACCTCGGGATTGAGTCAGGTGGAAGCCACATGGCACAAAGAAGGGACAGATTGGGTAGGTTATCTGAAAACAAGTAACTTTAATGGGTAAAATAACAAACATGCAGTATAGGGTCAACTCTAAAAGACCTCGAATGGGTTCGTTCAACAATACATATACGGTAGAACTGGGGGCAGATCTGAGGGCATGGATCCAATCACTAACCAGGATTAGGAATATGCAAAATAATGCAGTGAACAACAACCAATCAGGGGAGAGAACTCGGGAACATTCTGGAAGCACAACCTTATATGGGCAGGCCTGTTAGCATATCCATTCCCATGGGTCCTTGCTTCTCTAACTTTGCTCACCCTAATTGACATTAGTCTCTCTGCCTACAGGCCCGATTCCCATGGCCTTAAATTGATGGCTACCTCAGGTTGACCAACTCCCACACCATCCCCACAGCAAATTCTGTTCACCCTCTTTCGCAGACAAAGAATTGAGACCAGAGCCCAAGTTGAGAACAGGTGCTTAGTGAGGGGTTGGGTGACCCATCCAAGCTTATGATCCTGAAAGTCTGCTTAGCTGCCACTTAACCCTGAAGATGATTGAAGTTTTATGGTTGATTGACTCATGTCTTTATTTTGTTTTCCAGCATAAAGACTTTTGCTGTGGCTCAGCACGGAAGTGAGATAGTACATGCAATTTGCTTCTGTGTGAAATGTGTCACCAAGTTAGGTGTTCTTCTATTTGTGACTTCTTATGAGCTCTTGGAACATGAAAAGTCCATAGTGAATGAAAACTTTCTGTGGCAAAATCCATGTTGGTCTGGTCTTTCTTTCTGAGTATTGCACAAGCGGTGTGGAAAAAAGTGAAGGATCTTAAGTCTGGCAGCAAAACCTCAGGCATGTGGTTGAAGTACCTAATTTTATCTACAAGTTCACTTGTGGCTGTATTTGTAAGGCACCTGCTTAGAGTCAAAAGAAAAGCCTTCATAATTGTAATGAACTTCCTGGGTCACTAACAAGGTGAGTTAAACAGCAGATCCATTTGTTTTCTACTTCTACATTGTGGTGCTTTGCTTCCTGTGAAGTTTTGCTAGAACTCTGAAGGTAAGAGTGTCTGTGGAAAGAGTGTTTCAAGAGGGACTTGATTTTTTTTTTAAGCCCCACCTTTAAAAAGGGTAGCGGTTTCTTATCTGTCATAGTTTCTTCCACAACATGTCACAAAGGAAAACTTAATTCTTGCAGTACCTGCAGGCCTTCAGTGGCACTGTGTTGCTAGGTAAAACTGAGGAGTTGTCTGGAGGAGAGTGAAAAAATGGTGCAGGGCTTGAGGTGTGTCTGTCTTGCCCGGCAGCCTGGGGGCCCATGGACCTGGGGTTCCATTGCTGCAGAACCAGGTATCTGCCTGATGCCCAAATGCGGGGTTTAAAAAGAGACTCCCACCTAGCCCCCGACTAGCTCAGATACTAAGAGAAAGTCTGTTTCCCCCACATGGACTGAATAAAAGATAACAAAAGAGGCTCTTCCCCCCCTGAGGAGAATTCGAGGTTTATTTCTTGTGGGGTCCCAGGAGTGGAAAGAGGCAGAGGCCAGGGCACATAGATCTTTTCTAGGGTCTGGGAGAAATTGGATCTCTGCCAGCTAAGCAGACCAGAGGGGAGAAGGGTCAAACTACATGACATTACAGGGGTGAGGGATTTACCATTTTCAATACATTTAGGGTACTGAGTTACAACACCCAAATGCTGTCACTGTTAAAAAAACCTGCAATGCCTCTTCCATCAGGTGAGACACTGCTGGGTGCACATGTGGATACCCCTTACTGCACTTCACTGCATCTCTTTGATGGATGATTTTTAGAGCATTTTCCATCTGCCTGAAGTAAAAGTTTAGTTAGCCATTTAATCAGTTGTTGCACATACAATTTAAGAATTTGGAAAATGCATATTTCTGCCAGTAAAGTATTCTGCAAGACAGATTGTGATATTATGTGCTTTGACATGTTTTGCTTCCTCAAATACCTGACAATATGCAAAATTCTGGTATGTCTCAACAGAAATGTTGGTTATACAGAGTGCAGGACAGTGTCACAAGCAGAGCTGTATGCCTGTGCTTCCTGGGAAAGGGTCTGGAGGAGGTGACATACCGCTGCTGTAATCTCAGCTCTTTCCCAGCCAGGCTTGCCCAGGAGGGCTGATTGCTTCTTTCTGGGAGCAAGGCAGAACAAATCAGTCTCCCTTTGATTCTGTTCCTGTGGCTTTTCCTGCAATTAGTCAGAAATGGGTGGTTTGATACTTCCAAATGAAAAAGCAATTGCAAATTGTGCAGAACAAGACATTTAAAGCTTTTCAGCCTTCATGCTCTTCCTCCTCACAAATATTTGTGTGAGGTGAGGGTATGCATGCCTAATGAGTTATGGGGAGAAAGAAATTTGAGACTTGAACATGTTTCATTCCTTGGTTTGTTTAGACCTAGCCTAACTCCAAATTTAATTCCCTGTGGGATTTTTCCAAGCTGAAATTCTTTCCATGTATGTGACTTTTGCCCAGACACAAGCTCCATGCCATTTGAAGTGTTTGAATTTGGATAGCAATAGTTCCATAATTCTGGAGGACCTCAGTGAGGAGGCTTAATGCCTTTGTTGAATAAAGGAATGTGCCTTGGTAGGAATAGTGAGCCACAAGTGCACATGCACTGCTTCTGTTTGTTGTAGGCATTAGGATGCACAGTGACATTTCCAACATAAATGCAAAAGCTACATTTCGGGGTAGAAAAATGTATTGCTTGAGATAACTGGTAATGTGAGTAGTAAGATGACTTGTGCAGACACGGACTCGTGCAGACACGGACTCATGTGCACACCATGCTGATAATCTGAGTGTTCTGCTCACTCTTCACCAGGGAGGTGTATTATGTCATTACTTTTTTGCTGATGTTTAATTTAGCTGCACAACTTATATTGTGTTGCATTGTTCTAACTCTGTTGCAATGAGGTCCATGATTGCATGAAATTGTTCCCTTACTCAGTTAAAAAGTTCATTTCTGTTCTTCCTGCATGCATTTGTAGACTTTCTCTTCTTCCCCACTCCCTTGGGGCTCATATTGTTTGCTCCATTTGTATGCCACTGAAATACTTCATTTTTTTTCCTCTGATCTGAAAATGCAGAAGAAATAGTGAAGGAGATCTACAAAAGCTGTGCAAATATTCAAATAAATCAGTCAGCTCCCTTGGCAAATACACTTTTGGTATTATGCATTCCTTTTTACTAAAAGATAACGCCTGAAATGTTAAAATATACTCCTTTCTGTGACATTCTAAAAGACTTCAGAGAATGAGCCTAGTGGTTTTGACATGCAGTAGAGTAGTTATTTGAGAACACAGCCTTAAGAAAGGGCATATCCTCGTGCTGCGACCTGTTTTTGAGATAAGGAGGAAGTCCCATGTCTTTAGCAAACAGAGCCTGTGCTTAGTTTGAAGAAATGCCATGTGCATCTCCTTTAAGAAACTGCTAATTACCATTAGAAAATAAAGATGGGACTGCTAATCAGCTGCTGCTCCACATTCTACAGCATGTCTTGTTTGCAGGTCTTGGCATTACTCTTTCAGCTATTTTCAGTGTGTTTCATTAACAAGATTGTCTACTCTTCCAGTTTGTTTACTTGAATAAAAAGTAGTTTTGACTTCCATTTTCTTTCATGAAGCCCTTGGGAAAACAGTTTATTTTGCAGTGATTTAAATAGTCACAATTAAATTGGGACTTGCATTTCTCTGTATTTTTGCTGTCAATAGAGACTGGTGTGCCTATTCTCTAGGGCAGAACTTGGCTCAAGTGTCATGAACAGAGAATGGAAATGGTCTCAATGAATGGCTTATCTTTTGTTACCTCCACAGATTTAAACAAAATTAAATGTGTAAACCTATATAGCCCCTGGAAATAAATAGTTTGGGTGAAAAAGACCTGAGAGAATGGCACAGTACCCTTGGTTACAGACTGTTTAACAGCAGGGGTAGTCTGCTTTTAATTTGTAAAAGATTATGTTTTTTTTCTTTTTCTTTTCCTTGTTTTAATGTTCTCCTTTTCTCAATACTTCTGTTCTTATAAATATTTAGTTACTTAGTCTCAAGGGGCAACGCAAGATGAAAAATAAACTGGTGGAGCAGAGGGGTGAGACACCAGGCCACTGGCTGCTGTTTGGACCCAGGTGGCAGCCACAAAGCAGTCTTCATTTTTTTTGGCTTCAGCTTCCCAGTTGCTAAAATGGAGAGGATTAATTTCTTCACACAGCATCTCTTAGGTTTCATTAAAAATGGTAGTATATGGCAGGTCTGGTTCATCCTGCTTGGTTTGTTGGTTTTAGAAGAGATTCACCAGAAAAATTACAGTATTTTTTTGGGGACTCTTAAGTCCTTTGTGCTCAAGGATGGCAGTGCTTGAGCTGCACAGCCCAGTTGTGCAGAACAGGATTATAAGCAGTAGTGACCTTTTGTTGAACTATTTGCTGGACCACTCAGCTATACCTGTGCAAGGCAAGTATCATTTCTCTTTCTCCACCAGTTCCATGGCTCTGCATTTATGAATGACAGACATAGCTGACAAAAGGGTATCTTGCAAAGCAGGAAAGCACTGCTTAGTACAACAAAGTTGTTGCTGCTTTCTCCATTTCTTTAATTTGTCACACAGTCGTGAAGCTTAAGTCACTGAGACTTAAATAGATGTTTCTGCTGTTGTACTTTTTGTTACTGTTTATCAAAAATCCCTTATGGAGAATCCATGCTTTTGGCAGAAATCCTGCCTCTTACTGGCTGCCACAGAGAAGTGCTCTCTGATTGCTACAGCTTTTGATTTGGTTCAGTGATGATCAGTATTTGTGAAATTGGAACAAGCAAGGGAGGTGCAGTGGTTAGCCAAGCATGTGTTTATTCAGCAGCAGCACCAATGTTACAAGGGCCTGAATTAATGTCACTAGATGCTGTAACATATTTATGAAAGACATCACCTTAAGCATGTTCATCTTTGCAATCCTTATGTTATTTTACACAAACATTGTTCGGATTAGGCATAATTTCTTGGAAATATGGAAATGAAATGGAGAAATGTAACAGTGTTTTTTTAGTCTTTGCACATACAACTGAGAATTGCATTGCCAGTTACCATCTCATTTTTTTTAAGCTTTTGGTCTGTAGTCCAATTCTTTCTGAGCAGATCAAAAGAATGAGTGTAATTCTTCAGCTAAGCTTTTCATTGCTGTAGGCCTATGGAAGGGTTGGTTACACAGTCACCAGCCTTGTTAATCCAGCTCTCCATCTCCCCCACTGCTGCCTCACACTCCAGATTTGGAGGCAGCTTGTACAACGGCTGCTGCTGGACTCGCTCCTCTGCCTGATATGAGTTCTGTGTGACATTCTCTCTGCAACTTGCCTGACCACCTTGAGGATTAGCTGACCTGAGCAGAAAGTAAAGGGCAGCTAATTCCCTCTTTTTGGCTTTTTAGAGACCACAATTACACTAACTCTCCATGCTTTTTGGAGGGGCAGGATGGCAAACGGAAATGCCATGCAGAGACTCTTATGCAGGACTAAGAAGTGGCAAAGGGCCAAGCAAACTTGCCACAATTCTTCTCATTAGGGAAGATGCCACCCTGAATGCTCGTGTACTATCTTCCCTTTGCTGATTCATGGCTGGAATAAGTACCAGCCATTTTCTTCCTTCCCCTAGCTGAAGGTAATAATGGGGAAGAGACTGGCACAGTTAAGAAAATAAAATAACAATATAGAATCCCACATGGGTTCGTCCTGATGCTTGCAAGATAAACTATTTGTCTCCAATTTCCAGTTGTTGCTTCCTCTGCTTGGAATACATATAACTAGATAAAGATTGTCTGTAATTTATTTTTGGAGACTGACTGCACATCTGTGCATTAGGATGTAAAAGTTCATGCTTAAGGAGAGGACAGCTTGCTTCACCAAAACTGTGGGCAGTGGGAGCCACTGACTGCAGTGGAAGAGCAGAGATGATGTAGGCTCTTGTTTCAGGGGGAGGAGATGGAGACCAAGAAACTCTAGCCAAGTCTTTAAAGCAATTTTTCACCTTTATCCCATTTCTCTAAAGTGTAAATAAAAAATTAAGACCTAACTGCTCTCTTCAAAAGGTCAGTAAGCAAGGTAAAGTGTCATTGCTTCCCATGATCTGCAGAGGGGCCAGAGCCTGCTCTGTCCTGCCACCTCTGCTCCCTCCCTCCCTAATGGGCAGGATGAAGCAGGCATTGATTTCCAGGCGCTGCACCACCCAAAGGTACTTCACACCTGCTCAAGTACCTTTTTGGTTTTACTAGCACATACTGAAAAATTTTTAAAGCAAAGAAAAACAAACTCCATTTGACATATGCTCTTAAGGATTCAGAAGAATGTTTAGTAAAATTATTACTAGTACACTGCCAATCACTTTTGAGACAGCTGGATAAAGACAGCTGCAATGGTTTCAGTCAATGTAACAGATTAAGATGATAAATTCAACAAGGCCTTCCTAACAAAGCTAGCACTGAACTAACATATTCTTTTCTCTCCCCCAAGAATTGCCTCCATTGATGGATAATCTTTGCATAACAGGAGGCTTTTAAATCTCCAGACAGTGTATAATAGATGCAAATTTGTGAATGTCATATGCAGTGAACTAAAAAGCTTGGCTGATCAGGGAACACGATAAGTGTGACACTTTATCAGGCAGCAGTAAAAGCTGATTAGTTTGTGCATGTTTAGCTGTCCATATGCCTCATTATTGGAAAGGTTTTAGATAGTACTAATAATTGGAATGCATGTGGCTTCATTTCCTTCAATATAGAAAAGGAAAAAGAAAGTGAATGCAAAGCATTCTTCTTCACACCTGGAATGAAACAGATTGAGCAAAGTGATTGTGGAGGCTTTCAGAGTAACTCGATCTTTGGCTGCACCTGTAGGTTGAGTGACAGAGCTATTTTCCCATGCTGCAGTTTGGTGCAGTCTGGGAGGAAAAGGCAGTGAAGCTGGGGTCACTGAAGTTACTGCACAGGCTAGCTGGAGTAGGTGAATGGGTCAAACAAGTGTGATAGCGCCACAAGCGAAGAGGAAAAATAACCCCATGAATGGCATTGATATTATTTATAGATAAATACTTACAGAGACAGAAATGAGTCATCTTATAGCAAGCAGCTCAGCCGACTTATGCAGCTTATCATTATGCTTGAAATGGAGCCTTTTCCATTTCCTGTCCTGTGTCATAAAGCATCACCTGAGAACAATCAAGGCTGTACTGTCCTTGTCCATCCTGGTCTGATTGAGGTTGTTGCTTTTTGTGTATTGTTCATCCTGTCCTGTGGTGGAAGACTCTCAGAGCACAAGACAGTAAACAAGATCGTGTTCACCCACTGAACAATGTGTGTGGTCTCACAAGGTTTTAATAGTAAAAAAGACTTAAAGTTTTGAAAATCCAGCTGAGGTGTTGGGAAGGGATGCTCGGGTGCAGCAGGTCCAGTGTATCTCGTGGTACATAGGACAGTCCTGGAGAATCTCCCAGCAACAGCTATAGTTATCAGCAGAGTGAAAAGCAGCCCTCTTGATTATACAATAATTTGGGTTAGGAAATATTGGGTGAGGCTCTGAAGGTCAGTCAAAGCTCACAACCAGTTCCCCATAAGAATTTAAAGCAACGATCTTGTCTGGCTTCTTTGTTGTATTTCTGATTTCTGCCTGATCTGTTATTTAACAGTATGAGTCTTATGACAGGTGGTACGAGCTAAAATACAAAGGAATTACTAACTCTCACCAAAGTTTTAGCCAGCAACCTTTGAATAAAGCTGGAGTGTGAGGCTTTCCTTTAACTGAACCAGTACAAGAAGCTGAAGAATGGTACTTTTTCTGTAATTCAGGCAGCAGCCTGTGGAAATGGATCTGATGGGGAAGGTCAGGGAACTGGCTTCATCTGCATAGGCAAAAAGCTTCAACCTCAGACCCTGGAAGGCACTTAGCTAGAAGACATCCTTTACATCCTGCAAGAGAATAGAAAGATGAGTTGTCTCATGGGAGCTGATATGTCAATCAGTTTGTTGCAAATAAGGTGATATTCTTAGTTTCCATACATGGTTGGCTGACTGCCAGTTGCATATATGGTTCTGTTTCTTATCCTCACTATCAATTGGATCCTGGGCCCTCTATTCCACTATATACATTGTTGTGATTTCCTGGTTCCAGGGTCCTCAAGATGCTTGTACTGTACACGGCTTCTTTGTTTTTTGTTTTAACCATTATTAAATTCCTTTGTTTTCTGGGTCGGCCTCATTGTTCCCATGCCTTTATTTTTGCCACTAACCTCCCTGACTGGACTGGTTGGGGAGGTATCACTGCTTGCTGGCAATGATAGCAACCATTGCATTTCACCTGTGGAGAATTTTAAATTTTAGTGTCCGTTTTTATGGACTTTATCTTGGAACTACCAAATCCAGCTCTAGATGTTGAATGGAAATTACAGCATAATTCAGAGAGAGCAACTGGTGTCATTATGTGAGCCTTAGGCTACCTATAACAGGGTGTGGGAAGAACCTGGATTCCAACACAGATTAGTCTATTCTGCCTCCATAAAATAGAGCTGAAAGCAATTTTATGCTTGGTGAATTTTGCCATCAGAATTTGCTTACTGTACTGATAGGATCTGGCTTGCTTTATGAAAATTCACAAAAAGCCCTTGCTTAAGGCCCATTCTGAGTAAAACTGGTGGTGCCTTAAAACATGCTCTGTAGTCATAGAATACTTTTAAGTGTTTACCTTTCTGAAATCATCTTTGTTTGCTTTGGTGGGCTCTTTCTCTGAGACACTGAAGCTAATAATGCATTCTGCCCAGAGTATGTTTCTGCACCAGTAAGCTCTTTAGGCATCTTTTGCTAGTAACACTAGGCATGACTTGAACATGAGAACATCCTTTTTCCTTCTGAAGCAAACTGAGAAGTGATGCATCATGGATGATGAGGCTGGCTCATCAGTGGCACAGATAGCAAAAGCACTTCACCTCTCCATGGCCCTACAGTGAATTGGAACAAATTGCTCATCCAGTAATGCTTTTACTTTCGTTCAAAGCAGTGGAGTATCCAGGAAGATACATCAAGGGCTTGGGGTTATGCCCTGATCATCCCTTTCATACCTTGCACATATTCCTGATTCTGTTGGATCTTCTTCCTGAAGGTTAGACTCTGTGGGTGTGGCAGTGCAGGAGAGCTGGCCAGCATCCAGTACAGAGGAATAAATTCACTGGGATGTTTCTCATCAGTGATGAGAAATGTGGTGAGAAATTCAGTGATGGAAATGTGATGAGTTCACAGCTCTGTCTAGTTAATGTTTCCTGTATAGCCAGTAGGAAGGGAGGAGGGGCAGCTGTTACCTTCCAACCACATCTTTTGTCTTTGTCTCTCATTGTGAGTCCTCATCACTTCTCATAATTCTTACGAAGCACTGTCAACAAGGACATCAGAAAGCCACTTGGTTTGCTAGAGAGGCTCTGTGGTTTTTTTGGATCTTATTACTTGTTCAATATACACCACTTTAAAGCAGATCAATTGATAGTACAGGTATCAGATGAAAAAGCTTGCACACTCTACCTGAAAATATGAGATTTGACCAGAATTCAGATTGATGTTTGGTTTAGAAATATGCTGCTGTAGTTAGCAAACTCTGCTACATCTTTTATATCAGTGTTATATTTCGGTGGAAAGTATCTTTCTGGTTATTTCCATTTTATCTCCATAATGTTAGGGTTGTTGTGTTGAAGCAAATTAATTTTTTTTAGTTAAGTTTTTTTTCATTGATGGTGAAGTCTTCAGGAGAAAAGTATATATATGTATGAGAAAAAAGCCAAGTGGCTCAATGGTGAAAAAATGTTACATTTTGCCTGGGTCTGATATCATGTTCATGCATAGTAGGGGATTTGATGGATGGCATCCATCTGAAAGTTCTCCAAGCCAAAAGCCCCGCTCTAATTTTGGCTTTATTTTTACCTTTGATCAGATGCAGATTTTCTGTACACCTGTGAGCTGCCATTAGCTAGTCAGTGGGCTTTGTACTGCCTGTGACATGTAGTCATTTGTCTGGGATAATTCAAGCCTTGTAGCATGTAGCTTTTTCAAACCACACAGGTTCTCAATTTCTCAAAACACCTTGGATTGTTTAAAATCTGGGTTTCTTTCCAACTTTGTATTTACCTCAAAATTAATAGGTAGGTTTTCTTCTGTGTTTTGTTCACAGAATTTTTCCCTTGTTACTAGTCATCACCTCAGTTTTGGGTGACAAATTGTGACAATGTGTGTCTTTTCCTTAGGTCTCTGGATTGCCATGCTGGGAAGGAAATTATGCTTTTCTGCCTCACCACCTGTGGCCTGTGAGTCAGTGGTGACAGGGGTGTAAGTCTGATCTAGAGTTCTAGGTGGGCTTGGACTTGTAGAACTCGGCTGTGGTGTGCAAGACAAATGTTTCTGCAGCCGGAACAGCAAGAAATGGTATATAGTGAGCCTGGCATTTCTTGGCATTGTTTTCCTTTATGTCTTTTTGAGTGGTTCCCCTTGGCTTTGTGCTATTCATGCTCATAGAGTAACTACACAAGACTGTACACCCTGCTGAGACTCTGTACTTCCCAGTGCATTTATTTATTCATTAAGTTTTGGGCACAACATAAAATACTCTAGAGATGAAGCAAAATGAAAAGCTATGTTCAGAGTAAGAAAAAAACACAGGTAGTTATGAATATGTGAGGTTAATTATGAAAAAGGGCTGGTTACAGATTGTCTTATAGAGCAAGGCCCAAAAATAGAAAGGACATACAAGGATAGAAAGGAATGATAAAACAAAGTATTTTAAAAGAAGCAAGGTAGCTTAGGACATGCAGCTTTTTATTTTAGATGTCTGTGGTGAACTTAACTCAGGAATGGAAAGTGACTAAGCATTGTGCGGCAGCTTAAGTGAATCATGCTGGAGATTTTCTCTTTTCGACAGTGTCTTGTAGAATTTCTTTATGTGGGAGAGTTTTGGCGTAATTAAAAGAATGAAAGAGAAGAGTGAATAAGTACTTGGGAGTGAACACAGTCCTGACTTCATGTAGATGTACTAAGAGAGAGTTTGCAAAGGTTAGCTAGAGGAGCTTTTAATGCTACCTAGTATTTTTGCCTTCTGTGAAATAAAAGGAAGTCTTGGGGTTATTCTGCAGCAGTTCTCCTTTCAAACTAGAACTTAAGCCACCAAGTACCTAAAATCTATTGTATCGTTAAAAATCTCTGGTAATAACATGCATGGGAAAACCTGGCAGTCCCTTGCTCCTGCAAAAGTGCATAGCCTAGGTGCTAATCTAGCTGTGTCTTTCTTTTCCTGAGAGATCCTTCAGTTCAGAGGTGTGCTAGGGAATGAAGGACTGTAGCCACTCTCTCTGCAGAGTCTCTGAAATCCATGAACTGCAGAAAATATCACAATCTTGCAGGTCTCCAGTGCAAGTGTGAAAATGTTGTTTTACAGAATAAAGTGAGTCCCAAAGCCCACCCAGGGCTTGCAGACTGCAATGAGTGCCAAGTGATGGCTTTCATGTGTATGTTTCTCATTTGAACCTGATTTTCTGATATGTCCCTTGTTGCAGCGGAAAAATTATTTTAGTCTCTAAATTGTCCTTGACTCAATAGTGACATTTTCAAATCAGATAAAATCCAAATCTAAAGGAGGGCATTTAGAGTTTTCCAAATATTTAACCTCCCCTTTCAGATTTCATGTTCTTGATTTAGGCCATTTGTTGCCGATCATTTATTTTATCCTTATTTCTGTATCATAAAGTTCAAGGCATGTGTGGGGGAAAAAGGGAGTCCCAGAATGGCACTGAATGGTATGTTTATTACAGACGATCAGTGCAGTTGTTTAAGTCATTGCATTTTAGGGAGCAATGATCAGGCACTTTTATCACTTTCTTTCCTTATACATGAATGTACCCTGTGAGGATAGCATCTGTCAGAGGCTATTGTATTGCCCATAAACATTCCCTCTGCCTGCCTTCCCTGGGGAGCAGCAGTGACTGCCCTTGGCTCTCAATGGAGCAGGGCTCTGCCTGTGTGGCTGTGCTGCTGCTGTTGGTCAGTGGAGGGTGCTTGAGCCAAAAGCCAACTGCCATCAGATGAAAAAGCTGGTTGCTATGACTGACTCCATGATTTGGGAATGTATGCTCCCTCCTCTGGGCCCAAGCTTTGATAAAAGGTCAGTGTCTGAAGGTGGAAAAGGAAACGGATGGATAGCCTCAGCCACCCAGTTCCCTGATGATGGCAGTGGAGTGCAGAGGGAAACCTAGATTTCTAGATGAAAACACAGTGGGATTGCTAACCAGCCTCTTTGTCTCCGTGTAAGCTGAAAAGGAAAGTTTGCTGCTGCTCAGTACCTTTCCTCGGAGGATGTGAAAGCATTTAACTAGAGTGGGCACTGCAAATATTGTCCCACTCTTCTCCTTGGGGGAAATGCAAACCCTGCAAGCATTACAATTGCGTGCCCAAGGTCAGTAGGGAATAAAAATTTGAAATTTCAATTCCTTTATTATTGTTGCATGTCTGGGAATTTGGTACATGCACTAAGAGCTCACTTTTACAAGTCTATTGTGGCAATGGAATGGATGCTCAACAGGAAGAAAATAATTAGCATTTGCAGACAATCATGTCACTCTGATTTGAACATGAGAACCTGACTGCAAAAATATGTAGAAAGCAAGCCCTAACCTTTTGTCAAATGACACAGTGTGATTTATAATTAGATAATAGCTGTTGTCTCCTAGGCATACTGACAACATGGAATGATTTTCACCAGATTATTGTGGGATCAATACCAGCTGAATAATTAAAATTCAATACTGCTATGTCTCTATCAGTAACATTGCAGGAATGATGTATGACATATTTAATTGAATTTGTCAGATACTACACTACATGCGTAGATCAGGGGGATATTTTTAGAGTTCTGTATTTCATTTCCTCATTATACTTGCCTTGTACCTTTTAACATTCACGGTTACTTCCAAGCAATAAGACTGCTTGCTCAGAGAGTACTGTAAACAGTGACCCTGAGTTTATGCTGACCTTTCACTCTAAATGTTAAGAGTCTTAATGGAGACTTCCAGTAATTAATTAATGGTAAATGTTAAATTGCAAAACAGTGTCAAAGGAGAGGAAAAGAAAAGGTTTTTGTTTCTTTTTCTTGGTGGCTGGGTTGTTAACTCCTTCATTACTAGTGCTAGGGAGTTTGTATTTCATTCATCAACAGCAGAAATGTGAGGTGTGAAATGATAAAGCTGGTGGAATGTTCTGTGAATTCATTGGGCATGCAGAGTTCATGCTTTTAGAGCAATGAGTTGCATTTTGTGTTGAGAACTGTACGAAGTGTGAATTGGCAGTATTTTGGTCCTGACTATTCAATATAGATGTTGTACTCCTGATGAGTATTTGAATATTAGCATCCAGTTATTCCTCTCTGGAGACCTGTCTGTTATCAGAATGAAATGGCAAGGCACCTTTTCACACTGCCAAAATACCCCAGAGAATGAGAGAAGTAACATCTCCACTGATTGTTCATCATGTCCCAGGATCAAGGCCTGTCTCTTGTTGCTTACCTTGGACTGATAAACTGTGCTGTGCTCTGAATTCTAACATTCGGTTTTAACTAATAAGCTAGTGTGATGACCCAGAGCATCTACTATAAAGAAGCTGCCTGCCTCTTCTTAAGGCTCACACACTGGTCAGTTTGTGGCATTGTGATTAAAATTAAATTAAAGATTTGTTATCTTTCACCATAGAAAAGAAGGAAAAAAAATTAAGGTTAGGTACACTTGAATATCATTATTTTTCCCACTGATAATTATCAGTTGCAGTTTTAGATTTCACCATTGATCTTGTTAATATTCATGCTGTTAATTAACCAATTTCTATTCACCTGCTCTGCCTGGTTTCATACATGTGAGTGTGATTTGTTTCTTGCTGTACACTGCCCCCACCCCATGCTCCACTCCAGTCTGGCACAGTGCTACCCAAGCCAAGATTTGAGTCTGCTCTGCATAATCAAATATACGTTTTCTTATTTCTTTTAAAGGGAGTTTATTCACACTTATTTTCTGCATTGAGGTCCTTTTAGTTACAGTTGTTTCAATCTTTCTCTTGCCAACTCAAGGACTGAATATTTAATTTATAAATTCAAGTTGATGATTTCATGAAATACTAAATGTTGAGACACTAGGGAAAGTCTTTGCTGCAGCTTTCAGGTACTGAACTCTCTTAAAGATGACAGGCAATGCCAAATTATTCTGTGGAACAGTTTTGTTGGTCCACAAGGAGATGGGTTGAAGATACAAGATTCGGGATTGAATGCTGCTTCCTTCACAGCTATTGTAGACAGGGTTTTATTCCTCTGAACTTCTAAATTTTCTACTTTTAATATACTTTTCTAAATTTTCTACTAAATTTCTTCTACTTTTATTCCTCTGAACTTCAGTAAAAAACCCCCAACACAAACACCCAAAGATAGATGAAGACAGATGCGATGCATAGTTATAGTTATTTACAGACTCCCCGAAGTTCTATACAGGACAGTGATACCACGTTAGGGCCTTAGGACCTAGTTTCAGCTTTTGTGCTTCTGCCATGCCCATCTTTTGCTGTTTCTCCTTCATTGCCTCTTGCTGTGATACCTGGATTGAGTCTTGTTCCCTGGAAGTTAATGGGAATTTGATTATTTGAGTTCAGTGAGATCAAGATTATTTGCTCTTAACCTTTGCTCATTTTTCAGGATACTTTGTGAAGTAGTGTAGCTGAGAGATTGTGGTTTTTTGGTTTTTCTTTTGAATACAGATAAACTCAGAATTCACTTTATCCAGGGCTTTCCTACAAGAGTTGTACTGAGGTATGGACTTTTGAGCCACGTTTCTCACTTTTTTTCTTGTCCTAAGATTTTCTTAGCTGCACTGATGAAACAACAGTGCTGCAGGCATGAAACCTGTCACAGCATAGTCAGAACGTCTGGGAGATTGTATTTTCAGAAGTGGCACATTCTTGTTGGGGATCCCTCTCAAAGGTAGCCTTTTTTGTGGTAGAGCAAACCATGTCCTATTCCTGCCCCTCAGAATTGGCTGCTAACAGTTGTGTCAGAGCTGGAATACTCAGAAATTCATCCAGCACACTAGGAATAACGACTCTCTCTCTCTTGCTCTCTCTTGTTTTCTTCTGAAAGTAGTTAGCATTTATTTCCCCCGAAGCAGAAGGCTTTCATCCTTTAAATATATGGCTTTTATCTTTCTTGACCTGTTTTTTCTTGCAAATACTCCACACCAAACAGGATAATCTTGTTTGGCTATACAGTCCCCATGTTTACACTGAACATCTTTCCCTCGTATTAACACTGGGTAAGGACCTTTTTTGATCACCATGTCCATGTGAAATCCCCTGCTATTACAAGGGTGTATGATATATTTTCTTCTTTAAGATAGTCAAGCCTCCATTTTAAGAGGAAATAATTAGAAAAGATTTTTTGTATCCTTACTGCTACCATGTTTCTCTGGTGATGCAGAATCTTCTAATAACTTTTAAAAAGAATGCTTTTGCTTCTCAGTTCATATCTTTAGTGTATATTATGTTGCTTCTGTTCTGATGTGTGTCCCAATGATAGTGAATTTTTATCTTTCATCAGGTAAACAAGTCAAATTCTTTACTTTTTTTCTTTTAACTTTTGCTGTTAAATCCCCCTCTTTCCTTGCTAAACATAACCCCCCAAACTCTAGGCAAGTGTCTTTAAATCTTCTCCCTCAGAGCTGGAAGTAGCATTTCTGATATGTGAAAGGTTTTTGTGGTATTGGTGGTTTATAGTCAGATCTTTTTTTTTCATATGGTGTTTTCAGTTGATGAGTGTATTAATTCAGGTGATCACTCAAAAGAGGACATTTCTTGTTTTAATGAAGCAATCAAGAAGTGATTGGCAGGAGAGGCAAGGTTAGATCAGAAAAGGGAAAGAGTAATTTTAAATAGCTGTAAGGTTGTTTTTGAGAAGCAAATAGATGCTTCTGTAACATGGGTGAAGAAATGAGTTTTAAAACACAGCAGCAAATATGGATAAAGAGAGAGACAAAATGCTGATATACCTGATATGATAATATAAGAATTGTTTGTTTGTGGTGAAACACCTCAAGTGACATTCAGTGGACAGAAAAAATCCCCAATCCCAATCCAAACATTCAAATTTATGTATAGAAATTCAGGTATCTCTTTCTTTATAAGGAATGTAGATAAACTGTGCTAATGAGAATGTATTTAAACTCTTTGAACTTCTTATTTTCAAATAAAACAAAGTTTTTTCATTGGGTGTTCATTTTTGTTTTCTACTGTTACTCATTCTTATGTCTGATACAGTCTTACCAAGACCTCCAAGCAATGTCATGGTGTGCTATGTACCACCCATGCATGGCAAATCCTTTCCTGTTAATAAAATAAAATGCAGCAAATTAGCAAAAGCCTAAGGAATAGAACAGAACTGATTTCTGCCAAGCTTCAGATTTTAGTTTGATCACTTAGCTCACTGAACTAGTAAATAATGTGCTATTCACTCTGTTATAAGAACAAGAACACAAAAATGATCTGGTCATCCCTTTTAGTGAAGGTTAGCCAACATAATACATATTCAAGTGCCCACTTCAGAGGTTTTTATCACATAAATAACTCTTCATCTTAATACTTCAGAGTAATTGCTGAGGGACTGTCACTACATTCTTGGCATTGTATGAAATATAAGTGAAAATATTGCCATGATGTGCATGAACAAAGCTGCTGTTGTGCAATCTCTCAGATGCCAAAGGTGCTCTTTTAAATGTTATATAAAAAGTCAAAAGCAAGTGGAAAAAGTAGGAACACATACATTATGTAAGACAGTGACTAGCTCAGAACCTGAGCTTACGCATCAGCTTTGAAGACATTCAGATACAGACTTTCCACAGTTGTTTTTGTTTATGGATGTGCTTGAAATGTAAGATGTGACATTTACTTTTGGATATGTAGGGGTAAAGTTGATTCCCCATTACAGTTATGATCAGGAACTTTTCTCATTTGAGACAGAGCACGGCCTGGTATCCTGTCATACATCAGGGGCAGACCATGCAGCCTGAGGAGGCTTACCCTGCTAACACCCAACCTCACAACGATCTCTAACAGAAAGATCAGGCAAAAAAGGTTCGTTCACCAATTTGAAGCAGATTGCAAAGATAAAATTTTCTTTTGGAATTTCAGTCAAAGAGTAGCAGCATCCGCATTGGTTCCCTGGGGTGCTGTGGCAAAAACTATAAAAACGTTAGACAGCCTTGGGTGTTGGCTAAGTAGGCAAACCAATGCTACATCTAAAGCACTGAGTGAGCTACTGACAGATGTTGACAGCATCAGACATGCCACCCTACAGAACAGAGCTGTGATAGACTTCCTTTTGCTAGCTCAAGGGCATGGCTGTGAGGACTTTGAGGGCATGTGCTGCATGAACCTCTCTGACCACAGCAAGTCCATCCATCATAGTATTAAAATTCTTAAAGAAGGGGTCAGGAAACTCCAAAAAGATGAGAAGGATTGGACTTTTGGACTATTTGGGAACTGGGGTCTACCAGGGTGGGTGGCTTCGCTGAGCAAGACAGGTTTATTGATTGTTATAATCACTGTTGTAGTTTGATCTTGTTTTCATGTTAGTTAGGATGGATGTTTAAGGTTTTTGAGGGATATTTACAGAGAGTGTTTTTGGTACAAATGGAAGGGGGAGATGTGGAAATTGGGGTGGATAGGGAGCTGGCTTCACCTGCAGATGCAGAGATCTTCAGCTTCAAACCCTGGGAGACACTTATCTAGGAGGAAGGACATCCTTTACATCATGGTGACAGAATAGAGAGGAGAGTTGTCTCATGGGAACTAATATGTTAACCAGTTTGTTACAAATAAGGTGTTGTTCTTGGTTTCAATATATGGTTGGCTGGCTGCCAGCTACATATATGGTTTTGTTCCTTATCCTCGTTATCGACTGGATTCTGTGCCCTCCACCCTATCTATGTACCTCTGTGCTTTCTGGGTTTAGAGGTCTTTGGAGGTTGCCCTTGTACTGTGCGGTTTCTACATTTGTTGTTTTTGTTACATTAAAAGCCTTTATGCTTCGAGGCAACTCAATCATTCCCATCTCTCTCTATATAATCAGGTTTAAATAGGAAAAAATGGATTAAAAGGGTGGGAATATGCTTGATTTGCATTTCCAAGGCTTATAAATAAAGATTTTGATGGGCTGTATGGTCTCTTGTCTCTGATATGTCTCTTTATGCTAATATCCCTAATCTTTATTTTAATTGTTTTTAAATGTTCTTGTTTATAGAAAAGAGAAAATATCCAGTACACACAGGACTGGAAAAGGCCTTTGTGCCATGCATAGCACTTTGTCTGCAGATGGGAACTTTATGGCAGGCAGACTAGCTTGCCCATAGGGTGGGTGGCCTGTGTGCCAAAAGTCTCTTGTGTAGACAGGGTGTTGGCATCTGTTTCTTTTTACCGTATGTATAGTCAATGCTTTTCATTTTGAAGTTCAATGCAGCTTAATTTTCTTCATTCTTATATCCAGTCCCTTGCTGTATGTTTCAATATAAAGTAGATTTTCAATTCTGTGACCAATTCTCTCTTTATAGCATTATTGCTGTAGACTGACATTTAAATGCAGTCTTGTTCCATAGAGGATACGATACAGGGGGGGAATGATTTAAAAATTTTGCCACGAGTCCTTGAGGATGCAAAGTTGAATACTGTTTGCTGAAGTCAATAGGATTGCTGTACACAGGCTTTGTGTGTGTGAGCACAGGAGGCTGAAACAAATCAATTTCCATTGACTTGTCTAGCAAAGGAGCCATTATTTAGAACTGAATAGCCATTGCTCCTGTAATGTAATGTGAAAACTTATTTTTGTTTTACTAAGAAGTAGATTATGATGAAATTATTTGTTTAAAAGTGAAGTGAAGATGTCTTCTGAATATAATTTTTGGATGTATTGATTGAAATTTTTTGATGAATAAATTGTGTTTGTTTTTTAAAGCTGTTATCAAGAGTACTATCAATCTCAGATTGACAATGGAGTTTATTGGTATAGAAATTTTTCTGGCAATTATTCAAATAGAAGAAGCAATTACAGTCCTAGTGAAAGCAACACTAGTTAAAGAAATGCAATAGTAATGCTTGAAGTACCAGTCTCCTTTATAAGAGTCTCTCCTTGCATTAGTTTTCCTGCTTGATATTTTGCCAGTTGAAATTCCCTGTACTAATAACATTTAAGGTCTGAATTTCTGAAGAAGTTTTTATGCCTCCCTTTGTGCACCATTTATGTTAACAGAGTGAGATATTTGAGGTCTGTAAGGGATTTATGCAGTAAAACTGACTGATCACATCTTTTTAGTATTCTCTGTGCGTCTTTGTGCATCTTTTCCCAACCCATGGCACAGGTCAGGGGGATAAGCAGTAAGTCACTGGAGTCCACTTACGGGAACTCCTGTGAAAAGAGTAACTGTCAGCAAAACCAGTTTCAGCACAGCAAATCATTCCAATGCAGAAAAAAAATAATTTTAGCAAAAATTCCATGAAGTCCATAGAAATGAACACTTACAGCAGGAGAACTTGATTAAAAGGAGCAAATGCCACTCTAAGAGGTACATAGTAAATATAATGTAAATTAATGTGAAAGGGCAATGACCTGCCTGCTACATTACTGCTCATTATTCACCCTTTGGAGGAAAAACCCCACAAACCATCCCAAACAATACCCCCTCCCCAATTTAGCCCTTCCCCACCCCCCACCTGAATGTATTAGCTTTGCAGTGAATTTATAAATTTAAATTAATTCTGCTGTTAGAACATGCCTAGCTTCAGCAGAATAAGATTTCCCCATGGTATTTGTATAAAAATGTTATTCCATCCATTTTCGTTTGCTCTCAGAATGAATGTGCCGTAGAGGGAATTTCCTCTGACAGGTGTCTGTCTGTGGCTGGAGCACTGCATGTGCCACCACATTCGTGACTTTGTGCTGTAAACTGCTATCAGTGGGAATCACACTTGTGACATACATCTCTGCTGCTGCACAGTAATGGCATCCACAAATTCTCATTTGGGTCTAAACCTCTATTCATCTGAGATTTCTTTGTTTAGTGGAAAAAGTGAACAAATGAAAAACCAACCCTCGACCCAACAAAGAATGATTGTAAACTGAAAGTAGAGGTAGCTACAAATATTATTTATAGTCAAGTCAGCTGTCGGAGTTTTTCTAAGAGTAAAGCATTTGAAACCTAGGAAAAGCTTTCTTGTGTTTTCACTTTATAAAACAAAATTTTTCTTCAGTGATCAAACGCCTTTAACTGAAGGTAAGCAATGACCCGAATATTAGAAATGTGGCAAAGGAAATGCAAACCTGGGACATGCTTCTTGCTTGAATGAGAGAAACTGAATTCAAATTGGAAACAAAACTCTACACCTTCTGTTGCTGTAGGTAAAATAAACTCTTTCAAATGATTTCAAGTAAGAATCCAGTCCTTAGAAACCAATGTGTTTTAGTTCCTATTGTTTCTTGCCAAAGCAACAGAGGAGAGGGATAAGATATGAGCTGTCATTAATGAAGGGTATTTTTAAGACTGCTCTGTTTTGGTAAGCTCTGCATGGAGCCATAGCTCATGATCAGTTTGTTTCCTCCTTGCTCTCTCATAGCTTGGGGTTACAGTTTGAATGCCCTAGTTCTGGAAATGCCCTACAGTGAAACAAAATTGAAAAGTTTTACATTGTTTTTTGAATTATCAGCATGAATCCACCTGAAAATGAGAAGTGCATGAGATTGAAGAGTAGGGGTGTATGCGTTCTTTAATGTGTTTGGATAAATCCTCTGTGGTTACAAGGAGCCAGAGTAACTCTTCTACTGGCAACTTCCCCAGCTTTGCACCATCACAGAGAAGAGCTGATAAAGATGGCTTGCTTGTACTTGATTAACATATTCTTTTGACATTCTGTGTGTGCAGTGTGTGTTTTAAATTTTAATAATCCATAAACCTTATGCTGCTTTTTTGTCAGCATTCTTCTTAAGAATTCTCTGCGCAGAATAAAAATTGAGTGAAATGTATTGCAAATCAAGCAATGCCATTTGTAAGCCTTGCTTTCAGAAGTTAATTATTATTTATATACTGGAGCCTCTGTAACAGCCTCAAAAGTTATACTAGGAAAGCAGGTGAACTTCACACTGGGAAGAGGCCATAGAAACATGCAGTCAAAGAAGTGTTGGTAGAAATGAGCTGCTGGTGTTCTTGTCTCTCGGGTTGCTGTTAGTACAGAGGATTTATGCTTGAAAGCCCTATGCTGGGCCTGATTTTGTTCTAATTTAAAGCAGTTTTGCCCTTGATTTTTTGTCATTCGCTTTGGCAATGAACTTAAATTACTGTAATGATCAGTTGTCTTTCTCTTTGCTGTGTATTTCCTTGCTCTTCCAGGAATCAGTCTGATACCTTGAACTAAGTTGTGGAAAAATAATGAGTCTTGGAGGGTGTCTTGGTTTGAAA